>NQII01003239.1:0-127201 GCA_002778355.1 Clitarchus hookeri | reverse complement strand
TTTTAATACTCACATTTTGGGTTTATATAATTAAATGTTTTTCGCTTGCATCACATATTCTTTTGTGTGAAATTCTCAAGATTAAAAACTTTACGCTTGTGGAATATCCATTCATAATATATACATTATTTTTATGATTGGTACGTGAATGTACGAACACATGTACACACACACACACACAGTGGAATGTAAACATTGCATGTAAACATTACCATGTGACTGCNGTTTTTCGCTTGCATCACATATTCTTTTGTGTGAAATTCTCAAGATTAAAAACTTTACGCTTGTGGAATATCCATTCATAATATATACATTATTTTTATGATTGGTACGTGAATGTACGAACACATGTACACACACACACACACAGTGGAATGTAAACATTGCATGTAAACATTACCATGTGACTGCCACATGGCAATGTTTGTTTACCCTTTGGCAGAAGGATACGAAATGGGCTTGAAAGTAGATCTTTAGCAGGTCTTCAAGAAAGTCTCTTCCAGTCATGAACCGACTATAGACTACTGAACTTCTTAGAGTTGTTGAAGAAATAGATGCATATAATACATTCTAGTTCGCGATATTGTGTTATATTTTTTATTGTATTTAAGTCAGATTTTATTACTCTGAAACTGAATTTAAAACCTACCTATTACAAGAATATATGTATACATTCCAACTAATGACGATTACACAACCAAGGACAGCCAGTTTATTTTTAAAATATTTCTGTGCTAAAAAACAACCATTAGGTAAATGAAAGTAATTATATATGGGTT
The DNA here is from genome assembly GCA_002778355.1 of Clitarchus hookeri. Classification (NCBI taxonomy): domain Eukaryota; kingdom Metazoa; phylum Arthropoda; class Insecta; order Phasmatodea; family Phasmatidae; genus Clitarchus; species Clitarchus hookeri. The sequence goes on along the minus strand of NQII01003239.1, from coordinate 126,422 downwards.
TACTTAGAAAAAACAATAATATCCTATGATGGTGTAATGTCTGCAATGCAATGTTGTCCAAACGTAACAAAAATAACCAGTCACTAACTGATATATGTTCACAACATTGTCTAAACACACGACGAACAAAACACAGTTTAATGAAAATTTACGTTTGGTAATTCGTTGTATGTTGTGAAAATTAATACGCTTTTTCCATTTAAAACGATTATTTTCTTTTAGTGCATTTATGCTGGTTGCGCAATGTTGGCCCAACAAATGTATACAGTACATACCAAATGCCGATGGTATGTTTTCCAACAAGTAAACAAGACACAAAAAATTAGGCTAATATTAAATAACACATGGTTTGTGTGTTAAAACATTATATTTATACAATCATACGAAAATAAAGTGTTATTTCATCAGATGTATAGCAATTTATTTTGTTGGCATAATGCTGGTTACGCAATATTGGCCCGACATAAATTAACATACCAAATGACAACAGTATGTTTTCCGACAAGTAACCAACACATCACTAACGAAGTCACTTTTAAATAAAACTCTGTGTGTTAAAGATGTTGCTTTTAAACAATCAAAATTATAGTGTTATTTCATTCGAAATATGGCAATTACCTTTGTTGGAATAATGTTGATTACACAATGTTGGCCCAACATATATTTAAATACCAAATACCAACAGTATGTTTTCCAAGTAACTAACACATCGCCAACGATGTACATGCATAAATAAAACATGGGTTGTCTGTTGAAAACATAGATATTAAACAAAAATATAAAATTGTGGTTTTATGTCATTAGGAATACGATAATTACCATTGTTGGTATAATGTTTGTTACACAATGTTGGCCCACAGTAACAATTAGAAGCAATTACCAACTGTCGTGCTCCCAACATTGATATTAAATATAACCAACTGATAGTTTTTTAAGGAGAAATATCTCAGGGAATGAAGTACCTTCATATTCTATAAAATATTAGAAAGTGGCAATGTTTTCATTGAATGAGGTTGTTCTGTAGTTTTACATAAAAAGTTGGTTGCCCAACAGATGGCCCAACAGAAAATTACACACATATTACCAACAGTATGTTTACCAACTTGTTACCAACCAAAGATCAACAATTTAAAATTACAATTGCAATAGGTTATGACATTTTCTGATTTAGTTACATCATTGTCTGGAGTGTGTTAAGTAATCTCGTAAAATTTTCTTGGTAGGAAACTTTTGTTGGCATTATCCGTTGAGCCAACTTTGTATTAATATGTATGCTCCAATCCAACATATAGCCAACCTTTCCAACGAAATATCAACACAGGCTGATACTGGGGAGATTAGGTTGGGTTTTGGTTGGAAAACAATGTTGTCCCAACACACACACATTTACAAAACATCAACCGTTGTCTTTCACACGTTTATCCTACATTCCACCAACACATTAAAAATGCCACATTCTGTATTTACACAGTTTTACTCAATTATTTCTTATATATGTATTTCATTGCATGTTTTAACATAATTCTCATTAAATATATTTGGTTGGATTTGGTTGGCAAACAACGTTGGCTTAAAGTCAAATTTATGTTGGTTTCCTACACAACATTTCCCAACCAATTTCCAATGTTGGCCCTACATATGTCGCTACTGGGAACTCGCAGTACGTTCCTGCCTTTTCTGATTTAGTGACGTCATTTTCTTGAGAGTGCTAAGTTACCTCACAAAATATGCATGGTAGTAACTTGATGGCACAATGTTCATTACAGAATGTTGACCCAACATAAAATACCATACCAAACCCTAACCGTTGAGTTTCCGAAATTGAAACAACATATAACAAACTAAACATATAAAATAGAAAAAACTATCTCACGTCTTGAAAAACCTTTATATTATTTAACATAAAGGAAAGGGGCACTGTTTTTATTAAGATATATTTTTCATAATTTGACATTATATTTTGGTTGAACAACACTAACCCAACAGAAGAAAACATACCAATTACCAACAGTATGTTTCCCAACTTGTTAACAACCATTTATAAGCCATTTTAAAATTTAAAATAATTATATTTGCAGTATTTTATGGCTTTTTCTGATTTAATTAAATAATTTTCTTGAGAGTGCTAAGTAATGTCACAAAATGTCCATGGTAGAAAATTTTCGTTGACATATTACGTTGGAGCAATGTGGTTGTAATATTCGTGTTCCAACCCAAAGTTCAGCCAACCTCGCAAACCAATGTCCAACCATTGTCCAAACGTATATTGCGGCTGGGGTACTTGCAAATTATCAACTATTATCTTTCCGACATTAGTCCATCACTCCACCAACGAATAAAAAATCAAAATAATATATTTTTTAAAAGTTTTATTTTAAGTAATATGTTAATAAATGTATGTTATTGTATGTTTAGCATTATTATGATTGCATTTAGTTGGATTTGGGTTGTTAAATAACGCTGGACCGTCACATTCATATTTGCTAATATCCAACCATTGTCTTTCCGACATTTGTCCATCACTCTACCAACGAATAAAAAATTAAAATAGTAATTATTTTAACAGTTTTATTTTAATTAATAGGTTAACATATGCATGTTATTGCATGTTTAAGCATGATTCTCATAAAATTTATAAAGTTGGATTTAGATTGGAAAATAATGATGGCCCAATGTTAATTTTATGTTAGTATTCCTACACAACCTATTTTTATCTTTGCCAACCAAAAGCCAATGGTTAGCCTAGTGTATATATTCCATCATAACGTATTTCCAACCTTGCCAACCAATTTTCAGCCGTTGGCCCAACGCATGTTGCTTTTGGGGAAATTATTTGTGTTTTACTTATTAAAACAACATTGCAAATACTTACTTCAACAGTTTTACAAAAATCGTCTCTAACAATTTTATTCTTCTTATAGTCAGTAACATATGAAGGTCTTTTAGCAAAGAATGGACAGATTTATAATAAAGTTTTGCATCTTTTAGATAATATTGACACTAAAGTTATAATATATTAATGAGATAAATATAATTTGTAAAAAAATCCAGCATCAAATCCGCATTACAATTTTCTTTCGGGAAAATTCCATTTCTTCCATTTTTACACAAATATTTTTATCCTTGTAGTAATCAAATATTAAAGTATGAACGTATCAGTTAATATTGTTTTGGTTTAAAAGCATAAATTACGAAGTCTACCATACATTCAATATGTTTAAATTTATATTAATTTTAAAATTTAAAACATTAAAATTTTCGTAAAATATTTTTACAAAAATTTGAGAATAATTAAAACTAATACAAACTTTTAGATATTAAAATATGTTTAAATTTATTAAAGTTTTTGTAATTTTTCTTACTCAACTATTGGTCATTGTATTTATAAATTTTCCATAAATATTTACCCTCTTTCTGCATAACCTTCAGTAACAGGACCTTTGCCATGGCAAACTTAATATGTAAAACAATTATTAGGCCTACCTAATAGTTTTATTAAAATGTATTTTGTAATATTTTTTCAGTTAATATTTACTATTTTTACTGAGAAATCAGACTGAAAATTTATTGAATAATGTTGGTTCGTCATTAAAAACTGTATTAATTTTAATATTTGAAGGAGGGAACAATTTATTCTTCTCTAATCTGCAATAAGTATTCCTGGGTTGATCTTTGACACTGTACATAATTATCTTTCCAATGTTTATTCGTTATAGATTATTATAAATACCTGTGTGCTATTTTGAGTTAATTTTACAGAGTATAAGGATGCTTGAATCAGTGTCAGCTGCTTGTTTTCAGTCGTGCAACTTGAAGGCCGGGATGGTGAACGTTCACATCGTGCCTCACTCGCACGACGACGTCGGCTGGCTCAAGACAGTCGACCAGTACTATTACGGCCGTGAGTTACACCTTACCACGTGGCAGCAGTCACTCAAAAATAATACTTAACGTAGTTGTACAATTATAGACATTAGCATACTCACAACCTGAGGTTTCTTAAAACAACTGCATCTGTTTACTCTCAAGTGCACCGCTTGTGTAAACAATGGCAGAACCTTTGTACTGTTACAATGCTGCAGTGAATCGCTGGGAACAATATGATATCGACTAAGTTTTTGGTCTTAGAATAGTTCCGAGAATTACTGAAGCCTTGTCTGCTGTTCGCAGACTAAGTATGGCATTAATATTACAAAATAAGTTTAAAAAGAATGTCGGCAGCTGCTGCCATCTTAAAAAAAAATGCGTTCGTTTGGGACGCCAAGGTTGGTTGTGTATAATGTAAAGTACTCAGAAGATAATGTTATTGTTGTTTTTATTATTACTTAAATGGCTGTACACAATATAAAGCAAGATCTTAAAGATATTTAAAATTTGTAATCTTTTCCGTGGAGTGCAATATTGAAATATTTCGGCAAGTAATTCCCAAATTGTTGTCCATGAAATTAAAACAAATACTTTATAACAGGTTTACTGTTTATTAAACAGTTTTCAAATGAACCTTTTAAAAGAGCTTCTACTCCTAACTGTATATATTTTAATGGAAAAACTCAATGGTTCACTTACAACAAAGTTGGCAGCAATGAACGAAAGCAGTTGAGTTCTTTACATCGCATTAAAAGTGTTATATTTAAATGTATGTATACTGGATATATTTTACTTTATTTTTGTTTGTTCTGCGCACCAAATACAGCAATTTACGTACAGATAAAATGACAGTTCACTCTTTCACATTGTCAATGCAAGAATGAAGTTATCGGGTCAATGGAAATTCTGATTATTTCAAACAGGAATTTGAAAAGTGAACGACCGCTAACAACCCGTAGAAGTGCAGGCGTATTGCGTGGCAGCCGTAAGGCACTGCGGCAAATGTTTGCATCCGCTGCTACGAATGACACAAGAGGAGCCATTTTATTATATAATGCCTGGTTCACGTTTAATTTTTTTACTAATTATTCATTCTTCCGCCAAATGTAAAAATTTAACTTCACCAACAACATAATAATTAGTAACATACATATAAATGGAATTGAGCAAATTGAGAAATATTGGTAATAAGCATTAGGAGCGATTATGAATGTAATTGCGTAAGTGCATAAGTTGGTAAAATATTTTACACCACACGAAAATGTAGTATATGTCTCTGTTCAAAGGTCTTTTGGAATATGAAACATGTGAAAGTTTCTTGTTACACATACAGTGCTCATTACGAACACACATATAATAAAATATGTTAGGTCAAAAGAGAACCACGGTTTACAGATCAGAATACTCCAAATATTTATTGAAAAATTAGAAAGTGTGAGTGCACAGAAAAGTTTAAAATTTTTTGTTTGGATAACTTGCTGCTGTAAGAAGACTTGTTCGTAATCTATTGTTTTAACATCTCGTCGAGCGCAGTTGATAGAGGAACTACTTCTCATAATTCGCTGACAGTTTTGATGTAAGTGCTCCTCTTCGTGATGTATAAATTCAGATATATATTCTTGAGGCTTGATAATTGTTTTACAAAGGCTGATTTCAAGATAGTTCAATTAACAGCAAATATTAGTGCGTTTTCTCGATGCTCGGAGCAAAGTATGAGCTTCTTATTTTGCTCAATAGATAGCGTATTTTTAAAGTTGACTGTTCTTCTATTACCGGCTCAGAACGACACGAATTTGAAATATGTTTCTTTAAATTATTACATAAAATAATTCAAAAATATTATGCAATATTTCTGTATGCTTTTGGAATTAATATCAAGCACATAATGAAAGCGGGGTTGGAGAGGGGCGATTAAGACGTGAAAAAAGGATTTGAAATTGCGTTTCACTTGGAAACGGATAGTTTTAACGCGCCTTTAATTTTGAACACCTATACATTTCTACTTTAGCACGAAGTTTAGTTTCTAACACTAAGAACCGCTGTTTTATGACCACGTACAATAAAAAGTATTACTGAAGCTAGGAACTCTTTCTTATCGCGCATATTTTCGGCTGGTCTAATGTGCGTCGGCAGTGCACTCAGAATAGCCAATGTAATATTATATTTTTTCGTTCGTGCATCAGCTGATACAGTATTTTGTAAATGGCATGTTGCTTGTTTCGAATACGTCAATTGCCACTCATTGACTGTCAGAATCTGGCCAACTTACATGAAATGAAGCATACCAGAGTCCTCGTTAATAAAGGTGTTTTACTTTCACTACTTTCCTGTCTGCTACAGTTAGAGAAAATATGTTATTTTTAAATATTATTCGTACCTTAAAAAAAATACAAATTTGCAAAGTAAAGCCGAAGTTGAAGTGGCGGTAAAAAATGACAAGATGAAAAAAACCTGCCAAACTGCTGATGATATTCGAACATCTTTAGTTTGAATTAGAGAGCCATAAAATAATACCAGACTTTGTACGGAAATATAGTTTCAGTTGAGTAATATTTTATGTATCACAGATGTGTAATATGTTGATGTATTGTAAACGCTAAACTGTAACCGGTAATAAACAAGTCGAAATATTTAAGTTAAAGTATGGTATTCGAATTATACCAACAATTTATGAACGATAATGAAACGCAATTTAAACTGAAAAAATTGCTGAATTTTATGGTGAGCAGTAAAAGATTTTCTTCTTGTTTATACTGAAAGTGCATGGGCAAGGAAAGGATGAAGGCGTTCTGGGTAACAGCTGCGTTCTTTTAACGCCACAATGTATAACTTCATTTGCAACTAAACTAATCTTCAGCTTCTACATTTATAGTACTAAACAATTGTTGTCGTTATTATAATTCCCCATAAAAATCTTAATTATTCTCGTATCTCCCGACGTGCTTGCCTCTTATCTCACAAACAGTGCGCAGGTATCTGACATGCACTGCGCATGAGCTGCCAATCAAGGCATACAGATATCTGGCATGCACTGCGCATGCGCTGTCAATCAAGGTATACAGATATCTGGCATGCACTGCGCATGCGCTGCCAATCAAGGCATACAGATATCTGGCATGCACTGCGCATGCGCTGCCAATCAAGGCATACAGATATCTGGCATGCACTGCGCATGCGCTGCCAATCAAGGCATACAGATATCTGGCATGCACTGCGCATGCGCTGCCAATCAAGGCATACAGATATCTGGCATGCACTGCGCATGCGCTGCCAATCAAGGCATACAGATATCTGGCATGCACTGCGCATGCGCTGCCAATCAAGGCATACAGATATCTTACGTCACAGGAATAAGCCTTCTATTTATTTCAGAATTCGACGTCACACTAGTATCCAGTGGGAATTTAGTCGCGGAATGAGTAACAAGAAAAATATTAATGATTCGGTGTGACGTCACAGCCAAATCATTATTTGCCCAACAAAGTACGGGTTTTCATCCATGCGGCATTACTCATCGAAGACCGAGGCTGTCATTACGTGGCCTCAACATATATTCCGTGTTTTAAAAGTAAAAATGCTAAATAATGGACAGCAGACAGATCCGATCACTGTTCACTCTGTTGGACCATTTGCCGACTTCTGTGGTGTAGTGGTTTGGGACGTGCGAGGGCTTGCGGCTATGATGTGGTGGAGAGCGTGCATTGTCTGTGGTGTAGTGGTTTGGGACGTGCGAGGGCTTCCGGGTATGATGTGGTGGAGTGTGTGCATTGTCTGTGGTGTAGTGGTTTGGGACGTACGAGGCCTTCCAGCTGTGATGTGGTGGAGTGTGTGTACTCATACGTACTATTTGTTGTAGCAATACTTAAGTCACCAATTAAACCAAAAACGAAAAGAAAGGGCATACAGTTTAAAACTACATACATTCGATAAATATATTATACATATGTTTTCCCGTGCGTAGTCAACGTTGGCTTGTTAGCTTAGTAGGTAAGGTAACGGTCTAAAAGCGGGATGGGGATGTAGCATAGGTTCAGTTAATATTTTACTTTTTCAAATTACGGCACGCTGTGCAATATGAACAGTAACTATCGGAAATATATTTATTTTTCATAATGATTAAGCTAAATTCAATAAAAACAATGTTACTTCGCCGCACGCAGTTTGCCGCCATTATTCAATAAGTATCATCGTTTCACGTCGGTTATTCAACCAGTAAAATTGTCAGTGGTTTTCCACTGATTCTAAGTGAAGCCATTTTCACTGAGACGAGTAGTTGAATTTCACTGCTAATCAATGGTTTACCACGGGTTCGGTAGGGGCAGCGGTGGCGTAGTGGCCAGGGCGCTCGCCTCCCATCACGGCGATCCGGGTTCGATCCCCGGCGGGCCCGCTCCCGGANCCGCCCTTGCATTCCAGCGCCGCTCCATTCCAGGGTCTCACCTCTGTCATGCCCGGGGATGACGGTCACCTACGGATCCCAGCAGGAAAGACCGTCACTCGGAGGGTGTTGCCTTGCCCTGGGTGCACACGCCATTATTATTTACCATGGATATGCCAATATCGATATACGTTTATGCCGGAAGGCTAAATACGGCGGGAAATTTGTGATTGTGACCTTCGCTAGGGTTAATTCTACTAAAGTTAGGAACAAAACGAGTTTTCTAATGGGAGAGTATGGCATAGTGTTCCTAAGCGGTCACTTTAAATTAAAATTTTAAGCNCTAAGCGGTCACTTTAAATTAAAATTCATAAATAATATAAGAAAACATTTTAAATTAGTTACGTAGTTATTTTGAATTTAATTCCAATTATTTTGTTTTTTAACTTAGAAAATAGAGAACACCCGGTGCACATGCGATACTAGCACTAATCTTGTGGCGAAAATTTTTTGTTGCCAAACTAAAAGTATTCAGTTTCCCAACCTGAATAGAATAAACCTCACATAAGGGCTCTCTGGACGAGGGACCTCGTCTGTGTTTGGGCGTGAACCGCCAGAGACCTGGCATCATAGAAACTTAAGCGTGACGAATTAGCGTGGATGGCCGTTAAGGATTATTTTAGAATCATATCTTTAAATTTAGTTTGGCATTAAAGTTGCCCATCTTCTATACCCCTTTTAAATTTCCAGTATAAGTATAATCCATTAATAAACAGCAAAAATTTCGGTACCTTCTTCTCTTCTTCGAAATAAAATGCTTAGGATAACATATAAATTATTTTAAATTTCTGACTAAGCCTTTTCAGTTTGTAATAAGCTAACTAGATGCATAGATAGACTCCGTTGTTCAAGCGCAGTCGCTTACTTTATCAGCTGCACGTAAAGGAGTTTCTTTCGAACCAGAGATATATTTGTTTACAGGCGGCTAAATTGAGATGTCTGAACGCAATAAATCACTCAGTACCCGCTTGTTGCCGCTCCAAAGACACAGTGAGAATAAAAGAACTAAGGTCGTTTAGGTTTGTGAGGCCTCCGCGGGCTGACGCATTAACAAAGTCATAAAGACCACGGTAATGTACATTTTACGTACAGTGGCACACTTTAATATTCGGCCAACTATGATTATCGCAGTTTCATGGCCTTATGTTACATTAGTAATGCAGATAAACATAAATAATATTGCACAATCATTCTTGTGTGCTTTAAATGAAATATAGCGGTAGCCAATAACGGAAATGAGCAATGCAACTAAACAAACAATATGATTTTGTCATCCCATGCTGCATAAGTACGCCACTTTAATATTCGGTCATCATAATTCAAACACAAACATAATCATCTTTGCAAATTAAACAAACGGTAATTAGTACCTGGTAGCATGGCCATTCTGTTTAATTACTTTTCGCAGGCGTTGTGGCATATTAGAAATTATTTTCCTGGTACATTCGGAGCTAATCCTACTCCATTTTTCCTTGAACCTTTTCTCTAATTCCTTTGTGGACCTAATTGTTGTAGTACGCAGTCTTCTTTTGAGTTCATCCCACAGATTTTCTATGGGATTCAGGTCGAGTGATTGAGGAAGTGTTTTAATGACTTTGGGACAGTTATACAAAAGCCAGCTCTTGACAATGTACCACTTGTGTTTTGGGTCATTATCTTGGTAGAACTTAAACGTGGTCCTAATGCCCAGATTATCAGCCCTCTTGTGTAGGTTTGCTTTCAGGATGTTGAGATCGTCTTCCTTTTTCATTGTTCCATCAACGTACAGTACAGCCTCTCCATTATCTGCTGAAGATATACAGCCCCAGATCATAATACTGCCTCCACTGTGTTTCACAGTAGGTTGTATGTTCCCAGGTTTTAGCTCATCATTTGGCTTGCGCCACACTGTTACCCTGCCATCTGAACCAAACACATTAAATTTTGTCTCATCAGCAAAAATAATATCATTCCACCAGATTTCATCTTTGTCAGCGTGGTATTTTGCGAACGTAAGTCTTTTCTTCTATTTGCCTCATTAATGAAAGGCTTCTTTCTGGATACCCTGCCATTATATCCTGCTCTTCTGATAACTCGTCGTATGGTTTCTGGATGGACGTTATTTCCACATTCATTGAGAACCTCCGTGGTACGTTTGCAAGTACTAATTTTCAATCTTTCTTTATTTTCCTGATTACTAGACGTCCTTCTCTCTCGCTTAGTTTCTTTGGCTGTCGTTTTTGAGGTACCGAATATATTCTGTCTTACTTCTGAAACCTTCTTATGATGTCTCCGACAGCGATCTTCGGCAGATTCAAGTGCTCCGCAATTTCTCGTTGAGATTTCTTCTTTGCATGATGAAAACTGACCAGCTGCCGCTGTTCAAACGTTGTATTCCTGCCCTATGCCCCATTTTTCTGACTGACGCAGCCAACAGAGCTAACCAATAGAACCTCTCAGCGTAGAGAGCGTGCAGGGAATGACACGAGGTACGAACGAAATGTGCATCATGCCTGTGCCACGCGTCCACAACAACTGGCGGTATATTAAAGTGAAGTACGTATGAAGCACGCGAGGACAAAATATTGTGCTTCACTAACTTGCACTGCTCATTTCAGTTATTGTCTACTATTGCATTTCATTTATAGCACACAAGAATGTTTGTGCAATATGTTTTATGTTTATCTCCATTTATAATGTAATATAAGGCCATGAAACTGGGATAATAATCGGTGGCCGAATATTAATGTGAGCCACTGTATGTAGGAAGGATATAAAATAAGGAGAAAAGTAGGTCTTATGCTGGGCTTTCAGAAGGGCTCAGTTAAACGGGAACAGTATATATTATGCCAATTATTACACTTATATATGAAAATTAGAGAAATTAGTTTCACTGTCTACCAATGTAAAAATGACACTTTGAATTATACGTAGCGATCAGTGAATTTTTGCACATTTTGTCTGTGAAAGGTTAGACTTCAAGCGCGTACTCCAGTGCTACTTTCGTTATTGGACTACAGTAGTTTTGATCAGCTCTGGGCGACTTTTCAGCCAGTAATAAACAAGCAGAAATAACTGGACCTATTCACGTTCAACCAATTTGAATAGAAACAAAGGCTCTCACCACGGCAACAGCCAATGAACAAACAGATGTGACCCGGGAATGAAACGGACTGAGAAGTCTATGCTGATGCCAAATTAATTCAGCGAAATTCTCGTTCCCCTTAATTATTCGTAAAGAGAAATAACTGAATGGTCTAAGTCGCCGACATTATTATAGATATTCCCATCGGTAAATGTTTGCGCAATTCTGGATTAATATATAATATTTTCTAATTTTGTACAGTTATGGAAACTGTGACACGTGGCCCATATCTCTCCAGGAGACACCAGTTTGCTACTTTAACAACTTATAGGATGACTTGAGAAAATACATTTAAGGCTTCCGCCAAATTAGAGGTGTGTTTGTGTGTGTGTGTGAGGGAGAAATCGATCAAGTGCTAAGGATGACGTCGGCCGACCTATGTAAAGCGATATCGTAGTGAACTCGCTTGCAGTGTTAGCGTCGTACCATTGGAACGATGGAGCTTTAAACTGAAATCCTATTAGACGCGACACTAAAGCAAGTCCCATACACTCCTCTATTAGTTTTGCATGAGTAAGGTTCGTAAATTGTGATAAATATGCACGATAGAGCTGTTTGAGCCATGTTGGAGGGCATTAACCTAGTTATTTCCAGTGTGCGTGATATCTTGAAAGTACCACACACGACTAATCTGAAGTGGTTTTATTTTCGCAGATAGGCATTTTGGGAGCATTATTACTGGTGTGCTAAGCGAACTGTAATATCAAACACACTGCGAGGCAGTTCAAGCGCTAGGTAGAACGCCACCGTAAGTCTGCAATCCTGTTCCATCCCCGCCACTTGATCTTCAGGAATAATAAAGTAACGATTAAAGAAAAACCTCGCGTGCAATATTCTGACCTTCACGTATATCCGTATGCAATTCAAGTGTTGACAACAAACCTATTTAACACGCAGTCAACTACAATTATTAAAGCTTGCGCACAGTATAGAGAAAACAAGAAATTACTGATATAACTAATGAACCTACTTTCCTCAACTTGGGTGCTATTAATTTTTAAATAAGTTCTTAAAAGCTGAGTTGGTAGGTTGGACTTGACTTTTTTTTGAAAGCGAATACATTAGAAATGAAACCAGAAACTTATGCAACAGTAGCGAGAAAATTACAAATACACAAGTGCCATTCCCCTTGAATTGAACCCAGAAAACCTCATACAATAAGCTATCGTGTAATCAACTGCATTAGAGAGGTCGGATATGGAGCAACAACTTTGAATTTAATCAGTCTAACGTTTTACAAAACTAAAATATTTACATTTTGAAAATAAGTGACTGAACCACTTAAAATATGTAAGTTTACATGGTCTGCCATAGCGCTACTTGTGTGAATAATTTGGTGGAAATCGGTTGTTTGGTCCTTGAGATATGACAGAAAACCACTTTATTTTCTTATTTAATGCTATCGTACAAAATTAAAAAATGAAGCTATATATACAATGATTTGAATATGTACTGTATCCACAGAAATTTTGGTTGAATTTGGTTAAATTGCTTGTATATATTTGGCAAACTGACTTAAATTATTAAGAAGCCGACATTTTGAACACCGTTGTCTGATCCATTTAAATCATGAAATTTACATGACCTTCTGTAATACCTACAGCCTCCACAATTTGGTACACATTAGTTTAAATGTCCCAGCGTAACATTTTGTGGTAATTAGTTCATTAGTCCTCGAGATATGGCATAAAAACGTAATATTTTTCATGTGGCGATCTTCATAAATGGAGGACAAAAAGTAATGTAGTAGCACATTCGATTATTTTATACTGCCAATATACGAAGTTGAGTTGAATTAGAGTAAACAGTTTCCTATATATAGCACACAAAACTAAAATCATTTTATATCCACCATTTTGAAAATAAGAATGTCATACATAAACATATATACACTTCGCAAAATTTTGTAAGAATGTGTTGATTGTTTCTTGTGATAGGAGATAAAAACTTGATTTTTTATTAATGGGGCTATCTTACAAAACGGCAGACAAATGAGGCTGTAATAGGTAATAAGAACATAAAAATTTTAATTGGAATTTATTTTTGTTTATAAAATATACTGAGCTAAAATATTTATATAGCTACCATTTAGAAAATAAGTGCCTGATCTACTTAAAACATACCAGTTTACACCTCCTGCTGCAGTACTATTTGTTTGCCAAATTTGGTAGGAATTAATAAATTATTTCCCGAGGTATGACATAAAAATTGATTTATTCCCGTGGTGCTATATTACAAAATGGTGGGCAAAGATTATTTTTGTATATACAGTTTATAGTTGTAATATATACTGCCAGCATACAAATTTATGTTGGAACTGAATACTTAGTTTAGACAATATAACATTATAAGATCAAATGGCTTAATTTTGAAAATGAGTATCTTACATGCCTAAACATATCACTTAACATCATATGCATCAGTACCATTTTTTTTGCAAAATGTTGTAGAATCGGTTTTTTACCGAGATATTACATAATAATTTCATATATTTGTATCGTGCTATCTTCCAAAATGGGCGACAAAAGTGGTAATGTATTGGTATTGATTATGCTTGTAATACATACATTCAGTATACAACATTTGGTTTAAATTGGTTAAATGGTATGGTATTTATAATAAATAAATTTAAAATATTTGTATGACAGACATTTTGAAAATAAGCACCTAATAAAGTTCAATGACTTGCGTTTACTTGGCCTATCATAGTATTACTTACCAGCCAAATTGGGTGAGAATTGGTTCAATAGTTTTCGATATCTAATGTAAACTCTTTATTTATTAATTTGGTGCTATTTTTTAAATGGCCTACGAACAGCAATATATTTCTTAAAATTTAATGGCTACACGATGCTCTGTCGGCATACACAATTTGGTGTAAATCGGTTGAATGTTTCCCGAGATATGACGTATCCCCCAAATTTTTTATGGCGGCCATTTAGAAAGTAAGTGCCTGACGTTGTCTAAAACTATAAAAGTCAGGTTTCCTTACTAAAAACTATATGTGTACCAAGTTTTGTGAAATTATGTTGCGAATTAAAAATTGAAAGGGGAAGAAACACCAATGCGCAGACATACAGACAGGAAAGTGATCTCAAAAGCATTTCTTTCCTCCAGAAAGTGGGCTAAAAAGGAGGTGCATACAACTCTTTAATATGGACAACTGTAATGAAGATCGGCTTATCTGATTGACGAGTTAGTATACTAGACAGCGATCGGCTTGATTAAACCTCATATTACAGTCCAGCAGTTATTCTGTTTTGCAGTTACATGGTTAAGCAAACACCTACTGAGGCACCCGAGATGTACTGTGTGCAGACATGAAGCAACAACCTGTAAGATGAAAACTACAAGTATGATTATTTCAGTGCGAACTTTGCCAGAGGCAGTTTACTCGGAGTGATGTTTTAAAGAGACACTCTAACATCTGTAGCAATGATTCTCTGCAAACGCAAGCACCGCAAGCACAACATAAACCACAATTGACACCACATGAACCACAATTAGCACTACATGCACTGCAGTTAGCAACACATGCAATGCTATTAGCACCACACACACCGTATGACGACCACATTAACACGGACAAGTGCACAAAGAGGGCTATAATTAAAATGAAGTACGACTTTCTCGGGTTGTTTAAATTAGCCGATTTTTACTTGACGAACAAACGAACTGAGGAATATTTCCGGGGAATGAATTACTTGTGAAGTATGTTTTGAGGTACGAATTTTGAGGCACAAATATTGAGGTATGAATTTCGAGGCATTAATTTTGAGATATGAATTTTGATGTATGAATTCTGAGGTACGTTTTTAAGGAATGTTTTTGAAGTATGTTTTTTGAGGTATGAATTTTGAGGTATGTTTTAGAGGTATGGATTTGAGTTAAGGCTAACCGTGATGCACCTTGTTTATGAATTAAAGGTATTTTTTTCCCATGACAACTTGCCCGCGAGATTTATTTTCGCGGAATGTTACAAAATTGACTTTGGTGTGAGGGGTAAAGCACGAAAATAAAATGTTTTAATATATTGTGATATTTTTAAGCTGTGGCTGGCTGAGCGGACAGTAGACTGGATATAGATAGGTGCGAGCGGGCCGCTGGCTGCCATGTGGAGATGCTGTTACAAGACACGGAGCCAAGTCCAATTCAAGCCTGCCATCTTGCGAACAGCGAGTTTCGTACCAACCCATATCTGCCATCGCCGCCGCTAAGCTTCGCGTCTTAGAGATTCTGTATACGCGAGGACCCATCTGCTCAAAAATATTACTTTTTCCGCCAGTGGAGGCTACAGATTATGTTTCTCGTGGATGCCTCGCAATCTGATGTAATGGAATATCCGAACTCGCCAGTGCGCTCTAGTGGGCGATACTAGAAATAAACGGACAGTAGATGTGGTAAGGTGTTGAAGGGGGGGCTGAAAGAGAGTAGACTAAATAACCAATTATAAAAATAGTTGTGGCGGTGGAGCGAAGGCGAGAGAGTGGTGGATGTCGGCTGACTAAACATCCAATAAATATTGGCGAGGGCCGGTCTTGTTACATACTGTGAGCTTAGTCACTCCACCCACCTTTGAATCCTGGACCTCTTGCGTCTGCGTCATTAAATATTTTTTCACAAATATTTACATTTTTTAATCTGTCTTTTTTTTAAATTTTTTATGTATGTGTTTTTTTTAGGGATTTTTTTTTTAGGTTTAAGAGGACTATGTACTAAAACATTTTCTGTGAAATCGTTGTTTGTACGAGTACGCGTATCTCGGTAAATAAATGTTCTGGAAATACGACTTTTTGCTAGAAAAAGGTAAAATACAATTAAATATGTCCCTATATGTTTACTATTATTATATTAAGTGTTTCCATGGAGAAAAAATCGTGAAAATGGTTTAAATGTCGCATGATTAAGGCTTTTCTATGCAGTTTCCTGAAGCGGTAGGAGAAAAGTACGATTATACGCACTTAGTTAAATGTGTGTGCTTCCATCGCGTGTAATAAAGTCTCACTGTTGCAGATCTAATTTGCACAGAAATGTATTTTGACGGAAACACTGCACGCCTTGCGCGTAGGGGCGAAGAGGGGCTAGGGATGCGTGTTAGTGTCGCCCGTATCGTTCCCTTGCTTTTTGATATGGAAATAGCAGCAACATAGTTCTCCCAAGGTCATCCAAGGTTAAGGGTATGGGGTCAAAGTCGCAGGTCTAGGTCACCTGGATTCGAAATTACGTCATTCAAGATGGTGGCCGACCGACCGGAATGACAGATCAGGATATTTCTCCTTCCTCCTCGGCCGGCAGCCGGTGTTTCTGGACATACAATCCTATACTAACGTTCAACTCAACTTTGTCGGTTGAATTGTGGTGGAGAGATTAATTCTGCCGGATAATAATATGCACAACCACGAAAATTCACAAAAACTTCACATTTTTGTTATAGAAAATGGAGCAATGCGTAAAACGTTCTCTTAAGCTTTTTTATTATCCATTGGATATATGTATATTGTAATTATTTCCCCTCGAATGTGACTGCACACTAGGTGGCCGTTCTCGTTATATTTACTTTTATTAAGTCACCTAAGTCAGTATTCGAGGCAAAGATGGCGAGGATCGTTACAGAACATAGCTTCATCTCATTAAGATTCTTACCCAGAACATGTATTTAATTAAATAAGCCAGAGAACTTTCAGACGAAAGTTCAGTTCATGACTATATTGAGCCATAATCGCTATATTACTTTATTTGTACGATGCTAATCGAATGCCACTTGTGACACGCACAAAAATAGTTGATACAATGACCTTGAAGATTAACTTTAAAATCTTACATAATGTAGAGTGTGTCCGTCCAAATTTTTTAACTGTGATAAAGCTGACTTTTTGTCGACGAATCGCTTAGAGAGATCATTCTAATGTAGTAGTGAAGCGGAGGTGAGAGTTATGAGTACACGAGGGCATTTGTTTGTTCAGAAGAGGCTTTCTGGTGGCCCTGAACAGACAAATAGAAGGGTGGATCGCCTTTTTATTTTAAATTGACGATTGAAGGCATTACTACCCTTCGTACAAAACAATTCAGCATTCTCCACTTATCATTCTGAGCTGTCCCTTGACATTGTCAGAATATTTTAAAAAATAGGACACGATTTTCTGTGACCATTGAAGCGCGCTTTTCAAACCAACCTTCGGTTGTTGCAAATCCTGTGGTTGTATTGGGCCAGAGTACTATTTCATCGTCCAAAGATATCCATCTTAAGAAGTAGTATCTAAAACAAAATTTTTGTGACTATCACTCTTGTAAAATTAGAGAAATTTAGCGTAAAAACAATTAAAAACACCTAACTTGTTTTATTATACAGTTTTTAATACGTAATAAAATACACCGACAAATTTTCTACTAGTTGATCCCCACACTTCATCCTTCTTCCTTGCTCCTGTAATGATAGCTCTACCATAGTCCATTACTTATTTATTTGCGGTTGAGAGTCGGGAAAAAAGAGGGGGGAGTTTTTCTCGTTGTCGGACAGTCTTCCTAGAATAAAGGCATGTTATGGTTCGAGGTAACCAGTCAACAATATCTATATTATAATATTTTTAAACATGCATATGGGTTTAGAGCTGGCACATTTTTCTTTATAAAATAACACAACATTTCTGAGATTAAAACGCCTTAAACACCTCAGAAACTTTTTTTTAAGCAGTACCTGCAATAATTTCTTCTCTTCCTTAATTTACTCCAGCTGACGGTAGTCATAGATGGCCTTCCCTTAAAATCGTTCCTTAGCCATGACTGAATATCATGATGGTGCCATACTGTGTTTGCGACAGGTCAGGTTGCAGAATGGGTTGATTGATGGAAGCTGTTGCTGAGCGGCACTGCGTCAAAACAATTCTTATAATGTGCGAACAAACTCCCAAGGTGATAGAGACGAAGTGACAGACGCAATTATTATCACTGAAAACTCTACTGAGGAACATTTATCCACTGAGAACTATGAATATCTGATAGCTTTCCTAAATTGTTTGCTATTGGTCAATAACCTGAATTCTAACATACAGTCAGAACAGAAAGTATTCATACACCAGATAGTATGTCTTTGAGAGGTAATATGAATGCATAATCTAAAATAATTATTGTCACAAGATAAGTTAAGATTACGTTTTTTATCTTCACAGCAATATCACAGAAAAGTCAGAATGAATTTAGGGAATTTAAAACAAACCGTTCTTCTTGGAGACAAAACGTACTCATACACTCCACGTGAAAGTACAAAATAACATAAAGTATTTATACACTCTATGTGAACGTACAAAACTAAACACATCTTTAGTACTTAGATGGATGTCCTTTAGAAGTGATTATTTCCTGGAGTCTTCTTTGCATGGATTTCACTAGTTTTGCGGTTATAGAGACTGGAATGAAGTCCCACTCGGTTAACATAACTTCCTCTAGATCTTTCTTGTTCTTGATACTTATTTTCTTGATGTTTTGCCTCATTATGTACTAAATTTACTCAATTTGGTTAATTTAAGGAGACGTTGATACCCTACCATGGCACTTTCACTCTTTTTTACGGCACGCACAGTAATGGGTGAAACTTGAGCACTCTTTTCCCTTAGGTCAGATGTTATCTTGAAGGCACTTATTCTGGGTTCTGCTTGATAGCACGAATGATATAGCGCTAGTCTTGAGGGGTGAGGATTTGAGGTGTGCCACATCTGGACCTGTTATGTACTGATTTGTATTTCTTAAGTCTATATATTATGGACTGAATAATCACACAAGTCCTGCCAATGATACGTGACATCTCTGAAAGTGATTTGGTTTGATTGTTCAGCTTGATTATAAGTTTCCTTTCCTCTGGTCTAGTCTTTCTGATTTTCTTCGCCATTTTCACATTAACCTTAGATGCACAGCTGGATTTGCTGCTGCTTCGGCAAACACACGTGCTGTTCTAACGATAGAACACATCACTGGTCCGACTAGTTAACGGCGGCGGAGAATACAATAGAGTGGAGAGTTAAGGACGGCTCTTAACGTCGAGGTTTTGAGAGCCGATGAGGATGAAACGAGGTTATTATGAAGCAACGCCGGAATGCAAGGGCGGGGGAAACCGGAGATCCCCGAGAAAATCCGCTGACCAGCGGCATCGTTCGGTATGATTCCCACATGCGAAAATCCTGGAGCAACTCCGCCGGGAATCAAGCCCGGTTCGCCTAGGTGAGAGGCGAGTAGTCTAGCCACCACACTAACGCGGCCCCCTCGGAGAACAGGGTAATTTGGTTAACTTAACTCGCGTAGTGTATAAATACTTTATGTGCCATTGTCATACAGCCTGTAACAGACATTACATTACACAGATCAGCTAAGGGACTGAAATCAAATGGTACAATGACTAGACAAATAATATCTTCAGAAAAACTAATAACGCTTTTGGTATTAAATTCACGTAGGAAATGTGCTGAAATATATATTTTTAAAAGGAAACATATGTTTGTATGAATACTTTCTGTTGTGACTGTAGTTGGGAGAGGAATGTAGAAAATGTTGAAGGTGGATTATACATTTGCCACAGCGTCTTTCGATACTGCTCCACTTTTCCATTCTTTACACACACTTTTCACTGTCTCGAATCTTCAGCGAGATCGTCTTACAACAAGTCAGCGTTGGTTTATACTCACCCTGTTGTAGACACGTTATGACATGTATCTGGAAAAGGTTTTTGTGGTGAATCGAGTCACTTTTGAAATACTCTTTAGCTTTTATAAGGAGTTTTATTCTGAATCTGATATAAATTCTCGTGCCATTGAAACAAGGCCGATCCAGGCTACCAATGCCAAAAAAATGTAACTGGATTGAAGTTTCTATTAACACTATTCTGAAAATTCTTGTCACTCTTCACTTGCTTTGTTTGGTTAGTTCTAATTTCGTTCATTCTCTGGTGTTATTAAACACCAAAACTATTAAGCAATAAATTAACTTGATACCTTATAAAATTTTTGGTATTCATCTACTACTTTATATATTATAGACGTACGTGAGTGGAAAAAATTACTAACGGTAAATAATATAAAATCTTTTTTTGTGTTTCAGTGAATATGTCTTTAGACTGGGCGAACGTCTCCATGATATTAGATTCAGTGTTCAAGGAACTAATAAAAGATCCCAACAAACGGTAAGATTTTTGCATAAGTATTTCTAAATCAGGTTACTTAGTACTGTGGTAATTTATAGGTCAATAGTAAAACCTAATATGTATATACATATATTACTATCAGGGATTAAATCCAGGACACTTAGACATTGCCATTTTCTCCTAAGCTACTGTACATTTTTGGTGATAAGAAAACGTTAGCAAAATAAAACAGAATTCATATAAGGCAAAAATTGCAAAGACCATGCCATGATTCAAGCTAGGAAACTCATAAATATCTTAAAATTAGAATTTGTGTTCAATAAATTGTGCCCGGTTATAATGAAACCCTCACATCCAGAGAGGAAACAGCGGAGGGAGTGAGAGCCGATGAGGGTGAAGTAAGGTGAGCATGGAGCAGCGTCGGAATGAAGGGGCAGGGGAAACGGGAGATCACCGAGAAAACACGCCGACCAGCGGCATCGTCTGGCACGATACCTACTTGCGAAATATTCGGAGTTAACCGGAAGGGGATTGAACCCGGTTCGTCTTGGTGGGAGGGGAGGAATATAACCGCTCAGCCACCGCTGCGCCTAGAGAACAGCAGAGTTATGACTCGTGGACAGATCACGTTCGCTCTCTCTCTTTGGTCAGGCTAGACAACATGACACCGGAAAATATAGATCACGTACCACCAAACTCTCTCTAGTGAGTAAGGCTCCCAACACGCAAGGTGTTGGTATGTAATGTATTATGCTAAATAGAATACGTGTAATCAGATCTGGTTTTGAAATTTCAACTTTCGAAGCAAGTCATTTGGCTACGAAATTACTGAGCTTCGTTTTGAATTCAATGAAATATTTAAAAATATATTTTTTTTAAAAGGTTGAATGGGAGTTGTAATCCTGATCACTCCGCAACCACCAATATATGTAAACACCACGCTGAATTTAAATTAATTTAGCATATAACCTAATTAATAGGGCTGCCTGTTAAGTGCACCATACCCCCTGTGTTGCGGGTTGCATTTCAGTGAATGACAAGTTGCAGCTCACAAACGCGCAGGAAAACTTCCGGCAGAAAACTTGAATGGAATCCATTCTCACAGTAGGAGGTGGACTTCGACCAACCTACTGTCCCATGGTCGTCCAAAAAAAAAAACAATTGAAAAGCAAGTTGTTTTGCCTCCTCGCTCGGTTACGGCCACCTACAGCTGGGCCGGTCGGTGCAGGGGGTGTGTGGGTGCCGTCTTACGCTTGTGCGATCTACACTCAGCAAGCGAATTCTAATCCGCCAAAGCGAAGTAGATTCATATGCAAACTACTTAGCACCGAGACTGATTCGAAATTCGCAAGAAGTTTCGTTCGCGATTCTCGCGTTCGTCGCAAACACGAAGCATGATAAAGAATAAACTTTGTGAAGCCGCTGGGCGCTGCGCAAATTCAACAGTTAATTGATTTCTTTCATAAAAAAAAAAACTTCTAAAGATAAATTTTTTTTATCTTTACAAGAACTATTGTAGAACTAATGACAGGTGTAAACTGTATACATTTATATTCTGAACACATTTTACAGACGCCAGCAATAGCTATTGTTAGCATAACATAAAAAATGGCTATAAAACACTGCCAGCATGAATGTTAATTCACCAGAATACTAAAACTATTAACATAAACTCAACTAATTTTGCGTTTATTTCTATTTACATGCTGCAGTTCAACCAAGATTTTACTTCAGAAATGGGGACGTTACTCATCCCAATACAATGCTGGCGATATCAAATCATACTTACTAAATGGTTTAAGAAGCTTCAAGAAACAGGGCCTTTTCTAAAATACTGGACGAATGTTGTATTAAATAAATAAAATGGTTACTTGTCTATCAAGTGCTGGTCCTGAATCTAACTTTTGATGATTTAAGGAATTTGCTACTTTATAAAGCTCATATCGCCACTTAGCTTAAATTCGCTGATGGAGGTACATCAATTCCCAATACCCGCAGTGAGAAAAATACAGTTGTCAATAAAGTAACTAATGTTCAAGCAACAAACCTTTATTTATAGAATAAGTAATACATAGTACATAGCACAGCATATTCTTTATTTTTGGTGAATATACTTCATTGTTCATGTGGCGATCTTTATAAATGGAGGACAAAAAATTAATAGCTAGCACATTTGATGATTGTCATAGATACAATATAAAAAGTTAAATTTAAATCTGTTACATAGTTCCATAGATATAGCACACTGTGCTAAAACGATTGCATAGGCGCCATTCGGAAAATAAGAGACTTAAACACTTAAAAAATATAAATTAATATGGCCTACCACAGTAAAACTTCTTCGCAAAATTTGCAAGAAATCGGTTGATTTTTTTCCCCGAGATACGGCATAAAGACTGTATTATTTCAAGCGGAGCTATCTTACAAAATGGCGGAGAAATGAGGCTTTGCGCGGAAATTTTTTAAAGATATAATTAATACTGTCAGTATACAAAGTTAAGTTGAACTTTGTTTTGCTGTTTCGTAGATATAACATTCTGAGCTAAAATGTGTTTAGGTTTTCCTTTTGCTGCTGCTACTCGCTCCCGACATGTCTTACACAAGCTCCTGGAATGTGGCGTGTCTGTAACTTCAGCACTACCTTGAATACATTCCAGGCGTGGGAGACAGCCAATAATCGCTTCGTCCTGTTGCAGATAGACCGGCAGGTGTTTGTAGACGGATTTTATTTCGTGACATGCATATGTGAGGAGGAATTCTTTAGGCAGGTATGCAAGCTCGGTATCTTTGGCGCATGCTGCAAATGATCTACTATTTCCACATACCGTGATAGCTAAAAAAATTTTCTCACCGCTAAAACAGCACCCCATCATTTTCATTTTCGCAATGTCCTCTAGACGGGAGAAAGAAGTTCTGAGAGATGTGTGCTGGTACAAACTGCTTTTTTTATAGACCTAAATGTGAGTAGGGTGGACAGAAGCGATATACTCTACCAACACCAGTTTATTCCAAACGATATTTTAAAGAGACATGCCAATATTTACAGCTTGATGTATTCGAACGAAATAAATGGTTACCTTGTACCGTATAACTGAATTGCTCTCGTAAAGGGAAGTGCATGTGTGCATGTTGCTCCCGAGTTTACTGATTTTTTGGGATAATAATATCACCAAACAAAAATGCACACATTTAACAACTTCGTTCACATAAACCCTAACCAATATATGTTTAATATTGCGTAGTATCTTATTTACGTTAATAAAAACATCCCCAAAAATCTTGAATTAAGAGCGTGTACCTCCAACCCATTATGCTGTTTATCATCCCATTTTGCATAAAGAATCACCCCACGACGCACAAGTATGTACCATATGGTCTGAAACAACCTGCCACTGATCTGCTCGAGATAATTAAATTGTTTCTTGAAGTACTGAAACTGCAACATTAATGGTAAGCATACTGCATTTCATGCCAGCATTTTCCTACTTCTGTAAAACATAATTAATAAACTACAGCAGTAGAAATCTACCGAATTAACGAACAAAACAATCCTGCCCTAAATTATATAATCCTATCTTCCTTCTTTCCGTAATGTCATTATAAATGTGGCAAGTTAAATATGTGAACTGATGATGTTACGAAAAAATAACTAAACAAATATAACCCAACTTCCCTATTGTGATTAGCCTGCGAGATAACGTGGTACAGAGTTACGTCTTGAGATTGATAAGCTTTCCTTTAAGCGAACTTGCTTTATTACGTGACGTGAAACGATTGTGATAGGACTAATTAAAAAAAAATTACAAGTCAATGTATACCCATCCTAGGCAAACGTGTTACTTGTAAAGTGATACGTGAAACGTGAAGTCACCGTAATCTCGGCCTTATATAGGCTACTCACGGTAAAGTAAATACTCTTGGAAGCCCTCTGATTTTGAATAATAATCAATAAATATATTTTATTGTAGCCTTAGATGTTAACTTCCGAGTGCGGTGGAATATACACACTGTGTTTATTACTTGCATGGCAATATTTATTTAAAAGGTAGATGGACACAAAATGGCTAAAATAAATATGTGACTAGGACCTCAAAAGTGCTCACTTTACCGTGNATTTAAAAGGTAGATGGACACAAAATGGCTAAAATAAATATGTGACTAGGACCTCAAAAGTGCTCACTTTACCGTGAACAGTCAATAGAACGTATAAAATATTTTCGCTTTAAAACCCTATAAAATCACTGTTTAAACGGAAACGGATGCTTTAGAAGTGAATTTTGGACTGGATTGACTGCATTCATCTGTTCAATAATATGTACTTTTTATCTTTAGATGTAAAATTTTGGACGTTCATTTAAATTTTCTGTTAAGTGTTGATGGTTATAAGTTAGCATATTTTATGGTGTTTAAAAAATCTATTTCCCGTAAACATTAAAAATACATTTCAATTTTTTTCTTATAAACAGGAGCATAGGACAGGCTTTATTAGTACACGAAGTAATTTCCAGTGAATTTGTGTTCTGGCAGGTTCGTGCAGGTGGAGACAATCTACCTGTGGATGTGGTGGCAGCACCAGAACGACCAAGTGAAGAAGCAGTACCGCCAATTGGTGCAGACCGGGCGAGTCCAAATTACTGGCGGGGGGTGGAGCATGCCGGACGAGGCGATCACCAACTACCAGTCTCTCATCGACAACTACAGCTCCGCTTTCAAGTAATGACACATTTGGCTGCGATGCTGATCGCCTGCTCTTTATCGCTTTCTTATGGATTTGTCACATCCCCGGGCGCAGAAACTAAACGACAGACAAGGAAGAGGGACTAATGGCCAGAGCAAAGTAGATTTATCATCCTAGCAGTCAGAAATACAAAGTGAATATTGGTAAGAAATAAAATGCTAAAAATCTATCACTGAGCACGTAAAAAATAGGAATACAACTAGCTTGCTCTAAGTCAAATAAATACATTGAGCACCAAAGTAGAGGGATTATGGGATCTTCGGAAAATCGGGACCTTGGACCGGAGCGTTGGAGATGTTCGTGCTCTGTCATTACGGTCGTCCGCCAGCCATAATGGATCCAGGTAACCTTGACCTTGACCTTTCACACAAAAAATCCAAACAAATGCAAAAAAATCAAAAAGCCTATAAAAATCCAAAAAAATCCTGACAATTATAACAAATTTATAAGTAATTATAATAAAAATATTAAAAAATTACTAAAAATTTATTTAAATAATGTATTAAAAAAACTTAAATTTACATACGTCATCTAAGTAGGCGTCACAGCCACCGTCCGCCATCTTGTTTTTTCGTTTTTCATTTGTTTATACATTACTGGAGTTTGTCTTCACGTTCGACCACCTTCTTGGTTTTTTTCGTTTTTCATTTGTTGTACATTCCTGGTGCTGTCCCCATCACCGCACCCAGCAGATGACTGACCCCCTTCAATCTCCTCTTCCAATATATTTAAATGACCAATTGCCCCAACCATAATTATCATTAGCTAATTGCCCACCCCCTTCCAATATATTAAATTGTTCCGCCAATGTTTCTCATTGGCTAATTACTCGGGTGTTTTCGGAAACCTTCGTTCCGACCAATCAGCGCCCTACTTTAATCGTGAGGGCAGACAATTTTTTCCCCTTAAAAATTCTTTATAAGACGCAACCCGAATCCCCTCGAGAAATCAGTCATTTTCTAGCTCTTAGAAATAAATGTACGCGTGTTGTCTGAGAGGCCATAAAATACTTTCGGCCATTTTGGCATTTGGAATGGTGCGCTCGCTTAGCGCCTGGAAAATGGGGACGAGTTACCATACCTGACGAAATAATTTCTCCTGATCTACGCGCCTTACAAAATTTAGACCGTATTCAAGTATTTGACGGCCTACCTGCAGCAGGACGAAAATATACGGGACTGCCTCTTGTGAAAGGAGTGTTTCGAGGGCTGCACCACCTCGGTTCCCGACACGCCGCATCTTAGGGATCGGTGCAAGGCCCACCGAGCAGCCCTCGTGACGTCTGCGCCCGTGGAAAACAATGCCCCCGTAGAAGACGCCCTCCCCGTAGAAGACGCCCTCCACCTTGAAGACGCCCTCCTCGTAGAAGATGACGTCCCCGTGCAAGCTATCTATTCGCAAGCTGTACCAATGGAAGATGCTCCCCTTCAAGAAATTTACTGACAAGCAATACCCGGTTAGAAACCGATCCAGAACACAGGTGCCCGATGTGTATGGACTTCGATAAAGTTTTAAATGACTTTGTAAAAAATTTGTGAAACTCGGTGTGTGCATGGGAACTTAACATTTTTTTATACAAAAAAAGTCGTATGAAATGTTTTGCAACATCCAAGGTTTTCGCTCGTTGAACTCGTACACCATCAAGCAGATTGCCATCTCGTGCAGTGACGAAGACGAGAAAACAAAAGTTTTAATTCTTTTACCGCCGTGTTCTTTGCAGCACGAGCCAGCCACGTTTCAAGGACGAAACTCATAAAAAATTGCAACACAAAATGCAAATAAATGTGTTCGTATTAACTTAAAAAAATCACTATATTGACCACCAATATTTATATGGTGTCAGCATTTCCTTGCACATATCAGGCATACCGAGATACTATTTTGCATTTTACAGGTATTTCAAGCTGCCAGTTCGCACACGATGCGTTGTTGGCCAGTCTGATAACTCTAGGAATATATACCTAATCAGGTCATTGTTATTCCCTTCGTAATCCAACAAACGACTCCTTTCATCCGCTGACGCATATATTTAGAAGTATTTCCACGCCCATGTCCACACTGGTCAATTAATGTTAAACCACTTGGAAGGAAAACATCTTACAGAATATTCGACCCGGTCACATCTTAAAATACGCGTGTAGAACCCTCCTTTCACAAATAAAATATTTAACCATGCTTACGACGGGAAAACCTAAGATATTTTGCACCGATTTTATATACACTGAAGAGCCAAAAAAACTGGTACTCCTGCCTAATATCGTGTAGCCCCCCCCCCCCCCCCCGAGCACGCAGAAGTGCCGCAAGACGACGTGGCATGGACTCGACTAATGTCTGAAGGTATGCAGGAGGCAATTCACACCATGAATCCTGCAGGGCAGTCCACAAATCCAATCTGCGCCAATTTGAGAAAGGGTTGCACGTCTGTCACGTTTAATGATTCTCGCCAGTCGTCGTTTGTCCCGTTCTTTCACGATCTTTTTCCGGCCGTAGAGATGTCGAAGATGTTATGTTTTACCGGATTCCCGATACTCACGGTACACTCGTGAGATGGTCGTAGGCGAAAATCCAAATATTATCGCTACCTCGGAGATGTTATGTCCCATCTCTCGTGCACCGACTATAACACCACGTTCAAACTCACTTAAATCTTGATAACCTGCCATTGTAGCAGCAGTAACCGATCTAGCTGCCGACCGCATCGCGTTACTCTTATTGGTTCCATACCACCGTTACTTGCATACGCACGCCTATACCAGTTTTTTTTTTGCTTTTCAGTGTATATATACTCACACACACTCGCGCGCGCGTGCGCGAATGAAACTAAATTAAGGTAAAATAAAACAGGCCACCCATTACAGAAATAGGGGGAAAAAATTGACCAGTAACGAACTTAAGACAACATACTTCATGCCCCGAACAGTACTACATATTTATGTTTCAGAATCGAAGCGATATTCCGAGTTTAAAAAAACCCTAGTATTTTAAGTTGTATTCATCTTGAACCATCAGAGGAAGCGTCTATGTTCACACACCAAAAACCTCACAATTTAAAAAAAAAAAAAGGTTCAATTACCTAATATAATTTTTTTTTATTACAGATTACGCGTACTATAATATCAGAGCTAAATACCAATTCTAAAATAGTCACCAGTTCTTTATGAACCTGCAGAGATACATAAGCATGTTGGTAATGTTTCAACCCAGGCATGCCAGTGTATCACACAAACACACGAACGGTCAGAAGCGAGAGCTAAATGACATATTATCTGTGTTCATTTTTGCGACAAACTTTGTGCACCTCCATCATGCCCAGAAAGAGTTCTGATGCTTGCTAGCATACTTACTCTCTATCAGCCCCTCGCGATGCCACGAAGATACAAAATATCGTATAATGCAAATACATAAGCAATAAATCACAAAAAAAAAAAAAAAAATCAAAAATACTCATGTTTACGCAGATGAGGTTTATTCCCCCTGCAAAATTAAAAAAGTAATTGATTTTAGGAGAGATTACTCATTTCAGAAGGCCTACTGCAAGCTGCGAAATTATGAATATTTGGACACATCAGTTCAGACTCCCTATCGAAAACGGCACCCCAGGCCCATTTTGCAACGATGACCTCTTCCGTGGTGTCCGATAACAGGGGGACCGCAGTGGCTAGAGCTCTCGTTTCCCATCACGAGTACGCATACAGCGTCCTTTCTTTTGTACACACATTTTCGCACAGGAGGTCCACCTCAACACCAGCCCATTCTTCACTCGGCCTCTTCCCCCCAACACGACGAGACAAGTTCGATTCCCGGCAGGATCGCACCCGGATTTTCACCCTTTCATTCCTTATAAACATTCCTTCCTCAGTTCGTTTGCTTATCAAACAAAACTCAGCTGATTTAAATAGCCAGAGAAAGACATAATACTTCAGATTTAACCATATTCCCCGTAAAGCACTTTCTAGTTCAATTTTTCTTTAAAAGAGACTCTTGCTTTCGATTTTATACACCACTGAATTAATAAATTTAAAAAAATCTATACATTATATTAAACTGAACGTTTCTCTATCTCTCTGTCTGTTAGTGCGCTTATCACTCGAGAACCACGTATCCGATTTACGTGTTTTTTTTTTTTAATTCATAGCTATGTTCTCTGGCCAGGTTTTAGTATATATTTTGTTACGTAAAGTAACATACGGATTAACCAGTGATGATAATAGAGAATCAAGTCGGTAAAAAGTTTGCCGCCAGCGCCCTCTCTTGTAATACGCGGTCTTAACCGTTAAAGATGGAGCAATATCATGTAGTAAAGAATTGTGTAGAATAAAAAGACCCAAAAATACTCCGCGGTAGCATATACCTATATATATAACAGAGAAATACTAATAAGCGTTTCTACCATTTAATTTCTTAATAAATAAATGCATAGAATTCAAGTTGTTGTTTCCCCATACAGCATACAATTCCCGTCTATACTTTAAGAGATATCAAAAGTTTTGTGAAAAAGTAATTTATCGCGAGTCGGTTGACCGTACGTGGACGTGTAGAGCCATGGCGGCGGCGGGATAAGCGGGGGAGGGGGAGACTTTATTAAAAAAAAACCCCCCAAACAATAATTCTGTAGTTTACGCAAGCGAAGCCGCGGGCACAGCTAGTTATTTTATACATGGACCTTCCCTTTTTCGCAACTCTTCGAGCCGGAACGAAATCTCATATACACCGAAGGAACTTAGAAAAATCACTTAGGTATGACTTACCATAGCCTGTGTTATTTACGGAATATTTTCACAACACACAGCGAGCAGTGTTGCTTTGATTGTGATTAGCAGGGGTATTGTTGGGGGGAACATGTCATACAAAAATTGCCTCCCATGAACCCCGATATGTATCGACTCGGGAAATAATCGTTGAAATACTACTGCTGTCGATACCAAGCACGGTGGAAAAACATCACTTTGAATATTTACGAAAAAAAAAAAAAACTAATAAGAAACCTTACTGTTGGGTATAACAGAGATCACGATGAGATCATGAATATATGATTGTAAATATGCATAAAATCGGATTTGAACCATGGCGATTACGTTAAGGCAAATCCTCATGTTTGTTAATAATGCCTTGCGCCCTAGGGTGAAAACGAGTCCATGCTTACACAAGTAACAGTTCTCAACATCGCACCTCAGTCTTTCATCAGAGATAAAGTAATTCTTTATTCCATTAAAATGACGGCAGCAATAAATGCAAGCCCTATTCCCGACGCATAAATATTCACAAACTGTTCTGTGAAAACTGCGATAATCACCATCACAGAGAACCACGAAACGTGGCGGTGGAGATCAGGCACTCTTTCTATAATGATTATTTGGCACCGACACAGGATCGGACACGCCCAATACTTCACACCATCCCCTCGACAGCAGTTGCACAGCTACCAGAGCGCACGCCTCCCATCATCAAGGCGAGCTAGGTTCGATTCCCGGCAGGGGTCGCACCTGTATTTTCGCGCACGTGGGAAACGTGATTGATGCCATTGCCAACAGTATCACGCGTGATGGACTTGGCGATGTGCGGCAGATTTTCTCGGGAAACTTGACCTTCCTCGCCAACCTAAACATCCTCATCCATTTCAACCGCTAAGCTCTCTCTCAACTCAAAACACACTTTGTCCCCTGGAAAAATATACTGGTGTTAGTTGATGGGCCGCCCACCACNAAAAAATCACTTAATACCAATGTTAATCAATGCAGATCACTGACGAAGAGTAACCGACGTGTGAAAAATTTTCATTTTTTTTCGAGTTAGCTGTCGGAAACGCAGTTCAACCCACCAGTTTTCCAGTGGAAGATATCGAGGTTCTAGGAATTTGTCGGCCGAGAATCAGTCAGCTCATCACTCAGAATGGACAAACGGTCTTCCATAGGAAGATTTTTACCCGTTTAATGCAGAGAGAAAATACGGATATATTTCATATATTCAAACAAAAGTGGGAGCACCCTGAGAAAACCCTTATACACTGTTCGTACCAGCAAGTGCCCCGGCAAAAGTATAAAACCCGCAGATACCGTTGCCTATGCACTATTATATATTTATATTAATTTATAATATGCCTTAGGAATATTTTTATATAAGCATATAAAATGCATATATATTTATATTACCATTTAATATGCATGTAGGCATGTAAAATATGCATGTCACTTTTCATTCAGCTAAATTCACGTAGCAGTGTTGGGTGACTCGGAGGGGGAGGGTGGGGGTGTGTTTCCGCGGATCAGATACATCTCATTATGGAGCGAGCGCACACGAATGTATGAAAATACAGATATTTGTTTGCCTAAAGTAACTGTTTTTTACGATTTTGTACTTGTGGTGGGTGTACCTTTATGCTAGCGTCTCCTCACGGTATATAATTTTTTCCCTGCATAACTTAATATATGTGCATTATTTATGCGTATAAAAAGTTTTATATGCTAACAATAGGTGCTAGAAAAATAGCCGCACGTGGAGTAACAATATGGGTATTTTTTTCTCGCTGCTTAAATTTCCTAACGTACTTATGTTTTAAATGATGAGCGTGTATGCCTGGGATCCTTCACGTTGCGCATTGAATGCCGTGTGGGTTAGCGAAGTAGTTTTAACTCTGTTTTTGGGTTTTTCGAGCCGTGATTACTTTACAGAAAGCAGCAAATCGCATCCGTACACGACACATGATTTTCTCCAAATCCTTAAATTATTTTTATAATTACTTTCGTACACGTAAAATATATATACGTTATGTTAGTGACGTCTATAGTCTTATTAAATATTTTTTTCCTTAAGTTATAACATAACTGATATGTACAAAATAGTATTGTTTCTTTACCAACAGTGTTGTTTAACTTACGTAAGCAGGACATAACTCGAAATTTAAAAAGTTATTATTTTTACAACACATTTATTTATGCACACATATCACAAAATTATTACTCCTCTTCTGCATAACACAAGGGAGGCTTTTTTTACACGCGTTTCTTCTTTGAGTCTTGGAGGGTATTACAAACGTAATATTTTATTTTAAATATACCACGGGTTCATCGTAATTTCTTTATGTACTACGGGTTATCATAACTCCACAGTCTTAAGGTTTTGAAGTTCCACGAAGCACAGAAATATCTTTGATTTTTGCACTCGTGAAAGCTTGTGGCGTAGGTCTCGACGAGCTGTCGAAACGGCGGGCAGCGGCAATACTTGTGAAGCTCTACAGTTCGTCCCGATGGGGCACGCAAGTTGTATTGCCGACACTTGACGTCTTCCATACACATACACAGGATAAAAGGGAATTATGGCAGAGTTCAGCTTTGCTGGAATTTTCTCGTACGGAATGTTTCCCTCGTCCCACCTTAGTCCGTGCGTTTCGTACGTCTGCAGGCGATACGTATGTTGCGTGGTCCAGTAGAGGTGCTTCCATGGACACGGCCGTAAAAAAGTGAAAACTTTGGTTTTCTCGTCTTTGTCACTGTACGAGATGGCAATATGTTTGACGATGTACGAGTTAAACAAGCGAAAACCTTGGATGTTACAAAATATGTTATACCATTTTTGTTACATAAAAAAATTTCAGTTCCCATGCACACACCGAGTTTCACAAACTGTTTACAAAGTTATTTAAAACTTCATCGAGGTCCATACACATCGGGCACCTGTGTTCTGGGTTGGTTTCTAACCGGGTATTGCTTGTCAGTAAATTTCTTGAAGGGGAGCATCTTCCATGGGTACCGCTTGCGAGTAGATAGCTTGCATGGGGACGTCATCTTCTACGAGGAGGGCGTCTTCAAGGTGGAGGGTGTCTTCTACGGGGAAAGCGTCTTCTACGGGGAGGGCGTCTTCTACGGGGAGGGCGTCTTCTACGGGGAGGGCGTCTTCTACGGGGTCATTGTCTTCCACGGGCGCAGACGTCGCGAGGGCTGCTCGGCTGGTCTTGCACCAACCCCGGCGATACGGCGTGTTGGGAACCGAGGTGGTGGTGCAACCCTCGAAACACTCCTTGCACGAGAGGCAGTCGCGTATGTTTTCGTCCTGCTGCAGGTAGGCCGTCAAATACTTGAATACGGTCTAAATTTTGTAAGGTGCGTAGATCAGGAGAAATTCTTTCGTCAGGTATGGCAACTCATCCCGATTGTTTAAGCGCTAAGCGAGCGCACTCTTCCAATTGCCAAAATGGCCGAAAGTATTTTATGGCCTCTCGGACAACAGACGTACATTTCTAAGAGCTAGAAAAATTACTGATTTCTCGAGGGGCCTCGGGTTGCGTCTTGTAAAGAGTTTTTAAGGGGAAAAAATGGTCTGCCCTCGCGATTAAAGTAGGCCGCTGATTGGTCGGAACTAAGGTTTCCGAAAACACCCGAGTAATAAGCCAATGAGAAACATTGGCGGAGCAATTAAATATATTGGAAGGGGGTGGGCAATTAGCTAATGATAATTATGGTTGGGGCAATTGGTCATTTAAATATTATGGAAGAGGAGATTGAAGGGGGTCAGTCGTCTGCTGGGTGCAGTGATGGGGACAGCACCAGGAATGTACAACAAATGAAAAACGGAACAAATATGGTGGTTGAACGAAGGTGAGAGACAAACTCTAGAAGTGTATAAACAAATGACAAACGAAAGTGACGGCTAAGGAATGGCTGCTCCAGGTTGGCCTAACCCTGGTTACAGGCTCTAGTGGTGGTAAACCGGCGCAAGTGTAAGAGTAAGCTTCGGCGAACTCCGGTGGGAGCCGCTCATAGGAAGTAGTGATCTTCTTGTGTGTTCCCCTGCCACTGTGAAGGCTGCCAACTCATCTCCTTAATGGGGCAGTGATGCGAATATACAGCCTAGCACTACTCAAGTCCATCTCCACCTCCTCGTGGTTGGGCTGGTAACATGGTGGCCGCGTCATTGCTAACGGCGTGAGGACGACTGAAGGCGGAAACGGCCTGTCTGTGCACAGACAACCAGTTACGGCGAGGTTATGTGCAGTCTTCCAGAGGCTGTATATATTCTTCCCCTTGCGGTGAAGACCCGCGAACCGAATTGCACTCCCAAAGCTGAGTCTCGACCTGGCAAGTCGGGGTGATCTCGGAATGGCGGAGCTCCTGCGAAGGGATTGGCTGGCGTCCTGGAGGAGTTGGGCTGTCCTGGGGGATAGCTCAGTGTGCATTTCTGAAAATAGTGGGTACCCAGGGGATCAGTGTGAAAGCCCCGGCTTCGGCCGTGCTGATCGCGGGTCGGACTCTGCTTGGAAGGAGATCTGGAGGTGGGTACTTGCCTGGAGGGCTGGCAATGTATGTACGTGATGGGTCGGTAGCTGCTGCCGTGGAACGCAAGCATGCCGGCTCCTCTCAGTCAGTTTCAAAGGGTTGGTGCTCGCTAACGAAGGATCGTCGGTCTGGTCCGCCTAGTAAGAGGACTCGTTTACAAAGCGGGTTCGTAGAGGTGGATAGTTCTCGGCCCCATCAAGGTGGCACGTACGGATTCAACTCCGTATTCTGCCTTTGACAGGTGAGGTGGAACCACCCTCGGGTGGAGAACATCCACCCACTGCGATTGGAAAGGGCGTGATGTCTTTCTATTGGCAGTATTCAACTGCTGTCAATTAGGGCATTGACCAAGCTCAAATTAGTTAGCGTCACTGGACGAATGACTGAAAGAGTGCGCACACATCTAACAACCTGATGTGAGAATTTTACAGCCTAAGTGGCAACTAACAAGCCTGAATGTTTATAGAAATCCCGAGAGTGCACTCTCTGCTAAACTGCTCAGAAAGGTGTCTCCTGTTATACCCTATGGGCTCAGGTACAGGAGGAGCAGCCTGGCTCAAAACTGCGGCACTTTGTGTCGAAAACATGTGACGCCTACTAAGATGGTGGACTGCACCTACCAGGATTGTGGAATGAGTATCGTCGATGGAGGAAGGAGCTTGTGAGAAACCTTCGGAAATTGAATTTTTTTAAAATCAGTTTTTAAATACATTTTTTAATTATCTATAAATATTAAAAATATATTTTTTGGTATAACTTTAATATTTTTAATTATTTTGGAATTTTTGGATTTTTGTGGTTGAAGGACAAATTACAATGTCAAGATCACCTGGATCCATTATGGCCGCCGGCCGACCGGAATGACAGAGCACGGACAGCTCCGACGCTCCGGTCCCAGGTCCCGATGTACCAAAAACCCCATAACCTCTCTACTCTCAAAATTTTGAGAAAAAATTCCTTTCCGTAACATTTGCTACGATTAGATTTTTTACAATATCGTTGGCCGCCAACTCGAAAAATAAATTTTATTTCTCAACATCTTATCTAGAGGAAATATGCGCATTCACCCCCGTAGCAGGTATTCGATAGTTTGTTTGTTTTATTGCGCCCAATTAATCTATTTTCCATACGTAATAGTACATAGATATTGGACAAGTAATACAAATCTCATAATATAAGGTTCCATAATGAACATATCTCATTTTACAGGATGAGTTGTTAATATATGACTAAGATAATTAACACTAGTCACTGTACTGTTGTGAGGATGTCTATAAAAGCAGAACTCCAGAATACCAGACCCATTATGAGCAGTCCTTCCTTGTAAAGCGAACCTATACATAAAACTCAGTCGAATGAAACTCTCTTCTGCTGTAGTAACTTGCTTCACAAACAAATTATCATCCTTAGCAACATCGCAATTAAAAGAACCAATATTCCTGAAAACAGGTCTTGAAATATATCTCTTCTTATGACAACGTGCTCGCCTCATGGCGTTGTTAAAACTGATTAAGTTCACAATAATTTAAAGTCAAAATTTTATCTCTTCCTCTTCTTGTCCGTGGTAGTCTACCAGTACCCAGGAACACGTCTTCATTACACTTAAACCAAAGAAAAAAAAGGCAGGAAAACGAGACAATATATGTGCAGAATGTAATAATGATATTGTTTAATTTTATGATTTACATTTTCTTCTACTGAATTAAAAAAATGCTCTGTAAAATAATTAAAATGGTTTTTAAAGATTTTTGCGTTCGAGATACAAATTTCTTCTAGACGTTGTGAAAGTTTGTTGAAAAGCTGACTGCCAGAGTGAGAAAGCCGTTTTGGTACTAATTTTAAATTTACTGAGGGTATGAAAATACGTTCTTTTGTTTTGGTGTTATGCCTGTGATGCATTTCATATGTCTTAAATAAATTACTGTTTTTGGACATGAATGTAATTAATGGATACATGGACTTGCTTGAGAATGGTAAAATCTGGGTTAACTTGAAAAGAAGTCTAAAGAGTCGATTTTTTTTACCATTAATTGTTCTTATACTCTTTTTTGCGCGCAAATAACCTTTTTTACTCTCAGTGGATTTGCCCCAAAAATTATACCGTGTGACATAATGCAGTGAAAAAATGCCAAATAACCCATTTTGATTGTCTCTTGGTTTAAGACTTCAGCCATACTGCGCAGAGCAAAAGAATCAGAACTAAGTTTTGGCAAAATATATTATATGTGAGATTTCCATTTTAATTAATCATCAACGCGCAAGAAAAAAAATGGTCACAGCTGATTCATCAATTTTGTCTGAGTTAGTGCAAATATTTATTTCTATCTGTTTGCTGGTCTTCGTGAAAAAATTAATAATGTGTTTTGTCTATGTTTAGATTTAATTTTCTAGCGACAAACCATGAATTTAGCTTTGCAAATTTAGTGTTTGCTAGTTGTCTAAATTAATTTGCTGAATCTCCAGAGACAAGGATAATGGTGTCATCTGCAAATAAAATGGGAGTAGTGTTTGAGTTTAATGAACGTGGGAGATCATTCACATACACCAAGGAAAGCAGTGGGCCTAGAAATGAGCCTTGTAGTACTCTATGCTTGATTTTAACGTGTTAACTGTCAAATGAAGTTCCAGTTGTTTTTACTTCGGTGCACACTTGTTGATATCTTGTCTAGAAGATATGAGATTATTAGTTTGTAAGTTGTACCTGTGACTCCATTATATCTCCATTTGCCTGTAAGAAAATTATGATTTGCGCAGTCATGAAATGCTTAAGTAAGATCACAAAACATTTTAATAGATGGCAGATTTTTATCAAGTGCATCTAGGATATTACTCGTCAGCTTGAAAATTGCATCATTTGTTTGATGTGTTTTTTCTAACGCTAAACTGGGAAATGTTACGGCAGTCTATTATAAATTAGTTTTTGATTACTTCGGAACTGCAAAAATCCTATAGAACTGAAACGGAATATTCCCAACTTGTGTATACCGATTTAAATTTGCAATTTGTTAGAGTGTATGGCTATGTAGCATATGTTTGGAAGGACAATTGGGATTCAATTGTTCTAGTTTACCTCATTCTGGAGAATTTGCAAGAATCACAAGATGCAAGATCGGGTTTCTAAGGAACCTACCACGGGTGACAAAATTCAATACGCAAAACTTCCAGGAATGCTTGAAGAAATCAAAACATATATTTTCATGTACATTTTTTGACGCGATTGAGAATGAGAATGGAACCATTACATTTCAATTTAATTGTAACCATTGGCGATAATTGTTCAAAAGTGCGGCCTCCTGCTTCGATGCAAGCTCAGCATCGTACACGTTCAAAGACTCCAGTGCTGTAGCGAGTATGTAGCTGCAACCACACGAGCGATGAGCTCTTCCTAAGATTTAATTGTTGGCGTCTCATACAACAGGCTCTTCAAGTGGGGTGAGGTCAGGAGAACGTGACGGCGCAACTCCACATTTCTCTCGTGACATAAGCATTTGAACCAGATATTCCCTGAGCAATGGATTTGTCGCGGTGGATCCATTACATGGCCTGCTAGTTCTCTCAACCTCACCCCTTTCGACTATTTACAGAAGGAGTTAGCTCTTTTGAACAGTTTTTTCAAAGGATTACTATTAAATCGAAATGTATTGAATTCATTCTCATTCTCAATAACGTCAAAAAGTACCTCAATGATCAACTTCCGTTTTATTGTTATTTAAAGATCGGGAGATATTTAGGCGGCTCTTAACAGCGAGGTCTTGAGAGCTGACGAGGGTGATTGAGGTGAATATGGAGCAGCGCCTGATTGAAGATGCGGGGGAAAGCGGGGGATCTCAGAGAAAACCCACCCGACCACTGGCTACGTCCGGCACGATTCCCACGTGCGAAAATCCAGGAGTGATCCGGCCGAGGATTGAACTCGGTTCGCCGTGAAAAATATCGGGGTTTGGTCTCTTATAACGTACCTAGATGTTTGAGTATTGAATGTTGATACACTCGGTGTAAACGTTGGCGTGTTCTCTTTTAAAGGTTCCTGTACGAGGAGTTCGGAGCGTGCGGGATACCGAACGTCGGCTGGCAGATCGATCCGTTCGGCCACTCACGCGAGACGGCCTCCCTCATGGCGGCGATGGGCTTCCAGGGGGTCTTCCTGGGGCGCCTCGACTACCAGGACAGCGCCAAGAGGAGTGGCGACTCGACCCTGGAGATGGTTTGGCATGCCAGTGACAACCTGGGTACGCCCATTCACGTGTGCGATACTGCAAAGTGACTTACATATTCACGGTTAATTGACAACTTTTTAAATAAACGTTAGAAAAAA
The DNA here is from genome assembly GCA_002778355.1 of Clitarchus hookeri. Taxonomy (NCBI): domain Eukaryota; kingdom Metazoa; phylum Arthropoda; class Insecta; order Phasmatodea; family Phasmatidae; genus Clitarchus; species Clitarchus hookeri. The sequence continues at coordinate 87,544 of NQII01003239.1, read as the reverse complement.
TGTCACTGCCTCTATATGCTCTTCTCGGTAAAATTAGCACGTTTGAAAGCCCTGCTTAAGGTACATATATTTGTATTCGTATTGTGTATTCTTCCACCGCATGTAAAATTAACATTGCCATGGGACTTATAACTTTATTAATACGTCGGCGAGGTGAAGCTGTGATACAATTGTAAAAGTAAGTATTTTACAAATGTGTTAATTATTACTTTTATGTGCATTAAAAAAAACGTAAAATAAAATTAATCATTCCGGTGTTCACAAATGTTTACGTAAAGCTTTTAATTAAAATGTAATACAAGGAACTACTTTCCCCCGTCGTTACCAACTTCACTGGGCGTATGCCTGTCAGTGTGCTCGTTAACATATTCGCAGGTAGGGACAGCGACAATTTTCAACGGTTAATTTCAGAAGTTCTCACTTTATCGTAAACAGCTTTTACCTGCATATTAATTTTTAACTGGCACACTTACTGGCGTGCGCCCAGTTAAGTTGGCAACGACGGAGCGAAAGTAGTTCCGTGCCTTAACGTTGGATTAAGTAAACATTTGTGAATACATTTAAGAATGTGTTAATTTATAACGTATTTAATTTTACAATAATTTCACAGTTAAGCTTGACCGACGCATGAATAAAGTGCTCAGACCTACGGCAATGTTGTAATCGTACATTTGGTGAACGGCTACACAACGTGCATACAAGAAGATCTTAAGCAGGGCATTCAAAAGTGCTCAGTTTACCGTGAACAGCCTTTACAAAATTTCTCCGCCGTTTTAAAGCTTCCTCGACTCAACAGCTAAATCGCTTGCAGTATCGACAATGTATTTATTGTACGTGTAAAGAAAATTACTATTCGCACACAAATAATAGTTTTATTTTCCCGGCACTATTTAGTGTTTGGTACTGAAATAGGAGTGAACCTTAAAAACGCCATTGTCTCCGCAAGGGAAAAGTTTGAACCCCCAGAACCCATCCCTCATGTAAGATCCTGGACGTAGTGTTGCAATATAGGAGCATTTTATTCCTACACTTGGCTCTCCGTGTTTCATACTGTCCTTTAGACAGTTATCATTCTTCAATGTTACCCCAAGAATACCCCGAGTTCCACTACACCGTAGACTAAGATGATGTAGACTAATTTCCACGAGGATTTTCGTCTTCTGCGCAAGTCCCCAATATTGAATCAGCTATCGCCAGTAGAACTGTCAAAACGGCATGATCAGCAGCGATGGACGTTTTCCTTTACTTCTGAATTTTCAGTAAATCCGCCTTTATTATGAACACATTTCTTTAACTAACGTGAAAATATTCTGGCTGCTTTGAAACTAGATTAGAGGCTGTGCAAATATCTCTAGGCACTTACTTACATAAATAGTGTTTTAACCTCTAACCCTATCTATATTGTTTTTGATAGTTCTATTTGAGGAAAGCAGTCCAATACTCGGACACGGAGAGCAGCCACTCTACCCCATATTCACTATACGGAATTGGCATTGGATATGGTGGGCTCACAATCTAAAAAACATACGTGTAGAGTAGAGCATAGGAAATAACAGTAGACAATTCCACACGACGAGAACCCTTCTACGAAATTGATTCACAATTCAATATTTATGTATAATTTTTAGCCAACGAAATTTTGCAACGGATTTGACGTGAATCGGGAGTGTTGGTAAATACTATTTTTGTTTGGCTGTCTTGCCATACACAAAATGTACTATAGTAACACTGTTAGTGTGATATTCTATTGAAAATTGACAGAGTTGCCATATTTGCTTGTCCGTAAAATCTTTGCTTTCGCGATCGAGAAGACGTGGATTACTTTTACCGTTTTTTCTAGTACACTGTCACATATTATTTCCTCTTAATTTATATCTTGCGATATTTCTTCGTTGCTACAGCATAACAACGTTCCCCCATTTTCACACCTAAATAACACACTCCTTCGGAAATTTTCTACTTTGCTCTGATTGCATAGGTTTAAAACATTAAATGTCAGTTCTTGCGCACACGCCCTATGTTATACGGTTCCCTGTTATGCTTTGAATTGTGAACCCAGCTTTACAATACTGTGAAGAGACGAAGCTATTGCAAAATTTCTCCTCGATTTCGGAGCTTCCTTGGCTCTACACAAGGCGGCTTTGTATAGTTTTACCATGGATACCTCTGTCATTCCTGAAACTCTGCTGATGCAATACTTTCGGTTTGCCCGCTACGTACACAAGCATAGATCACTACGTACACAACCATATATAGCTACGTACAAAACCATAGATAGCTACGTACACAAGCAAAGATCGATACATACACAACCATATATCACTGCGTACACAACCATATATCACTACGTACACAAGCATAGATCGCTACGTACACAACCATAGATAGCTACATACACAAGCATAGATCGCTACGTACACAATCATATATCACTACGTACACAAGCATAGATCACTACGTACACAACCATAGATCGCTACGTACAAAACCATAGATAGCTACGTACACAAGCAAAGATCGATACATACACAACCATATATCACTGCGTACACAACCATATATCACTACGTAAAAAACCATAGATAGCTACGTACACAAGCATAGATGGCTACGTACACAACCATATATCACTACGTACATAAGCATAGATAGCTACGTACACAAGCATATATGGCTACGTACACAAGCATAGATAGCTACATACACAAGCATAGATAGCTACGTGCACAAGCATATATCACTAAGTACACAACCATAGATAGTTACATACACAAGCATAGATCGCTACGTAGAAAACCATATATCACTACGTAAACAAGCATAGATCACTATGTACACAACCATAGATCTCTATGTACACAAGCATAGATAGCTACGTACACAACCATAGATAGCTATGTACACAAGCATAGATCGCTACGTACAAAACCATAGATAGCTACATACAAAAGCATAGATAGCTACGTACACAAGCATATATCACTATGTACACAACCATAGATAGCTACGTACACAAGCATAGATGGCTATGTACACAACCATATATCACTACGTACACAAGCATGGATCACTACGTACACAACCATAGATCGCTACGTACACAACCATATATCACTACATACACAAGTATAGATCAATATGTACACAAACATAGAAAGCTACGTGCACAAGCATAGATAGCTACGTACACAAGCTTAGATCACTACATACAAAAGCATAGATAGCTACATACACAACCATAGATAGCTATGTACACAAGCATAGATCGCTACAAACACAACCATATATCACTACGTACACAAGCGTAGATATCTACGTACACAGCCATAGATAGCAACGTACACAAGCATAGATCGCTACGTACACAACCATAGATCGCTATGTATGCAACCATAGATAGCTACATACACAACCATAGATAGCTACGTACAAAACCATAGATAGCTACGTACACAACAATATATCACTATGTACACAAGCATAGATCACTTCCTACAAAACCATATATAGCTGCGTAAACAATTATAGATCGCTACGTACAAAACCTTAGATAGCTATGTACACAGCCATAGATAACTACGTACACAAGCATAGATACCTATGTAAACAAAAATAGATCACTACGTACACAAGCATAGATCGCTACGTACACAAGCATAGATCACTACGTACACAAGCATAGATCGCAACGTATACAAGTATAGATAGCTGCGTACACAAGCATAGATAGCTGTGTAAACAAGCATAGATCACTACATACACAAGTATAGATCACTATGTACACAAGCATAGAAAGCTACGTGCACAAGCATAGATAGCTAAGTACACAAGCTTAGATCACTACGTACAAAAGCATAGATAGCTACATACACAACCATAGATAGCTACATACACAAGCAAAGATCGCTACGTACACAACCGTATATCACTACGTACACAACCATTGATAGCTACGTACACAAACATAGATCGCTACATACACAACCATATATCACTACGTACACAAGCGTAGATATCTACGTACACAACCATAGATAGCAACGTACACAAGCATAGATCGCTACGTACACAACCATAGATCGCTATGTACGCAACCATAGATAGCTACATACATAACCATAGATAGCTACGTACAAAACCATAGATAGCTACGTACACAACAATATATCACTATGTACACAAGCATAGATCACTTCCTACAAAACCATATATAGCTGCGTAAACAAGCATAGATCGCTATGTACAAAACCTTAGATAGCTATGTACACAGCCATAGATAACTACGTACACAAGCATAGATACCTATGTAAACAAAAATAGATCACTACGTACACAAGCATAGATCGCTACGTACACAAGCATAGATCACTACGTACACAAGCATAGATCGCAACGTACACAAGTATAGATAGCTGCGTACACAAGCATAGATAGCTGTGTAAACAAGCATAGATCACTACATACACAAGTATAGATCACTATGTACACAAGCATAGAAAGCTACGTGCACAAGCATAGATAGCTAAGTACACAAGCTTAGATCACTACGTACAAAAGCATAGATAGCTACATACACAACCATAGATAGCTACATACACAAGCAAAGATCGCTACGTACACAACCGTATATCACTACGTACACAACCATTGATAGCTACGTACACAAACATAGATCGCTACATACACAACCATATATCACTACGTACACAAGCGTAGATATCTACGTACACAACCATAGATAGCAACGTACACAAGCATAGATCGCTACGTACACAACCATAGATCGCTATGTACGCAACCATAGATAGCTACATACATAACCATAGATAGCTACGTACAAAACCATAGATAGCTACGTACACAACAATATATCACTATGTACACAAGCATAGATCACTTCCTACAAAACCATATATAGCTGCGTAAACAATTATAGATCGCTACGTACAAAACCTTAGATAGCTATGTACACAGCCATAGATAACTACGTACACAAGCATAGATACCTATGTAAACAAAAATAGATCACTACGTACACAAGCATAGATCACTACGTACACAAGCATAGATCGCAACGTACACAAGCATAGATAGCTGCGTACACAAGCATAGATAGCTGTGTACACAAGCATAGATCACTACGTACACAAGTATAGATCACTATGTACACAAGCATAGAAAGCTACGTGCACAAGCATAGATAGCTAAGTACACAAGTATAGATCAATATGTACACAAGCATAGAAAGCTACGTGCACAAGCATAGATAGCTACGTACACAAGCAAAGATCGCTACGTACACAACCGTATATCACTACGTACACAACCGTAGATAGCTACGTACACAAGCATAGATCGCTACATACACAACCATATATCACTACGTACACAAGCGTAGATATCTACGTACACAACCATAGATAGCTATGTACACAACCATAGATACCTACGTACACAACCATAGATCGCTATGTACACAACCATAGATAGCTACATACACAACCATAGATAGCTACGTACAAAACCATAGATAGCTACGTACACAACCATATATCACTATGTACACAAGCATAGATCACTTCCTACAAAACCATAGATAGCTGCGTAAACAAGCATAGATCGCTACGTACAAAACCTTAGATAGCTATGTAAACAAAAATAGATCACTACGTACACAAGCATAGATCGCTACGTACAAAGCATAGATCACTACGTACACAAGCATAGATCACTACGTACACAAGCATAGATAGCTGCGTACACAAGCATAGATAGCTATGTACACAAGCATAGATCGCTACATACACAACCATATATCACTACGTACACAAGCATAGATAGCTACATACACAAGCATAGATAGCTACGTACACAAGCATAGATCACTACGTACACAACCATAGTTCGCTACGTACACAAGCATAGATGGCTACGTACACAACCATATATCACTACGTACACAAGCATAGATCACTACATACACAACCATAGATAGCTACGTATACCAGCATAGATGGCTACATACACAACCATATATCACTACGTACACAAGTATTGATAGCTACATACACAACCATAGATAGCTACGTACACAAGCATATATCGCTACGTACACAACCATAGATCGCTACGTACACAACCATAAATAGCTATGTACACAACCATAGATACCTACGTACAAAACCGTACATAGCTACGTACACAAGCATAGATCGCTACATACACAACCATATATCACTACGTACACAAGCGTAGATATCTACGTACACAACCATAGATAGCTATGTACACAACCATAGATACCTACGTACACAACCATAGATCGCTATGTACACAACCATAGATAGCTACATACACAACCATAGATAGCTACGTACAAAACCATAGATAGCTACGTACACAACCATATATCACTATGTACACAAGCATAGATCACTTCCTACAAAACCATAGATAGCTGCGTAAACAAGCATAGATCGCTACGTACAAAACCTTAGATAGCTATGTAAACAAAAATAGATCACTACGTACACAAGCATAGATCGCTACGTACAAAGCATAGATCACTACGTACACAAGCATAGATCGCAACGTACACAAGCATAGATAGCTGCGTACACAAGCATAGATAGCTATGTACACAAGCATAGATCGCTACATACACAACAATATATCACTACGTACACAAGCATAGATCACTTCCTACAAAACAATAGATAGCTGCGTACACAACCATAGATAGCTACGTACACAAGCATAGATGGCTACGTACACAACCATAGATCGCTACGTACACAAGCATAGATAGTTACGTACACAACTATAGATAGTTACGTACAAAAGCATAAATAGCTACGTACACAACCATAGATCGCTACGTACACAAGTATAGATCACTACGTACACAACCATAGATCGCTGCATACACAACCACATATAGCTACGTACACAAGCATAGATCGCTACGTACACAACCATAGATCGCTACGTACACAAGCATAGATAGTTACGTACACAACCATAGATGGCTACGTAAACAAGCATAGATAGGTACGTACACAACCATAGATCGCTATGTCCACAAGCATAGATCACTACGTACACAACCATAGATCGCTGCATACACAACCATAGATAGCTACGTACACAAGCATAGATCGCTACGTACTAACTATAGATCACTACGTACACAACCATAGATCACTACGTACACAACCATAGATCGCTGCATACACAACCATAGATAGCTACGTACACAAGCATAGATCGCTACGTACTAACTATAGATCACTACGTACACAACCATAGATCACTACGTACACAACCATAGATCGCTGCATACACAACCATAGATAGCTACGTACACAAGCATAGATCGCTACGTACACAACCACCAATAGCAACTTACACAAGCATAGATCGCTACGTACACAACCACCAATAGCAACTTACACAAGCATAGATCGCTACGTACACAACCATATATCACTTCGTACACCAGCATAGATAAAAACACCCTGTAGGAAAACAACCCGCCATAATTGCGAACTGCTTGTACGATTTTTTTTGTGTACGTTAGAATGAAACGTGTTTTCACCTTTACCTTCAAATGTCATGCGTGTCGATTAGAAACGGCCACGTTACAAATACCGTACCAAATCATAATTTAACCATATTTTACATATTAACTATTTCTTTCTATTAACATGTTCCCCATGACAATTAAAGTAACGCTATAACTCCCAGAAAAAAATACAAAATAAAAAATATAATTACATTTAACCAAAAAAATTTAAATTTTTAACGTTAACGGATTTCTATTAAATCTTCTGATATATGTACGGTTTATTTGGGGTAACAAGAAAACATGTTGTACAAGATGTGATTTTCTTAGGTTCGATTTTAAAGGCGTGAAGGTAGCGTGGATAATTACATTTTAATTAATTAAGCGTGTTTGTGACGCATCTCATGCCGCCAGACAAGCAACTATATCACGACGTATTGCTCTTTTATTTTTGCACCAAAAAAAGTCATTTTTGAAATAAATANCGCCAGACAAGCAACTATATCACGACGTATTGCTCTTTTATTTTTGCACCAAAAAAAGTCATTTTTGAAATAAATAATTGCTATTGAGGCATTTATTTAAATGTTTATATCGTAGTAAAATTAATAATGTTTTGACAAAGTTAATAATGCCAAGCATTTACAAAGTATTATACTACTCTAATGCAACTATACTGTTGAAGTGTTAATGTTAATAAAGCCTGGGNTGCCAAGCATTTACAAAGTATTATACTACTCTAATGCAACTATACTGTTGAAGTGTTAATGTTAATAAAGCCTGGGAGTAATGTTGCCGCAACAAAATGTTGTATTACGCTAAAAATAACACGAATAACAAAGTATTGTGTGTTACTGCAACATTAAAGTAATGCCCAGCCAACACAAGTTTACACTGACGTGACGTAAAATGGTGGATACCAGTGAACAGCGATCGCCTCGTAAAATGAAACCACTATGTCTAAATTTTAAAGCAGAACATAAAAATTAATTTCAGCCAAGACCAGCCCTCAAGCAATGCAAAGCCATTTACGTGTGCCAAATATGCATATATTTCTAGAGCAGAAAGTATTTACACATAACTAAAGAGCAGGTCTATTGAAGTTTGTCGTTCTGTTGTACTGATTCCCCGCAACATGAAAAACAGTCAGACATTTCAAATAAAGCAGTTAGCAGGGCGTCAGGTTTCGTAAAATGGAGAACGCCTAGCTCTCAAGGCACGGGTTCGATTCCCCTCCTGCCCGTCGCTTTTTTTTCTTCGTTGGTAATTTTTTTTTTCTTTTTGTGACAAATTAACAGTACCTAATTTATTTTACATCGGAATGTTGTTGTTTTTAAGCAAAAGGAAATACAACAAAAATGTTTAACACAAGTATTAATCAATTCAACGCAAAATTCGTTTTGCCGCAACATTAACACCATTTTAATGGTGACAGTACAGTAAGAATGGTAACATTGCAACAAAATACTTAATATTGCATTTGCATTAATAGCTAAAAAGTATATTAATTTAACAGCAACATTAGATACTAACGGCTCACAGAGGACAAAAAATTACAGTACAGTAGAGATATTAATACTGTGGACACAGAATTAGACTTTTATCTGTGTGAGAGAGGAANTCCCAAGGCCAGTCTAAGCCCAGCCACGTCACCCACCATAGCGCTGTACAAACTGCATAAACACGCGTTCTTCAGTCGAGGGGATCGGCGTACGGGTTTTGGCAGAGTAGAAAGCTCGAAGCACAGTTAGTTAGTTATCAGTGTTGCTTTTTCGCTTCAATGCATAATTGCATGAATTTGCTAATTAAGAAAATAGTTCCTGTCACATACATTATCTATGCAACATACGCAGAACCCTTCTCGGCTGCACTTATAAATTTTATACATATGTAAAAAACTTGCAATAATGTTCTACCTCTCTTATCAGTGCATTGGTGTTGCTAATACAGCAAAGAGTTCATTTGCACCTGCAATGCCAAGTGACATGAGTCGTACCAGTGTTCGTTGATTCCGACCCTTAGCTCCCACCAGTGTAATACATGTGGCAGGTTTTTTTTCCCCACAAAGGCATTATGAGAAGGCAACTGTTGATCTGCACATGACACTGCCGATGCGAACATCGGTAGGCGAACTCGATGTTGAGAGATAGTTTCCAAGAAGACTGTAAAATATATATTTGTGATTTTTTCAAACTAGTATGTGATTTCTTATGTAGTATTGATGGTACTGGTAGTGGTGGCAGTGATGGTAGTAAGTGGCAGTGGCGTTATTAGTGGTAGTAGTGATGGTACTGGTAGTGGTGGCAGTGATGGTAGTAAGTGGTAGTGGCGTTATTAGTGGTAGTAGTGATGGTGATTATTGTTGTGGCAGTGATGGAAGTCATAGTGGTAGTAGTGATGGTGATGGTTGTTGTGGTAGTGATGGAAGTCATAGTGGTAGTGGTGTTATTAGTGGTAGTAGTGTTGGAAATGGTTGTTGTGGTAGCGATGTAAGTCAAAGTGGTGTTATTAGTGGCAGTAGTGACGGTAATGGTTGTTATGGAAGTGATGGAAGTCATAGTGGTAGTGGTGTTATTAGTGGTAGTAGTATTGGAAATGGTTGTTGTGGTAGTGATGGAAGTCAAAGTGGTAGTTATGTTATTAGTGGTAGTAGTGATGGTAATAATTGTTAGGGCGTAGGTGGAAGTCATAGTCGGAGTGGTGTTAGTAGTGGTAGTACTGATAGTAATGGTTGTTGTGGTAGTGATGGAAGTCATAGTGGTAGTGATGTTATTAGTGGTAGTAGTGATGATAATTTTTGTTGTGGTAGTGATGGAACTCATAATGGTAGTGGTGTTATTAATGGTAGTAGTGATGGTAATGGTTGTTGGGGTAGTGATGGAAGTCATAGTGGTGTTATTAGTGGCAGTAGTGATGGTACTGGTAGTGGTGGCAGTGATTGTAGTAAGTGGTAGTGGCGTTATTAGTGGCAGTAGTGATGGTGATGGTTGTTGTGGTAGTGGTGGAATTCATAGTGGTAGTGATGTTATAAGTGGTAGTAGTGATGGTAATGTTTGTTGTGGTAGTGATGGAACTCATAGTGGTAGTGGTGTTATTAATGGTAGTAGTGATGTTAATGGTTGTTATGGTAGTGATGGAAGTCATAGTGGTGTTATTAGTGGCAGTAGTGACGGTAATGGTTCCTGTGATAGTGATGTAAGTCATAGTGGTAGTGGTGTTATTAGTGGCAGTAGTGACGGTAATGGTTGTTGTGGAAGTGATGGAAGTCATAGTGGCAGTGGCGTTATTAGTGGTAGTAGTGATGGTAATGGTTGTTGTGGTAGTGATGGAAGTCATAGTGGTGTTATTAGTGGCAGTAGTGACGGTAATGGTTGTTGTGGAAGTGATGGAAGTCATAGTGGCAGTGGCGTTATTAGTGGTAGTAGTGATGGTAATAATTGTTGTGGTAGTGATGGAAGTCATAGTGGTGTTATTAGTGGCAGTAGTGATGGTAATGGTTGTTGTGGAAGTGATGGAAGTCATTGTGGCAGTGGCGTTATTAGTGGTAGTAGTGATGGTAATAATTGTTGTGGCAGTGATGGAAGTCATAGTGGTAGTGGTGTTATTAGTGGTAGTAGTGATCCTAATTGTTGTAGTGGCAGTGATAGAAGTCATGGTGGTAGTGGTGTTATTAGTGGTAGTAGTGATGGTGATGGTTGTTGTGGCAGTGATGGAAGTCATGGTGGTAGTGGTGTTAATAGTGGTAGTACTGATAGTAATGGTTGTTGTGGTAGTGATGGAAGTCATAGTAGTAGTGGTGTTATTAGTGGTAGTAGTGATGGTAATGGTTGTTGTGGTAGTGATGGAAGTCATAGTGGTGTTATTAGTGGCAGTAAAGACGGTAATGGTTGTTGTGGAAGTGATGGAAGTCATAGTGGCAGTGGCGTTATTAGTGGTAGTAGTGATGGTAGTAATTGTTGTGGCAGTGATGGAAGTCATAGTGGTAGTGGTGTTATTAGTGGTAGTAGTGATGTTAATTGTTGTAGTGGCAGTGATAGAAGTCATAGTGGAAGTGGTGTTATTAGTGGTAGTACTGATAGTAATGGTTGTTGTGGTAGTGATGGAAGTCATAGTGGTAGTGGTGTTATTAGTGGTAGCGGGGATGGTAATGGTTGTTTGTTGTAGTGATGGAAGTCATAGTGGTATTGGTGTTATTAGTGCTTGTATTTATGGTAATGGTTGTGGTGGTAGTGGTGGTGGTAGTGGGTGGATAGTTTTTATTAGTACATAAAATAACCTTGGTGTGAAAGTTATGTATATTATATGCAAAGAAAAATTTTAGATAGCATAATAAAATTGGTAATCGAGATGGATAAATATTAATAGATTCCATCATACTCCACTCAAAATTTTATGATTTACTGGAATATTTGGAATTTGGGAAACATTGGTTTTTAAAATATAGTTTATCGAATTAATAAATTGTTATTAACATGCTAATAAAATAGACAGATTTATGTTTGGTTCCTGAAAATTCTCTCTAAATTTTCAATTTGAATACAATTTTTAGGATTGGCATTCAATGTTTTTAATAAAAATTCCCATATAATAATATGATATAGACAAAATATTATAAACATTTATTTTGGTGACACTATACTTTACAGAAAATTGTACCATAATTAAAGAAGGATTTTTGAATTGCAGTGAGTCTGTATTTTTAGATAATAATATTGTTTAAATAAACTTAATGACCATAGTAAAAGGACTATCTGCATATTTTTACACACAGATGTACAGCTAAACGAAAAAAAAATTTGAAATGGGACGAAACTTAAAGATTTTCGATCTGGTCTAGAAGACATATATATTTGCCGGCTTGAAGAAACAATCCATTAAGGTTGCAACCGCCGTAAGAACATCGTAGTTGGCCTCCAACATATTCAACATGGCAACCAACATAGTCAACATGACGATGTCCAATAAGAACATTAATACCTGACCTACTTGGTCAGTGCTCCACTCCCTAGTATACTGTACCCTAACCGCCATTTTTATATTTACTACTTCTCTTGCACTAACTAGTTATTTCAAGTGTGTTGGAATTATTTGGTTGTAAATTAATTCTGTCCCCACTTTGGAGATACGGCGGTTCGCGTCTAAGTTCCTCTACGTGACATCTGGGACGGAAGATTTGAGGCGCTGCAGATTCGAACGTGCCCACCCCTTCGTGTTAGTGTTGCCGCATGGGATTCTCGAGTGCCTGTACGTGCTGAGTGACCAAGGTCAAATACTTTGCAGAAACCTCAGTAGACACTGGAAACCACTTTTAATTAGCGTACCTGTTTGCCAAAATTTGCTTACAAAGCAAAACCACAAATAAATTTCCACAGTGTTAGCGCCACATGCGTACAAGTCGATTAGGCGAATGCACGAGAAAGATAATTGTGAAAATTATATTTCCTCTGATGCGAGAATGTACTAGCGAGAACAAGCTTGGCCGTGCTAAATGACCACTGTGTCTGGTGTTGTATGTGCCGAGGCTGGATCCTGAGTCTTAACTCGAAGGCTTGGTGTTGTTTTTCAGGTCCGCAAGCCGACATCTTCGCGGGCGTCCTGTACGGCGGATACGGCCCTCCCAGCGGCTGCTGCTGGGACCTCCGCTGCCAAGTCGCTGACATTGGCAACAACGCGCCTCAAGTCGTGAGCTATGCCACACAGCCCTACACCTAAGTAGTAACTGACAAAATAACGTCACACTATTGTTTATAACCCTAGCGTTGTTATAACTCAGTGCCAATGTAGAAGGCATACGAGTATATAGTCCGTAAACGGTTACTTCCAACTTTTCTGAAGTCATGCTGAAGTTCCCCTTTCACGCCGTTTCTCCGCTTCGTGCAAACAAAGATTAATCAAGTCTAGAACTTTACACCATAGAGACGATGCACAGTATTCGCGCGCACTCAGTGTGTTAATATTTTGCGTTAGGAACCATATCTTACTAGGCATTATCAACAAACCTGCTTTCTCACTCTTTTTATACATATTAATTGTAAATGAAATATTATAATTTATTCATTAAATACATGCAAAAGTTCTATTGAACCAAAAATAACGCACTTTTACATTAATATATGTACGAAACGCTTGTGATGCATGGCATAGTTAGATAATAACCAAACACGTCATACAGGGAGTGATTTTTCAAAGGTTAGATTTAGAAAAAAGCGTGAAGAAACCGCGAATATAATATATGTTAGTTTCACGTGTGTCGTTTGACCTCCGCTGCTACGGCACGCCCTGCAGGACAAATAGTAAATACGCACTACCCTTGTAGCGTCATTCCTTGTGGCCGGGTTGAACAGGAGAATGAGTTCTGTGTGTGACGGCAACCGATGACAAAGTGACATTTGCTAGAGTGTGTGGAGAACTATACTGTCTAGCTTGGCGCCATCTTATAACTCGAATTGGCAGGGCCCCTCTAGTCATTATGGTGTGAGAGCAACTTGAAATATTGTTCGTCTTTATTTCAGCCCACCCTCACAGTCCGCATTATGTACATATTGATAATAAGGAGAAAACCTCAAATTTAATTTTACACACGTTCATAATGTTAAATTCATAGGATGCTCGTTGTGATGCTTTAAAATATATTTTTTTTATATAATTGAGCAACTCCGTGTCCAAAGTAACCTATACGTGTGCAAAAACTGAGGTTCTGTGTTTGAATTGTAGATGAACTATTAATGTGATTGTCTTTTGTTGATATAAGTATAAGTTAATGAAGTAGCTGAGCCGTCAAATGGTTTAGGTTAGCCTCCCGGCGTAAAAGCGGGTGAGTTCAAGACCACCAATACAACAATTTAATCTAAATATAAGTAATTTTATACCATTAAAATTTTGGAGTAAATGTTTTGCATAGTTTGGCGCAGAGAGCCAGAATTTTTGCTAAAAAATTGTAGGTGTTTCGAAACACTATCATGTTTCTACTTGCGTGTTTAAATTGCCGAATTTTTAACGCCTTAGGTGAATTCACGCTAATCACGGACGTTCGGTGCTGGAGTAACAGAACACGCAGTGACCAAGTCAAACAAGGAAGACGTTTTTCTCACAAATAACTGGTTGAATGGGGTATTTAAACACAGCCTGCACTTGGGAATTTCGCGTTTTCTAAGAGTCCCTACAATACGACTTAATAGACACAATTTGATAGTTTCATAAGCAACAGTTTTACGGCAACAAAAAATGTTTCTTGAATATACACATGAATTTAAAATCAACAGCCACTTTTTTTTCCGAAGCACGCATGAAACCTCAGTTTTCAAGTTTATTTTATTAATACTTCTCACCGATACTGTGGTGNACGAGTATATAGTCCGTAAACGGTTACTTCCAACTTTTCTGAAGTCATGCTGAAGTTCCCCTTTCACGCCGTTTCTTCGCTTCGTGCAAACATAGAGACGATGCACAGTATTCGCGCGCACTCAGTGTGTTCATATTTTGCGTTAGGAACCATATCTTACTAGGCATTACCAACAAACCTGTTTTCTCACTGTTTTTATACATATTAATTGCAAATGAAATATTATAATTTATTCATTAAATACATGCAAAAGTTCTATTGAACCAAAAATAACGCACTTTTACATTANAAATGAAATATTATAATTTATTCATTAAATACATGCAAAAGTTCTATTGAACCAAAAATAACGCACTTTTACATTAATATATGTACGAAACGCTTGTGATGCATGGCATAGTTAGATAATAACCAAACACGTCATACAGGGAGTGATTTTTCAAAGGTTAGATTTAGAAAAAAGCGTGAAGAAACCGCGAATATAATATATGTTAGTTTCACGTGTGTCGTTTGACCTCCGCTGCTACGGCACGCCCTGCAGGACAAATAGTAAATACGCACTACCCTTGTAGCGTCATTCCTTGTGGCCGGGTTGAACAGGAGAATGAGTTCTGTGTGTGACGGCAACCGATGACAAAGTGACATTTGCTAGAGTGTGTGGAGAACTATACTGTCTAGCTTGGCGCCATCTTATAACTCGAATTGGCAGGGCCCCTCTAGTCATTATGGTGTGAGAGCAACTTGAAATATTGTTCGTCTTTATTTCAGCCCACCCTCACAGTCCGCATTATGTACATATTGATAATAAGGAGAAAACCTCAAATTTAATTNCGTCTTTATTTCAGCCCACCCTCACAGTCCGCATTATGTACATATTGATAATAAGGAGAAAACCTCAAATTTAATTGTACACACGTTCATAATGTTAAATTCATAGGATGCTCGTTGTGATGCTTTAAAATATATTTTTTTTATGTAATTGAGCAACTCCGTGTCCAAAGTAACCTATACGTGTGCAAAAACTGAGGTTCTGTGTTTGAATTGTAGATGAACTATTAATGTGATTGTCTTTTGTTGATATAAGTATAAGTTAATGAAGTAGCTGAGCCGTCAAATGGTTTAGGTTAGCCTCCCGGCGTAAAAGCGGGTGAGTTCAAGACCACCAATACAACAATTTAATCTAAATATAAGTAATTTTATACCATTAAAATTTTGGAGTAAATGTTTTGCATAGTTTGGCGCAGAGAGCCAGAATTTTTGCTAAAAAATTGTAGGTGTTTCGAAACACTATCATGTTTCTACTTGCGTGTTTAAATTGCCGAATTTTTAACGCCTTAGGTGAATTCACGCTAATCACGGACGTTCGGTGCTGGAGTAACAGAACACGCAGTGACCAAGTCAAACAAGGAAGACGTTTTTCTCACAAATAACTGGTTGAATGGGGTATTTAAACACAGCCTGCACTTGGGAATTTCGCGTTTTCTAAGAGTCCCTACAATACAACTTAATAGACACAATTTGATAGTTTCATAAGCAACAGTTTTACGGCAACAAAAAATGTTTCTTGAATATACACATGAATTTAAAATCAACAGCCACTTTTTTTTTCCGAAGCACGCATGAAACCTCAGTTTTCAAGTTTATTTTATTAATACTTCTCACCGATACTGTGGTGCGGATGGAAAAAACTTCGTGACACACCAGATACCAAATTGTTATAAATTCAGATTCCAGATGTTAGAAAATATTGTTTTTAAAACGCCATGATATCTATAAATTCCGTATCTTTCATTGGTGGTATATGATATATATAAATATTGGGAAATTTTATCACATACATAAACACAACTCCACTTGTGTCTTGCCGCTTGTACAATTTTAATTTTATCTTCCATCGCCGGCGTCTGAAGAGCGAAATGGCAGGCTTATTCTTATGCTTTTTTTCATTGCAGTTCCCATGAAAATATTCCACAAGCCCCAACACAGCAGTATTCTTCGAGGCTGTTTCCGCAAAATTTCACTAATTCAGTTGGTATAGGCTATTCACGGTAAAGTGAGCACTTTTTATGGCCCCTCCCCCAACAGGCATTAACAGCTAAAAAATATATTTTATTGCAGCTTCAGACGTAAACTTTTGAGAGTGGTGAAATGTTTACTCTGTGTTTATTAGTCACATGGCAATGTTTATATTAAAAACTGACGAAAAGATATAAATTGGCCGAAACGAAAAAATTTTAGTAGAGCATTACGAAATGCTCACATACATACTTATACACATACATACATGCCTATACATACTTCAATACATATTGTGACATTTTTCTGGGAATAGCATCATTTGTGAAGCACTGGAAGTCTTGATGAAACAAAACAATAAATAAAATAGCAAAATTTTATTTTCCATTCTATTTCCAATTTTATATGCAAACATAGCCATGAATTTCACAAAGGGAACTATTACGAAGCCCATTTATTGGTTTTTCCTGTTCGTGTTTTTAACAAACGAAATTTTGTCGCAGCTAACATAAAGATTAATTAAATTTTTTTGTAAGTGACCGAAAATATCACTGATGGTATTTGTGATCCCGTCTTGCAACCACCTACTGCGCCTATTTACATTAATTTTTTCGGAATGAAAACTTAAAAATGAGTATACTGCTTCTTTTTCCACAAAAAAGTTAGTACTTTTTATCATATAACTAGAAAAGCTCAGGACTATCATGCATTACAGACAACAACAACTTTCCAGTGCATAACTTCCAGCAAATCCAGCGGCTCTGTGATGCATTCCTATTTATTTATATACTCATTGACATAAAAATTTGCGCACCCCATAAATTTGATTTAGTTGCAATGGAAGTTGGTGAACAGGCACGTCGATTGATGATATGAAAATTATTAATGCTTGGTGCGAGGGCGCATGCACGTATTTCTTAGAAGGATGATGACTTCGCTCTTCGTGTGGTATATTTAAAAATTCCACAGAACAGTGGTAATGCGACATTCACGATACTTACCAGGTGTGATATATTATTGATTTGCATGTGCAGAAGACTCACAATACAGATGTGAGAATATTGTCACGAGGCGACTCAAAGAGAGGAGGGATAAAAATAAATACAGCTCAAGTACATGACTTGCAACTCACTTCAATAGCATATCAGTAGACACCTGCGTCTGCGAGAAGGAGCTTCCTCTCGCAATCTCAGATTCTGGTACTGGGATTAAACCAGCACACCCTCTACAGGGTGCTTTTAAGATGGGTAGCTGCTAATTCACAATTTCCGTTCATTCATTATTTTTTTTTTCATTCGCCATTTCTGATTCTAGGTTTCTTCTACTTTCTAAATGTAGGGTAGGGGGAAGGAGGGAGGGGGGCAAATTACATGCCTCGGGATTCTTAAATAAAAAATTAAAACATGTTTATTTAAAATTTAAATAAAAATAACAAACAGGTACCACTCTAAAGGAGAGAAAAACCAACAACAGTCTTAAACACAGATTAATGATATGACTAGATTATTCATTATGTAACCTTTCAAAATAAACCAAATTAGTTAAACCAGCCAGACAATCGGGAGTAGAAATTCCGTTAATTTAAATCTAAATTATAAATCTTAACTTAACAGGGACAGCATAAAACGAACTTAACATAACTTTAATGTAGCTTGAAACTACACGATGCTATACTAATGTGCCAGTGGAGCTCGCCAGTGTCCACCTGCGGCCAACACTCGCAGTGCTCACGCCGGACGTCAACCCATGGCTCCTCTCCCAGCCTCTCCCAGCGAGGATCTGCACGAAGAGACGAGGGGAAACACCCACCGTCCCGCACGTAACTGCAGCTCGAGGCGCCGGCCGATGTCCGGATCCCGAGCAGCCCTGCGCCTAACCCGGACAGACCACGGCCTTCCCGAACCGACTCGGAGTGCGAACTCGCTCTACAGATCAAAGCAGTCCTCGGACAAGGCCAAGGGCCTGCCTGAGGTGCGAGCCCACTGCACGCACGCACTCCCCGGCTAGCGGCCAGTTTTTCAACTCCCATGATCTCACCCCGGAACATGGCGCGCACAGCTGACTCGGTTGTTCAACCAGAGGCGTGCCATGGCTCTCGCCTCTGCCTGTTCCGCGACAGCGGCTCCCTTTCGCCAACCGAAACAAAGAGAAGCGCCCCGAACCCCAGGACGACGATACTCTTCCATGAACAGTTCAGCACAAGCCGACGACGTCGAACTCCTATTGCAAAACATTCGGGTCTCGCAGCCTCACAGTAGCGCCAGACAGACATTCCAAACATAACCGGGCACCGCTACAAAAGCAACATTTTAGATACGCGACAATATTATTTTATGTAAAATCCTAATTTAAAAAAATTATTTTCTAAAATGTTTATAATTTTTTTTAGTTTCTTCTCTGTGTGATTCTGAAAACCTAAGAAAATTTTTAGATTACCATTAGTTGTACCAAAACTTCCTTTAAAATGCTGTACCGGTTTCAGTAACTTTTTTTTCACATATATCGTTGGAAACCTTTAATGTATTTAAAATCCTGCATTATATTTTTTCAATAGGTTCAGAAATCATGTTCTTTATCTATTCAATGAAATCGATTTCAATATTGTCATCTACTTTCTAGTTGTTTTATTAGTTCAAGTTCTTTCATTCTCAGGGAAGGTTTTTATATATTTGCTAAATGTTATATTATTTTGAATTTTAAAGTCCTTATAGAAGAGTATTTGTTTTACTGAGATCATATATCTAGGAATATAAATGTTAGCAATAAATTAAACTCAATTTCGTTTGGTGTAAAATTTTAGATTAGGCCTTTTTTGTGTCCAATTTGTCAACAGTAATAGTACTAAATATTTTTTTACAGGCTTCTCGACTCATATTAGCAGCAGTGGCCTCTGATAATTTTTCTGTTTACAGAACATAACGATTATGATGATTTTCAAATCTATGGCAGTTAACAGCTTACTTTAAATGTTTAACATTTCATGCCACATTATCTTATTTGCATGATTTTGTCATAATTTTTTAATGTTTATTATAGTACAGAATACAAACATACATGGATTTGTTAGTTGTTTTATTCACTGGAAATAAGTCAATATTTGTAGTTTCTTTTCTAAATTAACACGTACAAATTTAATATTATTTGTTAATTTTATTATGTAATTTTGATGCTTTTAATAGTTTAGTTTTGAAAAAAGTTTGCCACATTCACAAAATACTTTCACGACAATTTGGTTTTCATTATTTTCCTCTTTTTAAAAATTAATTTAAAAATGATTAAACTGGTGGAAATAGAAAAATTAACAGCACTAAAGCGGTGACGTAGAGACACCATACGAGTATGGGGCACTGTTAGAGGGGAGTACATGCAATGATTAACAGCGCTGTGCTGTGGACTGAGTAGCAACCGCGTACTAGGCATAACACCGCTGAGCCCAATACAACTGTAGTTGACTCGCTGAAAATATAGTCTGTTGTTTCATGCATCGGCCTGTCTGTAGCAAGCAGTGTAGACACGCGACGACGGCCAGGCGACCACACTTCGTGCAATTAACAGACTTTGAATGAGGTCATATTGTGGGCCTGAGGGAGGCCGGATGGTCCTTCCAAAGAATCACCCAACGCGTAGGACGTGAAGTGTCTGCTGTACATCATCGGTGGTGTCAGTGCTCCAACGATGGTGCACATGCTCGTCAACCTGGTTCCGGACGGCTGCGGCATACGGATTCCCGCCTGAACCACCGCATCAGACGAGCAGCCATTGCTGATCGCATGGCGACAGCCGCGCAGATTAGGGCCACTGTTGCACCCAGGGTGTCAGCTAGGACCATCACCAACCGTTTGCTAGACGCTGGGCTACGATCAAGGGTGTCGCTCGCCAGGACCCCCTCTCTAACCGCATCACCGTACAGCCGGCCTCGGATGGTGTCGTGAATGACGCAAGTAGAGGGATGAATGGCGCAGAGTTGTGTTTAGTGATGAGAGCAGATTCTGCCTTGGCGCCAGTGACAGTCGTTTGCGAGTGCGACGTCGACCAGGAGAGCGGCAACTACCATAGTGTATACGGCAGCGACATACAGGACCAACTCCTAGCATCATGTTCTGAGGAGCAACAGCCTTCAATGACCGTAGGACTCTGGTGTTTGTTGAGGAAACACTGAACAGTGAATGCTACATCCAGAAAATCATTCAGCCCAATTTGTTGCCGTTCCTACAACGCCAAGGTGATGTCCTCTTCCAGCAGGACAATGCCTGTGCACACACGTCTCGTGTTACCCACCGCGCTCTCGAAGGTGTTCGTCAACTCCCCTGGCCAGCACGATCACCCGACCTGTCCCCCATTGAGCATGTTTGGGACATGATGGGATGGCGTTTGGTGGGGTCTGTAATACCGGCAACAAACCTCCACCAATTGCAACAATAGGTAGAATTAGCGTCGAACACTATTCCCCAAGATGACATCTGATACCTTTTTGATCGTCTATACACACAACTGCATGAATGCATCGTCGCTAAAGGCGGCTACACAAGACAGTGACATTGTTGTTCAAGACATTCTGTAGTTTCTATCGATAGGTGTACGACCCTGTGATCATTATCATACACACTGTACTACTTGTATAATTATTAAATAAAACCTTCATTCATATAGGACTATTGCATCCGGGTGTTCATTTTCCATTTTCCACTAGTTTATTGGTGTTTAGCATGTGGGATACTCAGAAATTGTAAATGTTCTGAGTGGTTATATTTCGTAATGCATATTCCATTATCAAAATTGCAATTTTTTATTTCACTTTTGTTATTAATACGTGTTTAGTCCTCGATTTTTAATAAGCTGAAATTAATTTTGTTTTATTTAGTAAAAAAACGTTTTTATTAGAGAATTGTTTTTTGGTCTATTATGTTTTATTTTTTATAAAATAATTAATTTTTTATTGTTAAGATTTGGTCATTGTGCACTAAAATGAAATAATTAAAATAAATACTTAGGATTGTGATAATTTTCAAAAGTTACTAACGTTCGGGTAAAATTATGACTTGTAGTATTAATTCATAATGTATATATATTTATGGTTTTTTTCTTTTAGATGATTTTGAAACAACATCATAACTGGCCCAGAATCTTCCTATTCTCCATATTATATATACTTCCGAGGTCTAGATCGTGATAATTTTTTTACGCAAGACAAGTATGCTGTATCAAATTTACGGTTAATTCAGCACTTTTGAGATCAAGTTTTGTAAAATGCCCTGCAGTATCTACACAGCTGGTGGACATGTTACAGTGCTGGCTGCAAATGTTGTCTTTTGTCTTAACTTCTAATTGGATGTGTAATGTTTAAGTTGGTAACATCTGGAATCCGTTGCTTGTGTGTACAGTATATCTAACTTAGAGTAATAAATTGTTGTAAAAGTAACGAATATATATATATATATATATATATATATTTAACAATTTCGCAGCTTCACTCGCTTGACGCGTGCAAGCTAGAAAACAGTAAAGTTTGCGTGTTTAATGTGAGACGGAAGAACGCACAACAGTCTGTAAGAAGAAGGCAAGTAGGTCTTTTAGAAGTGCTAAATTGACCGCAAACCACATTTAACAGATATAATTCTAATACTCTGTTTGTATTTGAATGTATACTTTTCCAGATGATTTACGTAAATATGATCATACATAATCATAATTTATTTTGCAGGCAACAACTTTTATTGCGCACATGAACTCCATGCTAAAGCACTTCAAAACGAGGAACTTATTGATCACTATGGGGACTGATTTCGCATACATGAACGCAACCAGGTACTACAAGAACCTCGACAAACTCATTGGGTAAATTCTACGTATGAATTTAAAGTTCAGATTTATGCTTCTGATCATTCTTTGTGAATGTCGAAAATATGACACAACTTTTAGTAAACCATATTTTAATCTTGGCACAGGAAGTTACGGGCTTGTCTGGTGGCATTTAACCCCCTCCATGTTCCTCATTAATAGAGAGGACTAAGTAAAATCAGCATGTACTGTAGATTCTGGTTTGTTGGGGCTGCGGTGGTTTGACGAGGTGGATCGCTGCTTCCCTCGTCAGAGGCGCTGGCTTTGAGTCGGCATCGGACTATTGTCAGGTCGCACCTGCTGCCTGCTACGTATCCTAAGCACGTGACCTGCTCGCCTATCTACAAACTCTCCGCTGTGGTGTAGTGGTCAGACTGCTCGCCTCCCACCTAGGCCAACCGGGTTCGCTTCCCGGCGAGGCCACTCCTGGATTTCCACACGCGGGAATCATGCGCTGATATTGATGCTGGATGTACGGTTTTCCAGCACTGTCACAGTGTACCACCCTCAAATATTCTCATTATCATATTTTGTTTGCTTGGAAACATAAAATAATATCGTATTGATCAAAATTAACATGTCATTAAGAATATACTTGAAACAGTGAACGGCAATTCGTTGTTAAAAAATATAGGCGTGGGAGCTCGGAATGTTTTAATTCTATGGCCTATGTACATTTTTGAAAACATTTACCAGAAAATTTTCTGGTGGTGGAGTAAAAAAATGTTGGAGTGCCCAAATGTATCGCCGGCTTTAGAAACGTCATACGTCAGAAATTGACATAAGACGAGTTTTGTGTTGTATTTGTATCTCGAAAGGTAGCTCAGTCGTTCGGTTGTGAGAGGACTCAGATATCTCCCCTATGTCCAGGGCTTAGTGGATGTGCAAATATTCAGTGAGTTGGAAAATGTCGCAAGTCAGTGACTTGGGTCCCTTCTCCACTCTATCAGACGAGTAATAAAACAGATAAGTGTGGGTCTGCCGTTGGTTGTCCTGCTACTACTATATATGTTATTATTCATTGAAGGTGAATACAGTGTGCTTTATTAATGTAAATACTCAATCGACTCCTGGTCCGGTTTATGAATGCACGAAAGTACGCACACTGGAATAAAAATAGTAGATATAAGAAAACTTTCGGCACATACCAGTACAATACCAGAAGTTCTATTAGGCTCTTATTGATTGGCCTACATTCAGGAGAAGTTAGGGTAATCATACCTCAGTTCGTGACGCCTTTAATGAAAATGAATGACCTGAAAGTTTGTTTCCAACAAGCCTACTGAAATTTGGGAAAATAAAAAGTAAGTATGGACGGGCATTTTGTAACTGTTCGTTCATATTAAATAAATGTTTAGTTTTTTATGCACAGATCATTGTTTAATTTCAATATATTTTCAACTTAAAAATTATGCTGATTTGAAAAATTTCATATGTTCAAAAATTTTGTAATTATAAACTATTCACGGTAAAGTGAGCACTTTCTGAAGCCCTGTCATTTTGAAAAATATTCAATTAATTTTTTTTTGTAGCCTTAGACTTTAAATTTCGAGCCCAGTGAAATATGTACACAGTTTTTTTTACTTACATGGCAATATTTATCTAAAAAAAGTGGCGGAAGGATAAGAATAACTGATAGGAAAATGTAACTAGGGCCTCAAAAGTGCTCACTTTACTATGAACAGCCTATATATTTTGTAATTTATGATTGAGAAAATAAAGCTAGGAGAGAACTCTGTACTTGTTCATACATATAAATTAATTTTAAGTTCTTTAAGCACATATAATGCTGAATTTCAATATTTCTCAAACATATAAATAACATTAACTGAGAAGTGTNTTTAAGTTCTTTAAGCACATATAATGCTGAATTTCAATATTTCTCAAACATATAAATAACATTAACTGAGAAGTGTCAGAAGTCCAATAACTTCCTGCGGTTTTATGCAATTTCTGACTGAGAAAACAACATTAACCACTGTGTAAGATACGCCTAACCTCAAATAGTGTAGACGCAAAACGCCATTCAAATAGTTTAAATACGTTTCTGTCTGAACCGTTTTATACATATTTCGAAAATGTAATTTTCCTGGCTTGTTATAATTTACAAATCAATAATTATTATATAAAAAATAACAACACCAAACATTTTTCATTCTCTTAGTCCACGAGTTATTGAAAGGCCTCCAACATTCGGTTCCTGAAGTATTTGCCATTTACAGTGTCTTTTCATGACCTCATAGTTTTCATTATGTCGGGTGTGATAGTTAAATCGGTGTCGTGGGTGGTGCATGCAGCGATGCGTGGTGGTGATCTCCGAGTCTTCCTGGATGTCACATTCCAAGCGTAACCGGAAACTTCACGTTACTACAGTACCGAGTTCATAATTCCGGCGCTAGATGTCTCTCGGTGCTCATGCCCCACAGTCGCCGTCGTTCGGAAGTAAACCTCACTGCTTCTTTTAGATGCTATATTTGATATAGTATTACAGATATTAAAACCTGTCTAAAATAATTTTAGAGGTATTGTTTCCATGCTAAGGATTTTTTTTATTAATACGTAACTAAAATTTATTTTTATTATAGTTTTTACGTATGGCAGGATTATTTAAGTGGAGGAGACTTGGTGGCTGTTAACAACGAGATCTTGAGAGNTATTATAGTTTTTACGTATGGCAGGATTATTTAAGTGGAGGAGACTTGGTGGCTGTTAACAACGAGATCTTGAGAGTTGATGAGGGTGGGACAGGTGGAAAGAGAGCAGCGCCGGAATGCTTGGGAGGGGGGAAAGGGGGGATCCCCGAGAAAATCCGCCGACCGGCGGCATCGTCCGGCACGATTTCCACGTGCGAAAATCCGTGAGCGACACCGCCGGGAATTGAACCCGGATCGTCTTGGAGGGAAGCGGCCGCCATAGCCGCTACGCCTCCGCGGACACACANTCTTGGAGGGAAGCGGCCGCCATAGCCGCTACGCCTCCGCGGACACACAGGATCATTTGAGATGGACCTACCAGCTCGGACGAGCAAAGACACGTGAGGAATCGTCAGAGGCGTGTATATCAGAAAATTATCATGGGATTCGCCTCGAGTGATTTTGGGAAATAATAGAAAATCGAAACGAGCACGGCCAAATCGGGAATCGAACCCGGGACCTTTAGAAAAATGGAGTGTTTTTTTGTTGTTTTTTTCGTCATGCGCCTCCCCACTCGGCAATTGTAATTTAAACTTTTTTAAAATCTTTGATACTGGAGAGACAGAATTTCACCTGCACTGCAATTATGACAGAGATATGACAGCTGGTATGTGAGTTAAGCAGCAGCCTACATTTATCAGTTCTTTACCAAGCTCGTGCCACAATGGTTAATTCATTATCTATTGCCATGGTGCGAGTATTTTTTTTAATAAAGTTATTTGCACGTGATACTTTCACTTTATTTCTTCCTCTTTATTACTGGCTACATAGTTGAACGCGGCGTTTCGAAACTCAGTGTTCCAGTCATAAAAGAAACGCAAGAGTATACGTGCTTTCAGTCCAGCCTGTCTGTCACCGCAACTATTAAAACATTAATGTACCTCTAACGATGGTCATAAAGTACGCGTTTACTAAGTGTTTTAAGTACAGGAGCGCAAGCCAAGGATGTTGTAATTTATTTGTTGGCAGGCTGGTGAACGATCGGCAGAAGAACGGCAGCCACATGAACCTTCTCTACTCGACTCCTTCTTGCTACCTGAAGGCGGTGAACCAGGCGCAAGTTAACCTCACCACCAAGAGCGATGACTTCCTACCATACGCTTCTGAGGGATACACTTTATTTACCGGATTTTACAGCTCCAGGCCAACGTTAAAGTATTTTGAGCGCCTTGGGAATAATTTTCTGCAGGTGAGCATTCCACGCTGTTTTAGAACTCATCAAGCATACACAAAGAAACGCGTCTAATACACTAATTGGCATTTAAATTCGAGACACCTGCCCAGCAGCGTGTAGTATCCCCTTTTGCCCTGGTGACAGCGGTGACGCGGCGTGGCACGGACTCCACAAGTCAGTATGACTACCGTGACTCCGCAAGTCACCGGAAGCAGACGATAGTCATACTGATCCACGACCGCTGCACAGCCTCCCACAATGCACGGAGATCGTTATCGTACGGAACCTCGGAGGAAATATTGTTCCGTGTGCGGTGGGCTTAAAACATGAAACCACTCATTAATGTTCGCTGCCACAAAGCTATAATGGTTCCGGTGTATTCCCTGTGGAACGAAAAGAGTTGATGGTTCGGATCGTTCTCGCACCAAATTTCCTGAAACACTTCCTCCCGCTTTTCGTATCACATAGGACCACAAACCAGTGACTAAAACCAGCAAAGCAGCGACATCTGTCTTCCGTCGCGAAGCAGTCACTTCTAAATTTGGAACAGCTTGTTGAAGTGGAGAGATAGAATAACACTCCGCCCTGAAAACTGTTCGGAATAGAAAAGTAACCATATCTAAGATGTAAACGAATGGGGAACACTTGTTTAAAGAAGTGTGGTTTCTTTCACGGCTATCTCGTTGCACATTTAACCTTTCTTGGTAAAGTGNGGGGAACACTTGTTTAAAGAAGTGTGGTTTCTTTCACGGCTATCTCGTTGCACATTTAACCTTTCTTGGTAAAGTGCGGGAGAAGCATTTCTCGCCAGTGACATTTTAAGATCTTTTGCATAAAGCTCTTCTCAATATGCATCGAGTTAGATTTTGGACATATAATTATTTTTGAACCAGGGTTGTGATACGAAATATCTGGCCAGGTATACATTTATAATCTTTGATAAATGAGGCTCGATTTGTCATATAGAGCAACTGTATTCCTTATCCTTCCACTCGCTGGTAATTTTAAAACCAGTTCAAATTTTGTCCGTAAGTAGAATCATTATCTTCGTTCTGGTATAAAGGAATGGGGATTGTGAGCCTCAGAGCGGACCGCCCACTCTGTCAATCCAGTCGCCATATTGGATATGGATGACCTTGGCTTTGATGTTGACCTTTGACCTTAAACCCAAAAAATTAAAATATATCAAATTCAAAAAAATTTCAAAAATCATTTTACTAGACGACCACTGACTCTTAACCCAAGACAAAAATTTTATTATTTCCCATTTATCTGCTTTCCTAAAGCATGAGAGTGATTAGTTAAAATATTGCATGAACACATGCGTTTTTACCTAGTCTGTATTTTTTCGTGTTCCGCAGTGATCAAGATCAAGTGTTTAATTAATGGTATGCCCACACATCCCGTCGTCTCTGGTTGTATCATCGTTGACTCTGGCTGAGCTGTCTATGCCATTAGAGGCACCATTCGCTGTACGACCCTTACTTTAATAGATATTAGACATTTAACGACCATAAACGTCAAACTGACCTCAAAAAGTACACAAACAGATCTAAAATATACGTCAGACATCAAAATAACTTCATACAGACCTCATAAATCAAACAGATCCCAAACAGGCCACAAACACAACTCGAACAAAGGTTAAATAAACCTCAGAAAGGCGTAAGTTTTCAACCTGAATAATAGTCTCATTTGTGGACTTACGCCCTGAATGATAATCGTTTTTATGATCAGATACGTACATAACTGAATTAAGAAGTATTTCAGAAAAGCAGTAGTGATTAATGCAAGAAATAAAACACACAATTAAGTAAATATCAATTATATTTTTTACTTATTTCTTTAACTCCAACTCAGCATTTATGAAATGTTTTTAGATCATGTACAATTGAAGACATGTCAGTAACATATGATAAATCTCCACCTCTTTGCAAATTGATCAAAAGTCTGAGTTTATAAACAGTTCGTTAGTGTCTTCGAGAAATATGTAGCCGGTGTTCTGGACATGTTCTGCCTTCTTGAGCCACTTGTGGCTGCAAACTCGTTGGGGAGATGTGTAAGGGCATCGAACACTACGTCGTGCATCTTTAATTCGTCTGTTCAAGTTATCACTTCAAGCCAACTACCTAGAACAGTTACTACAGCTAANACGTCGTGCATCTTTAATTCGTCTGTTCAAGTTATCACTTCAAGCCAACTACCTAGAACAGTTACTACAGCTAAAATAGCGTGAGATGTGTTCTTTTAACAATCATTCCTCTCATGTAGCTGCGCATTGTAGCAGAAGACATAAAACTTGTCGCAGTATCGGCAGTGTCGGTGTTCCGACGTCTAAAGGCATACTATGTTGTTGCTAGCTATCACAAGTGTATACTATGTTGTTGTTACCTATCACAAATGTATACCATGTTGTTGTTACCTATCACAAGTGCATACTATGTTGTTGTTACCTATCACAAGTGTATACCATGTTGTTGTTAACTATCACAAGTGCATACTATGTTGTTGTTACCTATAACAATTGTATACTATGTTGTTGTTACCTATCACAAGTGTATACTATGTTGTTGTTAACTATCACAAGTCCACACTATGTTGTTGTTACCTATCACAAGTATAAACTTCGGCTTCAGGTTAATCATGGANGGGGAACACTTGTTTAAAGAAGTGTGGTTTCTTTCACGGCTATCTCGTTGCACATTTAACCTTTCTTGGTAAAGTGTGGGAGAAGCATTTCTCGCCAGAGACATTTTAAGAACTTTTGCATAAGGCTCTTCTCAATATGCATCGAGTTAGATTTTGGACATATAATTATTTTTTGAACCAGGGTTGTGATACGAAATATCTGGCCAGGTATACATTTATAATCTTTGATAAATGAAGCTCGATTTGTCATATAGAGCAACTGTATTCCTTATCCTTCCACTCGCTGGTAATTTTAAAACCAGTTCAAGTTTTGTCCATAAGTAGAATAAATATCTTCGTTCTGGTATAAATGAATGGGGATTGGGAGCCTCAGAGCCGACCGCCCACTCTGTCATTCCAGTCCCCATATTCGATCTGGATGACCTTTACCTTTGATGTTGACCTTTGACCTTAAAACCGAAATATTAGAAAATATCAAATTCAAAGAACTTTCAAAAATCATTTGACCAGACGACCACTTACTCTTAACCCAAGACAAAAAATTTATTATTTCCCATTTATCTGCTTTCCTAAAGCATGATAGTGATTAGTCAAAATATTGCATAAACACATGCGTTTTTACCTAGTCTGTATTTTTTCATGTTCCGCAGTGATCAAGATCAAGTGTTTATTTAATGGTATACCCACACATCCCGTCGTCTCTGGTTGTATCATCGTTGACTCTGGCTGAGCTGTCTATGTCATTAGAGGCACCATTCGCTGTACGACCCTTAAATAGATATTAGACATTTAACTACCATAAACGTCAAATTGACCTCAAAAAGTACACAAACAGATCTAAAATGTACCTCAGACATCAAAATAACTTCATGCAGACCTCATAAATTAAACAGATGCCAAACAGGCCATAAACACACCTCGAACAAACGTTAAATAAACCTCAGAAAGGCGTAAGTTTTCAAACTGAATAATGGTCTCATTTGTGGACTTACGCCCTGAATGATAATCTTTTTATGATCAGATACATACATAACTGAATTAAGAAGTATTTCAGAAAAGCAGCAGTGAATGATGCAAGAAATAAAACATACAACTGAATAAATATCAATTATATTTTTTACTTATATCTTTAACTCCAACTCTGCATTTACGAAATGTTTTTAGATCATGTACGATTGAAGACATATCAGTAACATACGAGAAATCTCCACCTCTTTGCAAAGTGATCAAAAGTCTGAATTTATAAACAGTTCGTTAGGGTCTTCGAGAAATATGTAGCCGGTGTTCTGGACATTTTCTGCCTTCTTCAGCCACTTGTGGCTGCAAACTCGTTGGGGAGATGTGTAAGGGCATCGAACATTACGTCGTGCATCTTTAATTCGTCTGTTCAAGTTATCACTTCAAGCCAACTACCTAGAACAGTTACTACAGCTAAAAATAGCGTGAGATGTGTTCTTTTAACAATCATTCCTCTCATGTAGCTGCGCATTGTAGCAGAAGACATAAAAACTCGTCGCAGTATCGGCAGTGTCGGTGTTCCGACGTCTAAAGGCATACTATGTTGTTCTTAACTATCACAAGTCCACACTATGTTGTTGTTACCTATCACAAGTATAAACTTCGGCTTCAGGTTAATCATGGAGAAAGAAGTTGAAAACATATATGAATTCTAAGGGTAGTGCACATTTTTGAAGTTGGGCGTGAAGCATTAGTTTCTACAGCGCCACTGTTATGTACCTCTCTCTGCAATCTTCCCCTCCCTTTGATAGCAGGCAACTGTGTATTATTTTTAATGCGCGCGTTGCCCACCTTTGAGTTATAGGAAAGTATTATTTTTAAAATTGAAACACTCATTACTCTAAAACGGTGAGGCTTAGGGTATTAACCCGAAGTGACTTTTTGTTAGTTGTGATATGTGAATTAATAGTCCATCATTTAAATCCTAAACTTGCTACGGCGTCATGGAGGTTAGTTCGACGAATGGCAGTGACCGTAATTATTTACATGAAATAATTTCATCATAGCGACAGGTGTTGTGGTGTTGCAGATCTTTGTTCAGTTACTTATTATCCACACACTAAGTGCCTTAAATGTTTTCTCCAATATCTGAAATAAACTAGTGTTACAGTTCGAACTTGGAAGATGTGTAGCACCCTCAGTATTCACTTTACACCACAGGTCGAATATATGTTTCCCAACTTCTTTTTCCGTGACTATCCTGCAGCCGAGATTTGTCGGTCTAATGTGTGTATAAACTGTACACCTATCCGGGCTGGATTTTCATTTAGGTTTCATATAATTCCTATCTTGCAAAGCTGTAAGGCTAAGCATGTATAACAACTTAGTATACGATTCGCTTATCATTTGAGCTAATATATTTACACTCTCAGTATACAGTAGGACACTAGCATAGCTGGTATTATAACAAGTTACATTGCCTTTGCTCATCAAGGATTCGAATTCTGCCCTGGACACGAACATTTCAAAGAACTTCAGAAAAATTCATAATCTCCGAAAGTTCACAATCAAAATAATATTCTGATGATCTTGTGTTAGACTTTGACGAAGCCGATCATTAGATGTCTCCACAACTGTGTTTCTGTCATATGGCACATGACCGATGCTGTTTAACACGCTATTGTATGGCGAAGTCTCGAGTCAGACGACGACACATTCTGCCTCCTAACTTCGTCACTGGGAATTACACTCACTTTATGATGCAATATGCGTAGGAGGCACATGGTTATGAATGTTTTAGGGATAACGAGAAAGTTTAACTTTGTGACTCGGGAACGTAGGCTATCTTTGCAAAGGTTCCTGCGTTCATGGACGTACTGAGAGTTTGAGTCAGAAGGAAGTGGGAATCAATCTTTAAGGAAAAATGTATTACTGGAAACGTATTCATTGTGTTCATTTATTAATATTATATCTCACACCATCAAAAATCCCATTTCAGAGGACGTATAAAATAGTTCTTGGAATACAACGCATAAATTACACTTTACCAAATCTTGTTCAATTGGTACAAATTGGTAGCAACGTTTATTAACTCATAGCTGATTACAACGCGGGGGAAAAAAATATGGGTCAAATTCCCCACCCAGATGACTACCATGCATGAACCCTACTGGAACTTTTTTCCAAATAGCCAACCCCACCCCTCACACTCGCACAATGTTCCAGTTCCTCGTCCACTCCTCATGTGGAACACTTTCTCAATTGCACTCTCCCTCANCTTTACCAAATCTTGTTCAATTGGTACAAATTGGTAGCAACGTTTATTAACTCATAGCTGATTACAACGCGGGGGAAAAAAATATGGGTCAAATTCCCCACCCAGATGACTACCATGCATGAACCCTACTGGAACTTTTTTCCAAATAGCCAACCCCACCCCTCACACTCGCACAATGTTCCAGTTCCTCGTCCACTCCTCATGTGGAACACTTTCTCAATTGCACTCTCCCTCACTGACCAACATTTACCAGTGGTTGTTGGGTGCCGGCTGTCAGTTGTGAGTTTGACAGCTGATCAGCTGTACTGTTNACTGACCAACATTTACCAGTGGTTGTTGGGTGCCGGCTGTCAGTTGTGAGTTTGACAGCTGATCAGCTGTACTGTTAATATTTTATTGGTGTTGCACTAATAAGATAACCACATGGACACACATAAATAAACAATAACCCGAGAGAGTGCACAGCGCATACTCGTGTACTGGCACTCTTGTTATTCGTAGCAGCATTCTCTGACGTCACTTCCGGGCGCGGGTATGCTAGTGTGAATTTTTGGACAATTTGGAAGACGGCCCAAATCTCTGCTCGTGCACTCTAAGAAATCATTTGCAAGTTTACCTTATCAGTGTATACAGTCATGGACATTATTTTTTTATACCACTCCCCTCTCAAAAACACAAATTTTACATGCGAAAGTCAACTGTTAAATAGAGGCGTGGCTGTAGTAAGTGACACCTTCTACGACCGGCTTTAAGTATTCATACGTCGGTGAAACAACAACGAAACTGGACGTGAAACGACCTTAGTGTATCGCCTGTCAGTTGTTACTACGCGTGATGTGGTCTGGGAGGAGTATCTAGTATGTTGTTTGTGCATCACATATAGCGAAAATTGACCAAAAATTGTAAGGAAACAACAGCAGAAGAGAGACTATCATTATACCCCAAGAAAAATTCATATTCCCACATCGCAGACACAGTTCGATGACGTCGTCCGACTGCACAGAGTATTAACAAGTGACATAAAGCTAACAAAGACTTCTCAAACAAGGAAATACCTGGGCGTCCTCAAAAATTTAATACCAGAGAGAAGAGGATAACGTTTGACTTATGATGGTCAACCCCAATGTAACATCCTCATAATAAACCACGGACGTACATACACACTTCGGGAAACAGGTTTCCGCAAGAACTAGTATCTGTACGCTTTTCAACCGAGCTATAGCCTATGGGCAACGAGATGGACGCCATAAATCGGTAAAGCGAACCAAAATAAGAGATTAACATTTTCTCATGATTATATACTCAAAGGTACAGACTTATGTGACAAAGTGCTTTTCACAGATGAAAGTATGTTCAACATATTTCATGTTAGGATGGAGAACCTTTAAATCACTGTTAAACATGGTAGTGAGTGAGTGAGTGAGTGAAGAGATTTGGGCGTCTCTCAACATAAAGGACTTGAGAGCCTACGAGGGTGAAGTGAGGTGAGTATGGAGCAGCGCCGGAATGAAGGTGCGGGGAAAACGGGAGATCCCCGAGAAGACCCGCCGACCAGCGGCATCGTCCGGCACGATTCCCACTTGCAAAGTGCAGAGTGAATCGGCAAGGGATTAAACCCGGTTCGCCTTGGTAAGAGGCGAGCAGTGTAAACGCTCAACCACCATGGTCCCGAAACATAGTAGTGTTGGAGATGCAACCTGGGGGCATGTCACACCCAGCAGCGGGGAAACTAGAATTTACTGATGGAACCACGGACATATGTGTATATTTGTACGCACCGAAGAGAAATTCGCAAAAAAAGCATTGATTTTGTTGTTCTTGGAAATTATTATTACTTTCAGCAGGACAACCACCCTAAACACACAGCAGAGGTTGTCCGAATTTGGTTACTGCATTACACCCCCACATGCTCAAAATCCCACATCAGCCTCCCCCCCCCCTTTTTTTCCCCACTCTTCCACCACTCAAAAGAACATTTTTGGAATTAAATTGAAACAAGAATTAGAAAATATTAAATAATGAAATAACATAGGCTAGGCTAAAATAGGTACTTTTGCGAGAACGGCTGAAAATTCAGATTGAAATAATCAAGTGTCTTGTGCATTAAATGCCAAATATATTGAAATAAATTTATACACAAGAGAGGACTGCGTGCTATAGATTAACGACAACTGTGTTTTTTTCTGGAATGTGTATATTGCTTTGTTGCCGTAATGCCACTTTTGTCCAGCCTCAAATGTACATGTTAACTTTGACGCTCCCCGCGTCCATGCATTTTTGGCCGTCAGAACACACGCGCTAGCGAAGCCTGCCGGCGGTCANACTGACCAACATTTACCAGTGGTTGTTGGGTGCCGGCTGTCAGTTGTGAGTTTGACAGCTGATCAGCTGTACTGTTCATATATTTTATTGGTGTTGCGCTAATAAGATAACCACATGGACACAAATAAATAAACAATAACCCGAGAGAGTGCACAGCGCATACTCGTGTTCTGGCTTTCTGTTATTCGTAGCAGCATTCTCTTACGTTACTTCCGGGCGCGGGTATGCGAGTGTGAATGTTTGGACAATTTGGAAGACGGCCCAAATCTCTGCCCGTGCACTCTAAGAAATCATTTGCAAGTTTACCTTATCAGTGTATGCAGTCATGGACATTATTTTTTATACCACTCCCCTCTCGAAATCGCAAATTTTACATGCGAAAGTAAACTGTTAAATAGAGGCGTGGCTGTAGTAAGCAACACCTTCTATGGACGGCTTTAAGTATCCATACGTGGGTGAACCAACAACGAAACTGGACGTGAAACGACCTTAGTGTATCACCTGTCAGTTGTTACTACGCGTGCTTTGGTGTGGGAGGAGTATCTAGTATGTTTTTTGTGCATCACAGATAGCGAAAATTGACAAAAAAAAACGCAAAGAAACAACAGCAGAAGAGGGACTACCATATCATTGTACCTCAAGAACAATTCATATTCCCACATCGCAGACACAGTTCGATGACGTCGTCCGACTGCACAGAGTATTAACAAGTGACATAAAGCTAACAAGGACTTCTCAAACAAGGAAAGACCTGGGCATCCTCAAAAATTTAATACCAGAAAGAAGAGGATAACATTTGACTTATGACGGACAACCCCAATGTAACATCCTCATAATAATCCACGGACGTACATACACACTTGGGGAAACAGCTTTTCAACCGAGCTATAGCCCATGGGCAACGAGAAGGACGCCATACATCGGTAAAGCGAACCAAAATAAGAGATTAACATTTTCTCATGACTATATACTCAAAGGTACAGACTTATGTGACAACGTGCTTTTCACAGATGAAAGTATGTTCAACACATTTCACAATGATGGTTGAATGTAAGGATGGAGAACCTTAAATCACTGTGAAACATGGTAGTGAGTGAGTGAGTGAAGAGATTTGGGCGTCTCTCAACATCGAGGACTTGAGAGCTTATGAGGGTGAAGTAATGTGAGTATGGAGCAGCGTCGGAATGAAGGTGTGGGGAAAACGGGATATCCCCGAGAAAACCCGCCGACCAGTGGCATCGTCCGGCACGATTCCCACTTGCAAAGTGCAGAGTGAATCGGCAAGGGATTAAACCCGGTTCTCCGTGGTAAGAGGCGAGCAGTGTAACCGCTCAGCCACCGTGGCCCCGAAACATGGTAGTGTTGGAGATGCAACCTGGGGGCATGTCACACCCAGGAGCGAGGAAACTAGAATTTACTGATGGAACCACGGACATGTGTATATTTGTACGCACCGAAGAGAAATTCGCAAAAAAAGCATTAATTTTGTTGGTCTTGGAAATTATTATTACTTTCAGCAGGACAACCACCCTAAACACAGACCAGAGGTTGTCCAAATTTGGTTACCGCATCACACCCCTACATGCTCAAAATCCCACATCAGCCTCCCCCCCCTTTTTTTCCACTCTTCCACCACTCAAAAAAACATTTTTGGAATGAAATTGAAACAAGAATTAGAAAATATTAAATAATGAAATAACCAACAAGGCTAGGCTAAAATATGTACATGGCGAGAATGGCTGAAAATTCAGATTGAAATAATCAAGTATATTGTGCATTAAATGCCAAATATATTGAAAGCGATTTAAACACAAGAGAGGACTGCATGCTATAGATTAACGACAACTGTGTTTTTTTCTGGAATGTGTAAATTGCTTTGTTGCCGTAATATCACTTTTGTCCAGCCTCAAATCTACATGTTAACTTTACATATTTATTTTTGTTTCTACATGCAGAATTTTATCTTATCTGTTGACGAGTATGTAAACTTTAATGAATACATTTTAATCGGTAAGATACTCAAATGTCTTACTGTCTTCCTAACAGTATACATTTTTAGTTTTTCTCTCCCAGCTAAAATGTATGAACACTTAAGTCCATGGGGGCCGAGGAGTGGTTAGAATATTCGCCTCCCGCCTAGGCGAACCGGGTTCAATCCCCAGCCGGTTCACTCCGGATTTTCGCAAAAGGTAATCGTGCCGGACGATGCCACTGGTCGATGGGTTTTCTCGGGGATCTCCCGTTTCCCCCATCCCTTCATTCCGGCATTGATCGATACTCACCTCACTTCACCCTCATCGGCTCTCAAGACCTCGATGTTAAGAGCCGCAAAGATCTCTCCACTCCACTCAAATCCATGACTGTAGGCATATTCAGAGAGCGAGAATGATTGACTTCCAGTGTAGTTTATCTTCATTTGCTTAGGAAGGAGTGAAACTTGTAATGGAGTTCCCAGCTGTGCAAAGTAGCGACACTCAACCATAGGAGTTATCTAGAAGTAGTTGACATTGCTGCTCGTGTTTGTGTGGCAGGTGTGCAAGCAGCTGAGCGCGCTGGCGAGGATGAAGGGCAGCTCCCTGCAGCCTCTGGACCGCCTGCGGAGGTCCATGGGCATACTGCAGCACCACGACGCCATCACAGGCACCAGCAGGCTCCTCGTCGCCGAGGACTACGCCAAGACGCTGTCGGCCGCCTTCGACGCCGCACGGCCGCTGGCGCAGGCCGCCATCAAGTGCGTACTCACCTAGCGAGGTCCAACTTCGGAGCACATGGGTTCGAATCCCGCTCCAGACATCCTAGTTCAGGTTTCGCACGGTTTCCCTAAATCACTTCAGGGGTGGTTCCTTACTACAGGCCATGGTGCATTCCTTCCCAGTTCCTGATTATCTGGGCAACTTGTTCCATCTGTAGTTACCTCTCTGTCAAGGAGATGTTAAGCCCTACCTGCGTGCCATCAAGTGCGTACTCCCAAACCCACAATCCACGTCAGTTTACCTTCTGTGCACGTCCTTAAAGGCAATACGTAGTAGAGTGCGCATACCAGCTGTACATATTGATACATCTTCTCAAACTCAGTAGGCGTAGCCAGGTTCGTTAAGGGATGGAGGTCTTGATTAAATAAAAGAGTTAACTACAATTCCGTAATTTATTTACAATGGCAATTCCATCAAAATACTCTTGACTCAATATTTCACAATAAGTTGCTATCACCTCAGCTATCATCTTTAGTGTATGCGGATTTCCCCAACNGGCAATTCCATCAAAATACTCTTGACTCAATATTTCACAATAAGTTGCTATCACCTCAGCTATCATCTTTAGTGTATGCGGATTTCCCCAACACTGGTTCACATGCTGCCAGCCTAGCTGCCAAAATCACGTGATCAGTCGCTGAAATTTACTTTTGTTCACGTCTGTTATTTCTTCAATTTATTCGTATTATACGTAACTTGAATACACATCAGTTGCACCAAAATCTAAGAGGACGTGTGCTAACATTTTACTGCGCATATTTCTGAAAACAAGAGTACGAAATCATTATCCAAGCCACATGGGTTTGACAGCTATAATTCTCGCTCATTGACTCACGATTATAAAGGCTGTTCGGAAACTCACCCGAAATATTTTGGGGAGGTGACTCCTTGTAGAAAATGGGCTAGGCATATGCAATAAATCTTACAGTCCAGCTCAATTCCTAAGTGGGATATACGCCCTTGAAAAATCTAGTTTAGAAATCGAATTTTTGCATAATTTCGCAGAAATTATGATGCCATTTTATTGAGTCGTTTGTCATATTTAACAGGAAAATAAATCCCTCTCGTTGCAAGTGCCTAGGACACACCGTTTTCTTTTCAAATGCTCGCAATATTTTCGGCGGCGATGATACAATGCCTGACACGTGGGCAATACTTCATGCACGCAGAGGTAAACACGCTGTAAACAACTGATATTGGGCCTTGCCTTAGGAAATGAGCTCAGCTGTAAGATGTGTTGCACATGTCTACATAATGTTCTACATAATCACCTCCCGAAATATTTCGGGTGAGTTTCCAAACAGTCTGTATCATTTTTACAGACCAAAATTATAAAAAAAAAATAATAAAGGACAATGTTTGAAGGAAAGGGAGATTAGACAAGAGGAAACTTAAGTATTTAAAACAGTGTAATATGATTCGGTTAAATATAGCAATTGGTGATAGTTTTAGGTTTTTATTTATAGTCTATATAAAAGACGTAAAACTGAAAACTAAAAACTATATAAAAGAAACATAGAGAAAATATTTGTACTTTTTTATTTCCATGTTAAATTTTTCAAAGGTGAAATTTCAAACTATGCAACTAATAATGGAGCTCTCGATAATCACGGTATTACTTAAATAAATATGAATGCCTTGTTATATCACCAGCATAGTATATATTTACAAATGACTGGTGGTATTTTGTTAGTATTATTGTGTTAAATCAGTTCATAACTGTGGACCAAATGAAATAATACATTAAAAAATATTTATTTTGTTCTGTTATACATATGTATAATATGAAGATTAGCAAAAAGTAGAAAAATAAGATAACTTTTCTTATTTTATATACTCCCAATAACTAACATTAATTCATCGTACTAAAAAGGCGTAACATGCAGTTATTAGAGGTTATGTAGATAACGGTAAAATTGCCCGCGTTGTGACTAGAACATTTGTTATCGCATAGCTGGCATTACCTTATATGTTATCTACATTCGCTACCATCTCACTCCCTCAGTCCTTACACAGCCTTACTATTTTGAGCACCATTTATTTTATTTTTTTACCAATACCAAACGTTTCGTAGGCAAACAGGGTATTCAAACACAGAAACTACAGCTCAACCGTAACCATTGTTAGGGGAAATCCCGAAATTTACTTGGTGTTACGAATCAGTCAACGCGGACAATGGGGAAATTATTCTTGACATTTTTTAATTCAAGGTTCTAAATCTTTCCCGCAGATCCTCTACAGAGTTTGCCACAAAAAATAGAATGTTTTAAAATTTGTTTTAACTTTTTTTTTGGGTGAGAACGTTGTAATATATTTTAAAAAACTGATTTTAATGCAGCTCAAAATAGTTGTTCAAGCAATTAGACTGGTATGTCATCTATTTATTGATAATTCATTTTGAGGTTCACCCGTATTTCGGTTTTCTCTTTTTAGATAAATTGTAAAGCCAAAAAAAGTTAGAAGTTTAATTCTTACCTTAGGTGAAATTAGAATCCGATTTTAAATAAAATGCTACAAGCCACACATATGGCTCCAACAAATACGTTACCTGAAACCAAGGTTTGTGTTGAAATAACTTTTTGTAATTTGTATGTATAAAGATTTTAATCTAAAATTCTCATGTTTACGCTAGTAAACATGATCAATGCCATTTTTTTTAAAAATTATTTGGTATTTTACTAAGTTATCGTAAATATAGTGTCACGAAACCATAAAATAACCTNATATAGAGTGAATGCTCCCCCCTTGATGATTCTCAGAGCTACTGTATTTAAAGTCCACGTTTTCGACTAGAAGTAAACACGCACACAATATATCAAGTAGGCTGTTGTGTCTGTATCAGCACGCTGCTAGGAGCGGGCCAGGCGGCTGACGAGCTGCTGACGACGTCCTGTCCGCTGCTGAACATCAGTCAGTGCGACGTGTCCGAGGAGAACGACGACTTCATAGTGACGGTGTACAACCCCCTGAGCAGAGCTGTTTCCCACTACGTGAGGCTGCCTGTCAAGGAAGGTAGCTTCTCCGTGACCAGCCTCGATGGTAAGCTACCGGGCCCTCTGGCGCAAACACGTGCCAAAGCATGTTTAGCAATAAAACTCCTTCGTGTTGCAGAAAAAAAAAAGTCAAAAACCCATTTACATGCGAGTGCACAATAAGCACATTCGCATATTCGTTTCCTTGGAAGCACCATCGTTAATTTATTCATGTTGCATTTAAAAACCTGTTCAGGCATGATAAATTGCCAAATATTTTTGCTGTATTTTCACTGGTTGGTGTCAATGTAGTTTCAGTCTTAACTCGCCAAGAGTACAAGTAATTCGCAGTTTCGGTGATACACCCATCGTTAAACACAAAGCAGAATAGCTAAAAATGTAAGCTTATCACCTGAACTGCGTGTTATACAACATGCGTGTTTATGGCTAAATATGTGGTAAACTAAACGTAATTTTAACAATGTACTAGTTAAGCCTTGCGTCTGTTATGTTCAACTATGAAGAGCACGCCATTTAAGATAAACAACACATATAATGTAGAAAATCTAGTGCGGACCAGTTCTCTGCCGACCTTGGAGAGCGGAGAGATCTGGGCAACATTTAACATCGAAGACTTGAGAGCTGATGAGGGCGAAGTAAGGTGAGTATGAAGTGGTGCCGGAATGCCAGGGTGGGGGAAAGGGGAGATCCCTGAGAAAACCTGCTGACCAGTGCCATCGTCCGGCACGATTCAGACGGGCGAAAATCCGGGATAGACCNGGGAAAGGGGAGATCCCTGAGAAAACCTGCTGACCAGTGCCATCGTCCGGCACGATTCAGACGGGCGAAAATCCGGGATAGACCCCACCGGGAATCGAACCCGGTTTGCTTAGGTGGGAGCCGATCTTGGAGTTAGTTCCCTACGTCGCGTTGCCTGCATAATTTCACAATTGTATTGGCGGCTGGGAAAATGTTGCATGTTAGTTTATTGACCAAACGGTTTTCAGTAGAAAAATGTTCTGCGTAACTGACTGGATCGAATTGTGTTCTTAGTTAGAACATATTTGCACCCCTAGATACCTTAACATTTTTACATATTGCATAGGAAGCTAAATATAATATACATATGTGTTTCAGTAAGTTTGATTTAAAGCTGTGAATGCTCCATGTCATATATAACGCAATAAATGCTGTAATGGTTAGCTGGTTCAGGCAGGTATATTAAATTGAGCAGTATATTATTTTGGTGTGAAAATATGAATGCATAATTACGAGTACGACGAATTATAACATGCATACTGTNTTGAGCAGTATATTATTTTGGTGTGAAAATATGAATGCATAATTACGAGTACGACGAATTATAACATGCATACTGTCATGGATGAGCCGAATGCTTTATAACATGCATACTGTGATGGATGAGCCGAATGCTATAAAACATACCAAAATGTTCGCTAAGAAGTTTAGGAGATAGACGACGATCTGTCACCTGTCGCAATAGACGAAGAACTGATACAATACGTGAATTTGCCTGCCTTATGAACCTGCTCAACCCGATTGTCACATGACTCACATCCAATCGCGAACGAGCATTGTGGAGTAAAATAACTTGCCGAATCGGGTGCTAAGAAGATCAGGAGAGAGAAAACGACCTGCCACCTGTCGCATCAGACGAAGAACTGAGGCGA
Organism: Clitarchus hookeri; assembly: GCA_002778355.1. Classification (NCBI taxonomy): domain Eukaryota; kingdom Metazoa; phylum Arthropoda; class Insecta; order Phasmatodea; family Phasmatidae; genus Clitarchus; species Clitarchus hookeri. The sequence goes on along the minus strand of NQII01003239.1, from coordinate 45,295 downwards.
TACGTGTTGCTGCCTTCTCTATATACCTGCAGAGCCCTATTGTTACGTGACCAACATCCACTCGTGAGCGAGCAGTGTAGTTTACAGTAACTTACCAGAATTATAGTTAAGATGGTAAGGGAAGGGAAGGCGATCTCGCATTGGTTGAACTATGGAGCTCGGCGATCCTAATCGCCTTACATATACGCAGAACCTGAGATGGCACGAACAAGCAATGTGGCATCTCGTCAATAAATATTTTCTTCCACCGGCACACTCAAGCTAGAAATTATGGAAAATGTAGCCATCGGGCAAATGTTGTAAATGAAAGAGGCGAGTGCGCATGGATGCATGCATGTTCGCATGGACATGTTATGTTGGTTAGGCTTCACATAGCCGAGAAGCTGGCCTGTGATGCTCTGCTGGACGGCAGATCCCTACTGCTGTTTGTGCGCAAAGAGGGAGAGAGAGAGAGAGAGAGAGAGAGAGAGAGAGAGAGAGAGAAACATAGAAAGAAAAATAATTCATAGCATTTTTCATACAATGANAAAGACATCAGTTACAATGTCTTTTCACACTTGGTTAAGCTATAGTGTCCTTAATATAAATTATATAATGTTTAACATTATAAAACACGCCAAACTCTAAAATATACACTTCTATTGGGGGAAAAAATACTATTCTCCTTGCTTTTTTCTAAACAAACACATGAAAATCTAGCATGGAATTATGGGGAAAGAGGCATAATTTTTAGCTTTCATGGATTTCCGCAGTGTGCATTTACACCGAAGTGCCAACGCCAAATCATTTGCATATGACTCTTTATCTTCCCTCTGGATAAAAAAAAAATCGATGGTGTTATTTCTACAGGCAATGGTTGCTAGCGACATTTCGCTGCCTATAGTGTAAATGCATGGAAATTATTTTTCAAGAGTTAATAACTGCGAATTTGTAACTTGAAAAAAAAATTTCGATTTTTTAATTTTTTTTTATGCTGTCCTTTTATGTTTTTAATGTTGGGTATGTATGTCATGACAGGCGGGGTTATCGGGAACCGTACGCACTATGCTTACAGCGCGACGCTAGACCGGGAGGTGGTCGGTTTTAAGTTCCTCAGACAATCATTACTTATAAAAACCGCACGAATTATCGCCATGAATTAAAAAAGGCAACTCGATGAATTAAAATTTTTGATGCAAAACATATAAATTAAATGGTAAACTCGTGTGAATGGAGAAGATGAAAAAAAGAGAGCGGGAGAAAGAGAGAGGGAATGGCAGATATGAAGAGAGAGAAAGGGAAAGAGACAGAGGGTGAAATAGTCCTGCATGGTTTCACAAAAGACGACGCACATACAAATTTTTAAATCTGCATAATTTTTAATTTGTCAGAAATATTTACCTTGTAATTACATTGTTATTTTTATATTGACCTAATAAATTCGATAATTATGGATAGCAAAAAAATTTACACCATCTATGTGTAGGTGCTCTGTTAGATGAAAAATTAATTTCCGAAATAGGATAATAAATACAGATATTCGATTTGGTATACCCTATGCCTATAAAAGTAATATGGTTTCCGTAAACATATATATACAGAGTGATTCTAAAATCATGGGACAAACTTTGAGGTGTGGTAGAGCTCACTAAAACAAACAATTATTGTATAGGAATATATGGGCTAAAGTGACGCGTTGAGGCACAAACACAAACATAACACATGACATGCAAAACTTTGTTTATTTACAACGTCGCAGCTAAATGCCTTTTTACAGCAATGTTTATAATCCCTCAAAATTGCTACCACCGACAGTAATGCAAGCTTGGTAGCGTCGGTGGAGTGATTGGCGAACATATTCAAATACACCGGGTATTTCACGCACGCGTGCAGCCGCACAGGATAGTCGAGCGACGAGGTCTTCAATGGAATCAACTGGGGTCTCGTAAATGAGGGCTTTCAAATGCCCCCCATAGGAACAAATCGAGACTCGATAAAAAGGCATTTAGCAGCGACATTGTAAATAAACAATGTTTTGCATATCATGTGTTATGCTTGTGTTTGTGCCTCAACGCGTCACTTCTGCCCATATATTCCTATATAATAATTGTTTGTTTTAGTGAGCTCTACCACCCCTCAAAGTGTGACCCATGATTTTAGAATCACCCAGTATACTTAAAGGTATGGAGGATGTAACCACTGAGCTCCTTCAGGGTAGGCCAACAATCCCGAGTATAACCGAAACAGGGATCCCCAGATCTTCCGAGGCCTGCCGAGCACTTCCGAGTCGAGCCGAAGACTCCCAACCACAGCCCCAGCCACAGCCACACACTCCCACATTTAAAATACATTGTCCCCTCAGCCCCATTTATAAACTACCAAATTTTATACCAGTTTCGATGGGAATGTATGAAGCCGTTCTTTAGGATATCATTAAGAATACCTATATTTTTGTTATTACTATTTCTTAAAAAAAGGCGTGAAGTAGAATTTATTGTTTTATAAAATACGTTGCCCATTCTGTTATATACATGCTGTAGTTCAGTTAATTCAGTGGTGCGAGAGAGTTAATACATTACGTTAAAGATTCAAAATACTACTATTTAGTAATTTAAAGGGGTTGATATGTTAAAAATTACAGATATTACATTCTAACTATACTAAGGTAATAAACTTAATTGGCGTTAAGTTGTCTCTTTACGATTTTCTTTCGTATCACCAAACTAGTGAACAATGTTCTTTTAAGTGCGTTTTCATTTTTAAACCCATATTCTCCCGTATTCGGCACCTACGAAATTTTTGTAAATATTTAATTTTTTTGTTATGATTTAAAAAAATTCTAATTTTGCACACCACACCATGATAGGTATACCTTTACGTAAAGGATTTTTTATACATTTATTAAAGTTAAATTTGCATATAATTACAGCGATCAGAATTTATTGTAAAAACACCACTTAAAATCTTCTAAAAATCGGGCCGGAATTCGAACTGGTACTTTGTTTTTCACTGTAATCCTTTTATTTCTCGTATATAACTGGAATTTATCCATTACAATTGCTTTTCGAAACCACTTACATAGTACGAACTTTATTTTTGCATTTCCGCTTATTTGTATCTTGGTTCATTTTTGGACGAATCGTCAGAAGTACAAAACAATAAGTCGCCGATATAACGCATTACTTGCCGTTATAACGAATGAGCCTACTATTCTTTATATGGATGCAAATAGTTTTGATTAGGTATGCCTCGATGTACCTATCATTAGAGATGGAACTAGAAATATAAGCGATATTAGCGAGACAATTACAAGAACACACGTTCCCTACCAGGGAATTTAACACATAACCTCTCGTAACGTAATCTGGCATGAAGCCAACTGCATTCCAGAGCTAAGATTAGGAGCATAAACTTGGGTTGTATTCAATTTTAATTTTGTAATTTTGGGTTTACTTACCTGGAATATTTACAAGCAGTCATTTCGAAAATCATGTACGCGAGTCACTTAAATCGCTTAAGTTTACATGGTCTTGTGAAACACTACCTTTGTGCAAAATGTGGCGTGTATAGGTTGATTTCTCTCCGAGAGATGGAATAAAAGTCCCATTTTCTCATGTAGTGCTAAACCTCATAAATGACGGACAAAAAAAGTTGTGCATTAGTACAGTCGATGTTTATCATAGATACTACCAACGTATAACGTTTGGTTGAAATTAGTTGGGACATATTACAAACTTAACTGAAATATTTATCCTATTGTTATGTTGAAAATATGTGACTAACCTCGTAAGTCATACAAATTTAGATGGCCTACAGATGTGTAAATTGTCGTCTAAGTATGGTAAGGATCGGTGTATTGTTTCTAGAAATATTACATAAAAACTTTATTTATTCACGTGGTGCTGCCTTACAAAATGGCGAACAAAATAATAATACGTTTTTGCATATTTGATGTTTTTGTAGCCACTTACCAAGTTTGGACGGAATTGGTCAAAAGGCGTTGTAGGTATAGAAAATTTACCTAAAATATTTATATGACCACCATTTTGAAAATAAGTGGCCTACCATAAAATTACTTACGTGCCAAATTTGGTGGGAATCGATTGAGTAGTTTCCAAGATATGATGTAAAAGCTTAATTTTTTTATTTAGTGCTAGCTTCCAAAACGGCAGACCAATAACAATATCCTAATCTAATTTCAATACTTACTTGATGCAAGTTCATAATACGAAATTTGGTTTAAATCATTTAAATTGCTGTCAAGATATATGTAGCGCCCCAAATGAAAAAATAAGCCGCCATTTTTTAAATAAGCATTCTGCGTGGTCGATAACTATAGAAGTCAGATGTCCTTACTTAGTACAATATGTACACCGAGTTTGGTGAAATTCTGTTCATGAGTTCAAACGTTTTTAGTGACACACAGACACACATACACACACAGACAGGAAAGGGATCTCATAAACTTTCCTTCCTTCGCAAAGTAGGCTAACAAGAAGTTCTAAGCAGAACTCAGAACCCACTTTCATTTATTACAATGAATGTACTTAGTGCGGTTAGTAACGTGCTCCGCTGTCGTCACTGTATGGGCCCTGGACGATGATTGCTGAATACATTTGTACCGGATAGCTTATGTAGGTTTGCTACGATATGCTGAATGCCGGCTGTTCGGCAAGTGGGATGCTGTCTGTTGCGGTGGAGGGTGCAGTCCAGTTCACTATGAGGCACAATCATCGACGCGTCCGCAACATTTCCAACCGCGGTCTACTATTCTCCCGGTATATCCGACCCCCAACTGGACTATTGAGCATGGTATAATTCTCAAAAGTTTGTAACACAACCTTCCTCGAATGTCCGAATCGCGATCAGGCCTCCCCTGGAGGTTCTGATTTAGACGACGCGAAATACACGCCCTTCTCTCCCGGAATTCCGGTACGAGGTCCCATATCTTTCTTCTCTGCGACTACTCCCTTATAAAACGTACTGAAAGCCGCCAGCCAATCAGCTCACGCTTCGACCCCTGGCGGCCAAGCCTTCGCGGCCAATCAGGTCCCCACTTCCCTTGCAATACAGCCGTTTATTAGCTGTTGGTCATAAAATTTATCCTCACCTCAAGTGGCACGATTAAAAACCTTATTAATTAATCCGTACATCTAACTAGTTACAAGGAAATATCGCATGTGGGAATCGTGCTGGACGATGCCGCTGACTGGCGGGTTTTCTCGGGGTACTCACGTTTCCCCCGCCCNATTATTATTATTAAGGAAATAATTATCACAGCCCACTTGCTTATTGGAAGGAGGGGGGGCGGGGCGGCGCAGAGCACTATTGTGTTAGTTCTGATCCCGTCACTGGGAGTGCGTGGCCAAGAGTTCCCTCGCGTGAGAAACAAGCATTGACAATGAGTCTCTTCAATTCCTTAGTGTGGTGTATGGCGACTGAGTGTGCCCAGGTTCTCCAGCACAGCTTCCCCTCGATAATTAACATCGGTCTTATTCCACCGCCCTCTCAACTCTGGGAACATGAGACAACTCTTTATCACCGACTGCACAATAACGCAACAAACCCCTTAGATGTGTTGCGCCCGTAAAACACTAGGAACATAAAGTTTACAAATCACAAAAAAAATATACTAAGGGCAAATAAACCAAGTAGAATGTCTAGCGCAAATCAATAAAATGCTTTCTGGCATAAGATACACAATTTACGAAATCCAAAAAAAAATAACATCTGTAAAATAGTACCTATCTGAATAGAAAGTTTATTGGGCTTGGAGGGGCAGAATGTGGGGTGTTGGATTGAAATTAGTTCGTAATATTGGATAACGTCACACATATATTACCGTTATACCGCAAAATTTCATCAAAAATCGATTATTTAACCCAAATATCTCTCTGTTCCCACAAAATTTCCAAACATCCGAACTTTTTTGATTAAATTATTTTTACTTATTTTTATTTTCTGCAAAGTCCACAAATTGTCAAGGTGGATCCAGGATTTCTTGATGTGTGAACCATTAAGTTCACAAAGCAGAAAGGTGGATTCAAGACTCCTTGATATGTGAGCCAAGTGCTCTTGATAACGTGGGACAGCGGCTATGTCCGTTTAAGGTACACATAATTGACGCCATCACCATATTTAATAATGCCACTCGATGGTGTCCATGCTTAGCATTCAACCTTGAGGTAACCGTAACCCAAAAAAAATCGTAACAAACAAGAAGTTACTGGTAACTAATGAACCTACTTTCCTCTACATGCGCGCAAATACATTTTAGTGAAATTCTTAATAGCGTAGATGGCAGGTAGGCATTGACGTCTCATTGACAGCGATATCATTAAAGATTACACCAGAAACATTGGAAACAGTACCAAGACAATTAAAATACACAAGTGACTTACTTGGGATTCTAATTCAGAAAAAAACTCTTAAAATTAAGATAGCGTACAATCAACTGTATCAAGGAGGTAGGATTCGGAGCATCAACTTCTGATGTAATCAGTCTAATGTTTTGAATGATAGGGTTCAATAATTTAAAGTATTTACACGGCCATCGTTTTGAAAATAAGTACCTGAGCTACTAAAAATACATAAATTTACATGGTCTACCATAACGCTACTTGTGTGAAATTTTGGTGGGAATCGGTTTGATTAGTCTCCTAGATATGGCACGAAAACCTAATTTTCTTAAACGGAGCTATATTATCAAATTTACTAACAATAAACTCTGTACACGATGTTTCCAATAGATACTGTTAGCATATAAAGTTGTATTGAATTTGTTAAATTGTTCATTAGATATGGCAAACATATCTAAATATTTACATGGACGCCATTTATAAAATCAATATCTGGCCATTTTTAAATTATGTAACTACACATGGCCTTCTGTAGATGTGCAAAATTTGGTGTAAAATAGTTGAATTGTCCCAGAAATATGGCAAAATGTTCCTTTTACTCATCTGACACTATTTTAAATTTTTTCTACCATCTTCGAACACAACTTGGGACAAAGGTTAGTTTGACGAATGCTTTGATCTGGGAGACGGGAGGTTGGGACAGCGCCATGATGTGAGAGGGCCGCGCGCGCCGTTCAGCGTATCCTTGTCTTAAGACACGGGTCAGGATAGCACAGTTGTAGACAGGCCTAAGTAGGCACTGACAAGCGCATGCGCAGTACCTGCGGCGACGACTGTCCACAGGCGCTCACGTCTCGTCACTCCGCAGGCACGGCCCAGCTGGTGCAGATGCTGCCCATCCCGTCCCCGGTGCTTGACCTGAAGATCCGGCGCAGCGCAGCGCTGCAGGAGGTCGTCTTCAAGGCAGCCGACCTGCCACCTCTGGGCATGCGCTCCTACAGAGTGACTAGGACCTCCTCCGTCGCTAGGCAACGCCGCAGCCGCCAGGTCGAGGACACTTTCATCAGCAACAGCGTGAGTGCTTGTCATCCAGACCGTACACTAAACACGAGCTACACCGCTTATTCATCTTCTGCGCATGAACCCAACATTCATCTACCCCAGTAATACACAACTGTCAAAGTCACATGGTCAACAGTGATCAAAGTGTTTGTTTATATCTTAATTTTTAAATGACAAGCACTGTTATATAAATTAAACCCATGTACCCATCTGAATTCAATCACTCTGCATTACAAATTGGTTAGATGGAGTATACATACATCTCAAAGCATTTGTTTACAAATCAGTTTTCTAACCTAAAATCCATACCATGCCGTTTTCGCTAGACGTGTTGGCAGAAAAGCAGTTCAATGTTGGGTTGGGACACGGAGATTGGTTGTGCGCAGCCAGCGAGATCGGTCTACCTCATCTATAGTCAATGATCCAGACACCTGCTTGTTCGGGCTCACGAACCACTTCAGTCACAGACTATCATATTATTTTAGGCGTCGCAACGAACATATTTTCTGTTCGGAACTCCATAAGTATCAGTTTGGTGCTCTATAACTTGGGACCAGTGTGTTTCTTTTACACAAAAATTGTTCGAAAACTACTCAGTAGTTTCGCGAAGAAGAGAAGAACCACCTATAAAGAAACATTTCATGCAGTGTTTATAGTTTTTCAATTCTGGTTTTCGTGCTGCAACCGTAGTTTTATATAACAATCTTGGTTTCATAGCCTAATGATTGTCTCTCATTAGAATCCTTTCTACGTGTGCGCTCCAATAATTTACTTCATATCAAACTTGTGGCTTGAAATCAGTCTTCTGGTTCCGTGCGCAACTCCTGGTTACGTATCAAACACCTGTTTTGATATCAAACCACTGTTTTTTTGTGAATTATCACATACTCAGACAGACTCTTGAATTTATGTCTATTTCCTGAAACCATATTACATTCCCTGTTTTATATCCATATCCTAGTTTGTATATACTCGCCTGGTTTTACATCATATTCATAGTTCGTTTTAACTGCTTGATTTTACATAAAGCGTCTGGTTTGCTGTTGGAATCCTGGTTCTATGTTCATATTCTTGTTTGATCTTCAACTCACGATATGATATATAACTCTATTTATTTAATCATGAGTTTTTTGCTCAATTTCAAACAGTTGATTTTTAAAGTAAATTTTGTAAACTGTTGCAAGGTAATTTTGTTTTCATTATGAACACAAACGCTTTACGAATCATGGCGACGCTTTGCGAATCATGGCGTATAACCTATAGGATCTATGGAAACCATATGGTTTTAAGTCGCACTGATGCAAAGTTACGCGCCACTTTTATTCATAGTGATTAAAAGTCGCGTTAAGTTGTATGCCCTCCAGTAAGTGCAATGCAACAGGCGGTTAATGATAATATTACAAACCCAATTTCATGCCTGGACGTCTAAAGTCGCATACAATTCACAAGCATTAGCCGAGATAAGCAAAAAAATAATCTACTTCTATTTTGCAACGAGTTAACGTATGTTTCTGAGTAAAACTTTTGTAAAAGAGAAGGCAGACGCTCATCTCGAGATGATTAATCTGGTTTTAAAAGTAAATGCTGGTATGGTGTTGCCCACTGTCTCAACACGCTGCGCAAGTAGTTATCCACCTGTGGCTTCGTTGCNCGCTGCGCAAGTAGTTATCCACCTGTGGCTTCGTTGCCGCTATTCTCCGTTTTATATAACTTCAATACATTTTAACAGACATTACGGCCAATCTATACATAATGTAAACAGTAAAAGTCCCCAATAGCAAAGTATTTCGTCAGCTGATGGTTGTTTCTGGATATGTGTTAATATATAGGCGATCTTAGGGATGGCTGTGGAAGAAAATACACTGAAGAGCAAAAAAAACTGGTACACCTGCCTAATATCGTGTAGGGCCCCCCGAGCACGCAGAAGTGCCGCAAGACAATGTGACATGGACTCGACTAATGTCTGAAGGTATGCAGGAGGCATTGAAATCTGCGCCAATTTGAGAAAGGGTTGCACGTCTGTCACGTTTAATGATTCTCGTCAGTCGTCGTTTGTCCCGTTCGTTCACGATCTTATTCCGGCCGCAGCGATGTCGGAGATTTGATGTTTTACCAGATTCCCAATATTAACGGTACACTCGTGAAATGGTCATACACGAACATCCAAATGTTATCGCTACCTCGGAGATGCTATGTCCCATCTCTCGTGCGCTGACTATAACACCACGTTCAAACTCACTTAAATCTTGATAACCTGCCATTGTAGCAGCAGTAACCGATCAAGCAACTTTGCCAAACGCTTGTTGTCTTTTATAGGTGCTGCCGACCGCATCGCGTTACTCTAATTGGTTCCATACCTCTGTTATTTGCATACGCACGCCTATTCCAGTTTTTTTGGCTCTTCAGTGCAGTACTCGGCATCATTAAAATGTATAATTTAAAACTACTGTATAGTAATAATTACAAAATAAATGTTTTAAATTATGCTGTTAGGATAGTGTACATTTTTTGAGCTATAGAGCAAAGGTTTCAAAGGTATTTTTAAAAATTGCGATAGAGGCTATGCGTACATTGCGGTTATGTGAAACTCTCCACCTGGTCTCGTCATGATTTATCTTCATACATACGCGAATTCCTTGCTGTTGGTGTTGGAATATTATATCTGCAGTTAATTATTTTGTATCTGCATATTTCATTAAATATACTTCGTCGTAAGAACATTTTTAGATGTCTCCTCAGCGAAATGAGACATTGACACGTGTCTGCCACTTCGTGAAACGGTTGCGTGTGTGCCCGTTCTTTCACCCGCCATTTTATTTAACCGTCATGAAGTGCAAACGACAGCGTATTTACGTTCTGAAGTTTACATTTGTTTAACTCAAGAAACAGCTCAAGTGTTCTGTTGATTCAATAAGTCAGCAAATAAATTATTTCGTATCAGCGGCTGACAGAAATGATATTAAGTGAAGTAATCGTCCAAGGTTCGCCACGTGTTTGGGAGTTACGAAGTGAACAGTAAGTTCGTGTGTTTTGTAAATAATTGTTTTTTGAAACTGTTGTTAGAATATTTGTATTGTACCCTTCTCCGACGATTTTTACGTGTGAGGATAAATTTGCTGAAAATGTTTACTTTGTACATTTCTCACGTCGGTATGAACAGCGATATAATGATCGCCTTTTGTTTTTGTGGAAGGTTTTGATATGTACGTGGCCTAAATAAATGCCCTCTTTAATTTAGTTTATGACAAAAAAATAATCTAACTGTTTTTATGCGCGAGTTTAGCTGTACTGAAAATGTTTGGTGTATATTTCTCACATCGGTACGAACAGCGAAACACTTATCGCGTTTTGTTCTTTCGATGAAGTTACAACTTTCGACTTATAGTAATTTGAATGTTATTTTTGCATGAACAAAATGATCCACTACATCTTTAAAACAATAGGCAGTTCAAATTGCTACTCTAAGAAGAGCCACAAAACAACCATCTCACGAAAGGCGATAAACTAGAGATCCCCGACCCACCGATAAAATAAACAGAACCCTAAACTAGTATATTATATGGTCATAACAGAAATAAAACAGTTGGGAATGGCAACGAGCTATAGTAGCCAAGTGCTGGACGGAAGCTGTCAGTCTTTCAGTGCCTGCCACTGGATTCGTAGATTTTGTTTGCAAAGATCGTTTTCTTCACTGACACAACAGCTGTGGTGATGGGATACGTTGTTGTTGGCGGCACTGCTTTTCGAGAACTGTCGAAATGTAGCGAAGTAACATGAAACTGAGACCAGGTGACGTTGGCGCTACACCGCCTTCCAGTGCTATGGCTACTGACAATTGACTGCAGCTCCTTAGGCGTTGCCGCTGGCTTGTGTTGCAGCACGTTACAGTTAAGATCGACTCGGTGAGTGGGCTCGTGGACAGCATCATCAGCAATGGCACAGAGATTTCCGTCCGGCACAACTTCTATTACTACGAGTCAAGGTTCGACGACGGCGCGTATGCGTTCAAGCCGCGAACATCGAAGCCGATCGTGCTGGAACGGAAAGCCACCTTCACAGTTTACAAAGGTAAATCAAGCCGTCATCTTGCTTAGATATTGTTACATTAATTAAACTAAGAAAATACATTGTAAGTAATTTAAAGACAAATTTTAAACATAGTACTGCACACAAATGAAGATACGTCGATTTCGTTACTCTGGCTAGCTTTATACTGAAACATCGCGAAACTCAACCAAGAGAAGAGTAGAATGGGTTAACAGTATAAAAAAACTGTGTGTGACTTCATGTCAGATAGAACGACCCATAGAACGACGAATATGAGTATCTGCACTGACATACTTCACAGTATACGTAAAAATAAATTGCACAGTATATTCACGGGAATGTATTTATTCTGTCCCTATCTATCTGAATTTAATACGAGAATTTTGTAACAAAAACGACCACTGGTGCACTGTAAATCGCTTTCATTTCACCACATAAATTTTTTAGGTTGTCTGGCTAGAATGTTAACACCAAATTAAAGTAATAATTCTGTTATTATCGGTTTACTTCGAAAGGAATTGTTTACCTGTCTTCAGTTTTTCGTAATATTGTCACCTTTAATTATAACGTTATTTCTTGGAGTGAACTAATAAAGTATTTTGTTTCCAGCGTTTTTTAGTGCCCAGTTAAATGAAAAATAAAGCACGTGGCAACTGAAACCTTATTTATACTTGTGATCAGAATATTTCTATTAATCCGCCATTGATAGTGCTATAGTATGGAACTGCAATAACAACATAAATAAACATAGCTAAAATGACGCTTCACCACCATGCCTCGCCTGGGAGAAATGGCGTGACAAGGAATACAAGTTGAGAGGTATTAAGAATAGGGCAACTTTTCATAAAAGTACATATTAGCATAGACATGGAGTCATAAACTTGATTAGATTCTGATACGGGTCACCCACGATGCCTGGCTGTAAAGACTCACAATATCCAGATCAGAGTCTCCACAGTCCGAACACAGAGGGCACCAGCAACCAGGCTAGTCACTATGAACCTTGCCCTAACTGACTTCAAGTAAAACTTACACAAATTTAGCAAATTTTGAAATCAGAGGCCTGAAAAACATAACAAGAGTTTATCCAAACATATATTTAGTTGTGTATAAATATACAAGCAGCCAATAAAGCCAAGGAATTCTGGCATTCAAAACAATCTCAAAAATTCACATACAGCTAATAAGGCTTAAAATTGTGATACTTCAGTAATAGACAATCTCAAAATATGAATACAGCCAATAAGGCTTAGGATGGTGTCACTTTGAAGAAAGACAATCTCAGAATATTCATACAGCCAATGAGGCCGTCGATGGCACNGAGGCTTAGGATGGTGTCACTTTGAAGAAAGACAATCTCAGAATATTCATACAGCCAATGAGGCCGTCGATGGCACTTACAAAAAGACAGTCTCAAAACATATATACAATCAATGAGGCTTAATATTTTTGGCATAATTATCAAATTGATATAAGATAACCGATACCTGTATTTTGCGACTAAATGTCAATATAATATTAATAGTATAATACTCGTACCATACCAATGGCACGCATTCGGAAACTAGAGAACACTCTCTGATTGGTCGGTTGGTGGTAAAAGTTCAATACATTCCAACTCACTACTGCACCAACCACCAACAGCAACACCAACACCAACCAGCAACCGCGAGTTGAATGATTTTAGGACCAACCATAAACACCGACTACCAACCGCCTATTGTGCCATCTCACGTATATCGCCCTGTACTTCAATTGCCACCAACAACAACTACCAACACCGGCCGTCTATTGTGCCAGGGCCTTAAGATGCATCACCAGACCACCCATTATACCTTCCTTACAGTTGTAGTGTTCACCCTTCTGCCTCGCATAATCAACGATAGCTTACAAAAGACAAAGTTTATTACTCTCGTCGTCACAAATTACCTTTTACCAAATTATAATTTCCTTCAATTGCCCAAAGCGCCACTACACAAAACAACATAAAAAATAAATTNAATTTCCTTCAATTGCCCAAAGCGCCACTACACAAAACAACATAAAAAATAAATTACTACCCTATTACTACAATTGGACCTGATGGGTCCTTTAATATTCACCTTCTTATCTTTTGACATTTGCCATTCTCGAAGATAGGATGTCTTGTTCGTCCCGAACGAAAGCGCACCCCGTCTCATATATGTGCATTTATCCCCCCCCCCCTAACAGACCAGAACTCTCTCCGCGAAACACGTGGCAAATGTTTCTGAACATGCGNCGTGCATTTATCCCCCCCCCCCTAACAGACCAGAACTCTCTCCGCGAAACACGTGGCAAATGTTTCTGAACATGCGCAAATACACAGTACACTCTTAATTTGCTTGGAACACATCGTTGATGACGTAATCGGCCGACGGCCAATCACAGTCCGTCATGACATTACACAGCCGCGGCGCGGCAATGCCAGTAGATCATTCAGTTGTGTCGAAAAACTAATGAAGGTAGGATGTCCGGCACTTCCCTCATACACCAAGCTTCGGAAAATAGACGTTGGAGCACCAAAATCATCGTTATGTCATCAACATTCCGGCGAAAACATACATTTATATATTTTGCGCGAGTAGGCATACACTTTCCTCTTTTTGATACTACAAAAATCAGATTTTTTAAACCAAACGCTACTTTTCTTATGACACTTAACGTCTAAGAAGGATTAGAAGGTAGGCTAGCTTAGGAGCAGTGAATTACGATTCACTTAAATTTACATTTTGTTTACTAAAGACGAGCTTTGCAATAAAGGGCATATGATAAATTAGTTTTATGATTAAGGTCATCGTAACTACTGCAGTATAAAATTATTCCATACATTACAAATTATGAATATACATTTCTAAAAACTCTAAAAGGTGTGTACGTACTTTTTAATTTATTTAACGNTACTACCCTATTACTACAATTGGACCTGATGGGTCCTTTAATATTCACCTTCTTATCTTTTGACATTTGCCATTCTAGAAGATAGGGTGTCTTGTTCGTCCCGAACGAAAGCGCACCCCGTCTCATATACGTGCATTTATCCCCCCCCCCCTAACAGACCAGAACTCTCTCCGCGAAACACGTGGCAAATGTTTCTGAACATGCGCAAATACACAGTACACTCTTAATTTGCTTGGAACACATCGTTGATGACGTAATCGGCCGACGGCCAATCACAGTCCGTCATGACATTACACAGCCGCGGCGCGGCAATGCCAGTAGATCATTCAGTTGTGTCGAAAAACTAATGAAGGTAGGATGTCCGGCACTTCCCTCATACACCAAGCTTCGGAAAATAGACGTTGGAGCACCAAAATCATCGTTATGTCATCAACATTCCGGCGAAAACATACATTTATATATTTTGCGCGAGTAGGCATACACTTTCCTCTTTTTGATACTACAAAAATCAGATTTTTTAAACCAAACGCTACTTTTCTTATGACACTTAACGTCTAAGAAGGATTAGAAGGTAGGCTAGCTTAGGAGCAGTGAATTACGATTCACTTAAATTTACATTTTGTTTACTAAAGACGAGCTTTGCAATAAAGGGCATATGATAAATTAGTTTTATGATTAAGGTCATCGTAACTACTGCAGTATAAAATTATTCCATACATTACAAATTATGAATATACATTTCTAAAAACTCTAAAAGGTGTGTACGTACTTTTTAATTTATTTAACGTTACATGCTATTTTACAGTAAATCAAGTCAATGTGGATATTTTTAGGTGAACTGGTCGAAGAGATACATCAAATATTTAATGACTGGGTCAGCCAAGTCATAAGGATATACAAAGACGACTATNTGAACTGGTCGAAGAGATACATCAAATATTTAATGACTGGGTCAGCCAAGTCATAAGGATATACAAAGACGACTATCATGCAGAATTTGAATGGCTTGTTGGACCGATACCATTGTAAGTATGATAAATGTTGTATTAAGAATGGCAATATACCAAGGCATTACTTAACTGCTATACTCCTATATTTAATACTGTAAAATACACATAGGGTCAAAATACAAGTTGTCTGCAGTGTGAACATGGCCCACAGAATATGAAGCATGTAAATTGTAGGTAACTAGATGTCAGAAACTGGATAAGGCTGATGAAAAACTATGTGGGCAAAAATCTCCGAACATTGTATGGTTCTGGTTCTAAAGGCACGAACCGTGTAACTAATAGTATTTCGGAACTCCTTTCGCTGTTGTTGCAACGCTAACCCTTAGAGGCAGGCTCCTCATTATATTGTGGCTCTTGGCTGGTAAAATTGGTTTCAGTTATATGTAGTGTGATGAATTGTTGACATTTTCTTGTTGGTCAAGTAGGTCCGGCATGGAAACGTTTCCGCTCATCCAATATACGTATACACAAATTTTTAATCCACGTCGAGGTTTGACCGAGCCAGTTAAGCAGTTCCATTTGATTATCTTCAAACTACGATGCAATCGACATTGATTTGTAGGCAGGGAAATTGTTTTGCTAATACATGTTATAATATGTTTCAATAGTAAATAAATATTTTCATTGGAGTTTACTCTTGTTGGTTTATCTAGCATGTTAGGCTTAGTAAGATCATTTAATATGAGGATTACTGAATTCGTCTTGTGGTCACTTTTCGTCGTGTTTGTCTTCTTTTGGTATAGGTATGACAAGTGGTTACATGCAAATAATATTTTTAATNGTGGTCACTTTTCGTCGTGTTTGTCTTCTTTTGGTATAGGTATGACAAGTGGTTACATGCAAATAATATTTTTAATATTCGACAAATTGTTTATACTACCTTGTAGTATTTCTTCCTACAGTTATTATAAATGGTACTACAAATTATTTAACTTCTCCTACTTCCCCGCCTCGTTAGAAATACCTTAGACTTAAAGTTTTTTTTAATATAATTCAAATTAAATAAATTATTACTAACAATCAGTGTAATAAAAAAAAGAGCATATATGCTGAGATGATAGAAATATATTTATCATATAAGTCTCGCCGAGACTTGTCCACATCGAGCCACATAATAGTTGTAATAAAATTAAATAAATAATATTTTTAATGATGATGATGAANGTGGTCACTTTTCGTCGTGTTTGTCTTCTTTTGGTATAGGTATGACAAGTGGTTACATGCAAATAATATTTTTAATGTTCGACAAATTGTTTATATTACCTTGTAGTATTTCTTCCTACAGTTATTATAAATGGTACTACAAATTATTTAACTTCTCCTACTTCCCCGCCTCGTTAGAAATACCTTAGACTTAAAAAATTTTTTAATATAATTCAAATTAAATAAATTATTACTAACAATCAGTGTAATAAAAATAAGAGCATATATGCTGAGATGATAGTAATATATTTATCATATGTCTCGCANTAATATAATTCAAATTAAATAAATTATTACTAACAATCAGTGTAATAAAAAAAAGAGCATATATGCTGAGATGATAGAAATATATTTATCATATAAGTCTCGCCGAGACTTGTCCACATCGAGCCACATAATAGTTGTAATAAAATTAAATAAATAATATTTTTAATGATGATGATGAATGAGGTGATGGTGTTACACTGCATATACAATTTTTAAAACCGTACTTCCCTACACATTCTGGCGATCCAAGGACTTGTAGTTCGATCCCACACTCCTCGTACAAGATTTTTGAGCTCTACGAAAATTCATTAGCAGTGCCTCTAGTGGTCAACTCCTGATCGAACCTAGCAGCTGAGCGAGAGCGACACCAGTGCCCCTAGCAGGCGGAAGTAGAACGAAGGACAAGTGGAAACAAGATGGCGGATAATGTTGGCACACTTTGGCAGCAATAAACAACATTACAGGTACTAGTGGTGCCCTCGAGCAGACGACGAGAGAACTATAGCAGACGACATCTAAGATGGCGGGTCAAACAAAGGTGAGTAATTGAGAAGCAAGAGG
Source organism: Clitarchus hookeri (assembly GCA_002778355.1). NCBI lineage: Eukaryota > Metazoa > Arthropoda > Insecta > Phasmatodea > Phasmatidae > Clitarchus > Clitarchus hookeri. The sequence continues at coordinate 27,888 of NQII01003239.1, read as the reverse complement.
GTGATCGGAAGCATGATGACGGACGGAAACATGCTGGTGACCATAAACAATATAGTGGATGGAAACAAGATGGCAGATGGAAACAAGATGGCAGGCCAAGATACAGGTCAATGACACAAAATGGTGGAATCCAAGGTGGTGGGCGTGACGTCATCCAAAATAGCGGAATTCCAGATCACGGACGGCGCACAGTGTGGTNCTCGAGCAGACGACGAGAGAACTATAGCAGACGACATCTAAGATGGCGGGTCAAACAAAGGTGAGTAATTGAGAAGAAAGAGGGTGATCGGAAGCATGATGACGGACGGAAACATGCTGGTGACCATAAACAATATAGTGGATAGAAACAAGATGACAGATGGAAACAAGATGGCAGGCAAAGATACAGGTCAATGACACAAAATTGTGGAATCCAAGGTGGTGGGCGTGACGTCATCCAAAATAGCGGAATTCCAGATCACGGACGGCGCACAGTGTGGTNTGTGGAATCCAAGGTGGTGGGCGTGACGTCATCCAAAATAGCGGAATTCCAGATCACGGACGGCGCACAGTGTGGTATTTGGTCCCAAAACCCGGCCAAAAGTATTTTATGCCACTAACAGCTACAGAACATCATTTTGTTTAAATTGTGGAGTGAAAAATAATAAGACACCGATTTAGTTTTAAAACGAAGCATTTATTCGTCACAACTACTATATTCTAAAACATTTACATTTATAAGGTCAATTTCTGATAACAGATTTTGAACATCGGATGATAATGGCTTTTTTTCTTATGTGAAAAGCATCGCATCCCTGTAATTAGGGGGTCTGAAGTTAAAAGCAGCNCGGATGATAATGGCTTTTTTTCTTATGTGAAAAGCATCGCATCCCTGTAATTAGGGGGTCTGAAGTTAAAAGCAGCCTTTTTTCTGGACAGCTTTTGCTTTACATCAGGTAGCAGTGCATCATCATCAGCATAATTATTTATATCTTACTCCATAAATTGAAGCTTTCCATCAAATGTTGACTCATTTAACCTTTGCATAATGGCATATAACTCANAATATCTTACTCCATAAATTGAAGCTTTCCATCAAATGTTGACTCATTTAACCTTTGCATAATGGCATATAACTCATTTCGAGTCATAGACCTCAATCCAGAAGGCCCTGTTAACAAAAAAAGAAAACTAAATATTAATAAAAAAATTACTATTGCAGGGTATGAACCAAAAAAATTGTTAAAAAAAGGAGGGCGGTTTCGGGCGGCTGTTTTTTTATAACTGTTTTGCGTACTAAATACTTCATGTTATACAATAGTGTAAAGATCTTAGAAATGTTCAGAAGTATAACAAAACCCTTAGTAAATATTTTAAAGTNTTCATGTTATACAATAGTGTAAAGATCTTAGAAATGTTCAGAAGTATAACAAAACCCTTAGTAAATATTTTAAAGTTCACATATATCAAACAGTTGAACACACACACCTATGTTGTCAGCCGTGCTGTATCAAATTTGCTAGATTTTCATTATATAAAAGTAGTGTTACATAAAGTACATACCTGGGTTAGAAGAATCCATCACAAAAACAACCAGTAAATTGTTTATGCATAAAACCACAAGAGTTTATAAAAACACTAAAATCTGAGCACATCGACAAATCCCACAACACCCTAAGTGAAGGGTAACTTCCGACTGAGAACGGGGCGCGGTGAATCGCGCTAGCGCTTTGCGGTTTTCACCCTTTGTTGCTGTAGCTACCTGGCTTTTCGAAGAAACCTAACAAAGGGGTGGGAACCGGTTTAAAAAAAAACATTATTGGCCAGGTTTTTATGTAAAATACCATACTGTGGGGTGCCGAAGCCCCCAGCCCTTGTCCTCGTATCGGCATAACCCTACTACTCACTTGTATGTGATATGTGTGATACAGTAAATGTGAGAATATTAGCAGGCAGAGACAGTTGCATTTTTTAGTTCGTCAGCAGATGTGAAGGCGTACTATCTCATCTAGATACTACAGCGATTCACTTAGGTGTTTGCAATATTAGTGAAAGTATCATCAGCAGTGTCATCGAGGTATGAGCCAACTATGAAGCTATCAGTGCTGTCGACTTTTTCGGCTGTACTGATAGATAGCATCCCCATCGCCACATGGACTTTCCGTCGAGGCTTCTACAGCTCTGCTGGAACCTCGACATATTTTTAGGCTGAGCTGTTGGGGTCGACAGCTGACGGTTAGATCTCTGGATGCAACAACCAATGACTCTTTAGGCATGGAGGGCATCGGTGCTGCCATTGGAGTGAATTATTGCCTAGCTTAATGGCATCACTTTACGAAAAAAAAAACTCTCTTCTCTGTAAAAGTCGTGGAAAGCTCCGTGTCCGAAGATAAAATATACTAAGATATCCTGAGGCTGGCTCNACTCTCTTCTCTGTAAAAGTCGTGGAAAGCTCCGTGTCCGAAGATAAAATATACTAAGATATCCTGAGGCTGGCTCTTTATTCTTCTACTAAAAACAATTTTCTGCCTCCTTCATAGAGTTGTAATTATACATGTCATAGGTTCCATTTATCTGTCGTACTACCTGCATCACTGGCTGTTTAGCTGTAAAACATTAATGTCATNATACATGTCATAGGTTCCATTTATCTGTCGTACTACCTGCATCACTGGCTGTTTAGCTGTAAAACATTAATGTCATTATTATAAGGCGTTCACATTAGCTTACAGCGCCCGATGGTATGGAAATGGTAGCAACGTTTAGTCCTAGTCGTATATCATATACGCACAACAGTAACTTGCACTCGCTCATCTAGACTTAAGGAGCCAGTTTTGCTGAAAGCAGTTCGAATTCGAATTCGACTTCGATGTTCAGTATCATGAGACGTACAGTTGCGTGCGTAACTTTTTTCACCACTGTGATATATGTTGGAAGATATCGCTTAGGAAAAACTGAAGAGTGCACAGCGCGAGGGCAAAAAACAATAAGCAACCCTTGGGTAATCGATACTGGTGTCGAAAAATTAAGATTATATACTATATTGGCAAGGTTATATATGTTTGCACGTGTTGTAACGAGACTTCACTATATAAAAATATTGTTTTAATTAAATTTAATTACTTCTTTTTGTGTTTATCTAGTAAGTAAATAAAAAATTAAACTAAGAATTTTGGTAAATTTTACAATTTATATTTAAAATTTTAACTGTATAATTTATTTAAATATTAACTATCACAAGGTTCCTCAACATCTTACACCAGCAATTAAAAAAAATTAAAAAAGTGAAATAAATAGATATCTGAGCTGGCTTACCTGAATCCAATATGGTGGGCGGAGTAAAGGCGAATGTATCAGTAGATCAATGTAATAGCGTTTTAGAATGACGGATCCCGAGCGGTTTGACACGTCTGCATGCATGCCATATATGCTACTTCCTACGATGCAAGCGTGGTAGTGGGTGGGACGTGAATGGAAGGAATAGTAAGTATGGGACCCTTGATGGCGACGTGTCAGTTTATTTCTTGCTGTGGTAGTATCAATGTCGGCGTATCTCGCTAAGTGGCAAGTGCACTCGTCAGGTTTCGGCCCCAGGAATGGAAAATATAAAACAATAAAGAAGTTTAATTAAAGTTGTTTAAAACATGTTTTTAAATTTATAAAAAACATAATTGGAATATTTTTTTTTATATTTTAAATGTATACATAAGTTTCAATAAGGCGATTGTCAAACTGCAATAATGTTGTAGTAAAACAAGTATCATACATATACATTTTTCTGATATCGTGATATTTTCTTAATTTGTCTGAAATCATTGGTTTAATAGTAGCGTTACCAGGAAGTCATGCAATGTTACCAAAATTCGAGATCACTTCAAAGTCAGTTCAAGTCACTCAAGTTAAGGTCAAATTGCTCCTACATGCTCCATGTTATGGATCCTGCATTACCGAATGATACTACTGTGAACAAAAAAAAATGTATAAGTGGCATTTTACAGGTACGTGGGGACGGAATCCGACGTCACCTTCATACTTGAATGTCATAGTTACCTCTATAAGTTATCCCCTTCTGCCATATATATTATTTCCATGGGTATATCAGGTGTTTCTCGGCTTTATTATATATATATTTTTTTGCTTTTCAACAGGTTTACGAATTCCATATTTTATAGTGCCTGTTTAGGCCCGAGTGATGCTAAAAACGGGAGTTAGACCTTTCTACCCCCCTTCCCCCCACGCGATGTTTGTATTCAGAACTTATTGGGACTATGAATTGTGGGACTGAAGACAATGGAAGGTAGTGAGAGACAAGGTGGCAGGCGGTTAACTTTGTTCGTTCGTATGTGCAACTAAAACTGTGTTCTTGATTTGACAAAATCAAAAATAAATCATGTTAACAAACAGTTTCTGGTCCTCCAGGTCGTACAAGAGAATTTATCAACCAGGAATGAGGGTTTATTTCTGTGAAACGAAGAAATAGTAACATTGTGAACAACCACGTGTTTTTTTTGGTCATTATGGCGTCATCAACTACCGACTTGCAAATTATAAACTTCGATTATGTTATGGGCAAAGTAACTGAAGTAAGACGCCTTATAGATGAAGCCATCAGTGATCTGGAAAAATTAGAAGATTTCGTGATTGCGTTCGATGAAGTGTCGGTATAAAGGGATAAATTTTTTTGCGAACTATTTTGCTTTGTGTGCGGTCCCGCCAAAGGCCGAGAAAAGAACTACACAAGTCCTGAAGAAAGCTTTTATGACGTTTGAGAAACATTTCAGGCTCCTTAGAATCGCGCATAATAGATATGCAGTCATAGCAGCAGACTCAACATCTCATGCAGCAGTTTCAAGTGCAGTGTTGCCACCACTTCCCCTGCTGGTGTTTTCAGGCAGTAGGGCTCAGTGGGCTTCCAGTGTCAAAGGAAACATCACTCTCTTCTTCACTTCACCCATGAGAAGCCCCCTAGCTAGACACTAAGACTCTAGAAGCCGACCTCCCGTGGCGTAGTGGGTTGGTGCGCCACTGGTCTGGAGTGCGGGAGGTTCTGGGTTAGAATCCCAGGTAAGGCATGATTGTTAGTTTAAGTTAGGTCATAAGTTAATTTATACACTGTCCCCTGATAAGTCTTCAGGCATAACACTGGGGGACGTTAATAAGCTCTTTCCTATAAGACTCAAGAAAATTGGGATTCATCACATGTTTATTCTGCTGATAAACTGCAAGCACTACATCTGTCAAATGACACTCAAAATTACACAATACCATTTTACTAGCAACTGCTCTTTTTAATGTGAAATATAGCAGAAGTCGTAAGAGCTTTGTTAGATGGTGCATCACAAACTACATTTATAACTGAAAACTGTGTGCAAAGGTTGCACTTAAAATGCCACAGTGAATGTGTAGAAATTGCTGGTGTTGACCAAACTCCTATGCCAGGTGCTAGAGAAGCTACACATTGCTACATCAAATCTGTGAGCTCACACGGGACTCATTTTACCATTAAGGCGACAGTTTTAAGTGAAATTATTCTTCACATGCAATGTTCAAGAATTTCATGCAGTTCAATCGAGTACCTTAAAGACTTAACATTAGCTGATCCATCATTTGATTGTCTTGGGCCTGTTGACATGCTCCTGTAAGCAGAGACATTGTCAGTAAAGCAATGGGAGGGGCTAAAATATCACTGGTGCCCAGTGCTTACCGCTCAGTGTTTGGTTGGGTTGTGACTGGCAAGACCAAACGTGAATCATGTGTAAATTAAACAGTGTCATTCTTGATCAGAACTACTACACAGGATGTTCAGCTACAAAAATGTTGGGACGTAGAATAAGTACCATCGGCTCGTATGATATCTGCAGAGGACAAGAAATGTGAAGGGCTCTTCCATGCTACAAATGTTCGTAATGCAGATGGGAGATATGTGCTTTGGTTGCCATTCAAGCAAGAGCTGCGAACCACTGGAAATTCCTTACAAGTTGCATCATCCAGATTTGAATGCCTTGAGAACGAATTGAAGAAGTCAGCAGAACTGGCAAATGAATACAGATTGTTCTTTTTAAGGGGTATGAGGACTTAGGCCACATGTCATATGTGGTGTCAGTTCAGCAGCTTTATAGTCAGAGCAGCATACTGCAACCTGATCCAGTGGAGAGCTGTGAAGTAACCTATGTAATACCCCATAATGCTGTACTCGAAGAAGCTACTTACACCACCAAAGCTGGTGTAGTCTTTGATGGATCTGCAACGACTTCTACTCATATTTCATTAAATAACTTGTTGATTACTGGGCCGAAACTTCAAAAAGATATAGGTGATAACATCCTGAACTTTCGAATGATGCAGTGGTCTTTACTGCAGACATTTGTAAAACATATATACATATTGAAATCCACCCTGATATTTAGTGCATGTTGTGGAATCCTACTCCAGAAAATGTTGTTCATGTCCATCAATTAAACACAGTTACATATGGGTTACCATCGTCCCCTTACCAAGTTTTGAAGACCTTGCAGAAGTTGGCACTGGATAAAGCTTACTAGTTTTCACGAACATCACAGTTATTGTTACGAGGCATGTTTGTCGATGACATAGTTATCGGGGCCAGCTCTGTAGAAGAGGAAATACAACCGAAGGGTGTACTTGTGTCCATGTTAACTCGATTTGAGCTGCGAAAGTGGTCCTCCAACAACCCCACTCTGTTGGAAGATATGCCTGCAGAGCAATGTGAAGTTCTGAGAAGTTTTGATCAAGAGGCAAGGCCAACTATCAAAGTTCTTGGTGTTCATTGGTGTCCAGCTACAGATAAGTTTGTATACCACATCAGTATTCCCTTGTTATCTATGACTAAATGAGGTATTCTCTCAACAATTGCGCGACTCCTTGACCCTTGTGGGAGGGTGTCACCAGTGATAGTGTCGGTTAAGATGTTTCTTTAAACTCTGTGGACATTAGGATTAGAGTGGGATCAACCAGTCTCTGAAAAAATTGCTCATGAATGGCTGCATTTCCGAACTTCACAATCTTCCCCTGCTGCTGTGCGAATCCCAAGATACATCAGTTTACATAATGCAAGCAACCTTCAGTTCCATGGGTTTTGTGATGCCTCTGAAAACGCATACACTGCTGTGATGTGTGCGGCTAGTTGACAGTAGTGGAATGATTTCGACTCATCTGGTAATTACTAAATCAAAGTTGCTCTGCTGAAAACACTATATCCCTAGGCTTGAGTTATGTGGTGCTGTGCTCCTGGCAATGTTGGGGCTGTATGTGAGAAACCAGTTTGAAGACAAATCATACAACTTCACCATACACATGTGTAACTCTACAACTGTGCTGTTGTTGATAAAATCATCTCCTCATAAATTTTAAACTTTTGTAGTAAATAGAGTTGCTCAAATTCAGACCATCGCACCTCCGAGTGTATGGCATTGTGTTTCATCTCGCTGCAACCCAGCAGATATAGCTTCTCGAGGTGTTTTTCCACCGCAGTTAATTGGTAAAACTCTGTGGTTTCATGGTCCTCGCTGGTTAGCAGGCTCGGATGCAAATTAGCCCATACAGTGGGAGGACCTTGGATTTGAACAGGCTTCCTGGATGCAAGACGTTACACAATCAGGTACTTGCAGTTCAAGAAAAGAGAAATTAATAATGTGACTGTTTAGACACATTCTCATCACTATCTAAACTTAAGCGCGTAACAGCATGGATGCTCAAAGCTAAGAGTGCCTTTATAAAACATATTCATTGTGATTAGAAGTTATTGAGATATGGGGAAATGCAATCTGCAATGTTATTTGGGTCAAATTGGCACTACAACACTATTTTTTAAGGAAATTAAAATTATAGAGTCCAGTGAGTGTCCCAGTTGTTTTCGGAGTCTGCAACCTTTCCCAGCCCCCCTCGAAGTCCTCAGAGTGGGTGGCCGTCTGCAACATTCTTTCTTGTCTGAACAAACAAAATATCCAATATTGCTTCCAAGAAAATGCCCCCTTTCAGTGCTCATTGTTAACTATCATAATATCACTTACCTTCATGCTGGACCATAAGCTACGAAATCTCTAATCCAGAGAGAGTTTTGGATATTGAATGCTAATCGACTAATTCGGCACTGTATTCACAGTTGCATGCGGTGTTTCAAACTGACAACCAAACCCCCTACCCCACTAATGGGAAATCTGCTGGCTGTGAGGTTCTCACAATTTCGCCCTTTTCTGAATGTTGATGTTGACTTTGCTGGTTCTTTTAGTTAAAAGCCCACCAAAGCACGCTAGACACCTGTCACGAAAAGCTGTATTTGTGTGTTTGTGTGTATGTCGAGCAAGGCAGTCAATTTGGAAGTAGTGTCATATCTGTATACTGATGCATTTTTAGCAGCCCTGAAAAGATTAGCATCTGTGAGAAGAACACAAGCCGACATATTTTCAGATCACGGCATAAATTTTGTTGGTACTTACAGACCCCTGAAGGAAGTGCATGAAGCTTTGTTCTTTGAACCAGCATGGCAGACACTGCATGATCACTTAGTTGACTTTAATATTGTTCAACACTTCAATCCACAAGTAGAAACGCAGTTTGGAGGATTTTTGGGAAGCCGCAGTCAAGTCGGTAAAATCGCATATGGGAAAAGTGATGGGTGAATAAATACTTACCTTCGAGGGGTTAGCAACACTCTTTAGTGAAATCACAGCAGTTTTGAACTCCAGACCATTGTGTCTCCTCTCGACAGATCCCTCAGAATTTGATGTCCTCACTCCAGAGCATTTTTTGAGTGGTGCTCCTTTTATTGGGATACCAGAACGAGACCTCTCTCACATAGTGGAGAATCGTCTCGATCGATGGCAATTACTCGCAAAGTTAAAACAGTGCATCTGGAAATAATGTAGCACCGAATATCTCCATACACTTCAACTAAAGGGAATTTTCCAACTCCTAATGTGGCAGAAGACATGCTCGTCATGGTGAAGGACTCAAACTTGCCACCATTGAAATGGAGAACTGCCAGATTCAATAAAACTTATCCTGGTGAAGATGGTGTTGTCAGAGTCATGACTCTAAGAACTCTCAATGGTGAACTTGTTAGGCCTTTTTAGAAGATATATCCATTGCCACTAATGTAAGTGTATATCTGTAAATATACGAGGAAGTTTTATCATGTTCCATTGACTGTTGCAATCTCTTGTCTTAATTTTAATTTTTGTGGTTGCATTTGTTGACTTGTGGTTAATAGTAAAATGTAACATTTTCTGGCGAGCGGTATGTTCAGGCCCGAGTGATGCTACAAACGGGAGTTAAACTTTTTTCCCCGAGCGTTGTATTCAGAACTTATTGGCACCATGAATTGTGGGATTGAAGAATGGAAGGTAGTGAGAAACAAGATGGCGGGCGGTCAACTTTGATCGTTTGCATGTTCAACTAAAACTGCATCCTTGATTTGACAAAACAATAAATAAATAATATTTACAAACAATGCCATATATCCTACTTTCATCCACGTGAGACGATTGTGCCATATTTTATTGTAACATCTACTGCCGTTATTACGCTGTTTTTTTTCAAATACGGTTTTTTAATGCGGGTATGGAGAGTAGATTTTATCTTAGATAGCCCATGTCCTACTTTGTCTCTCATGCCTCCTTCCAGTGTGTTTTATTTTATAATTTGTACTGGATACATATTTCATACTTTTGAGATATTCAATTTTCTTCTAAATTTTAGAGCCTGTATTGTATATCTTCTTAGGATATTGAGTTTTTCTACAGCCTCCACTAGAAAATAACACACATGCGGCTCTCATATTTTTGGACCTAATTGCTCTCTGTGACCAGGCTTTCTTCAGTTTTTCTGTATCATTGAATATTCCGTCTATTCAAGACTCATATCATTTTATAATGTCATGTAACGAGCATTTTTTTGACAGGTGGAAAATAAATTGATTGTGTGTGTATATATATATATAATTTGTAAATATACATACGAGAATCCTCAACTGCTAATAGTTCTCTGGCAAGTGCCCTCTTGTCCCTTCCAGTTTAAGGAAGAAAATTCTTTTGAAGTAAATGGGTGACTGACAACATCCTTGTAACAAGTTTCCCATTCTTCAATGGCAGTAGGAACCTCATTTCTTAAGACACTTGCAATGTTATTTTTCCAGGGAACTTTATGGCAGGCATATAGTTTCGGAATTCTTGACGAACGTCCAGTCGAACAAGACGTTCTACACCGACTCTAATGGGCGGGAGATGCAGGAGAGGATCCTCAACTACAGGCGGACGTTCACGGTAGAAATGGACGAGCCGGTGTCAGCCAACTACTACCCGGTGCCCACCAGGATAGTCGTCAAGGATGAGGACAAGGGAGTGGAGTTCGCCGTGCTGACAGACAGGTCGCAGGGCGGCACCAGCCTGCAGCACGGACAGGTCGAGCTGATGGTAAGGCGAGCCTGCACACAGACCAGATGTGAGCATGTCCCCAATATTGACTCGCCCATCGCTAGGGATCATACAATTACGCGAGTTTAAGCGATGCCAAGAGGGCCTTTAAACACTTGTACATTCTGGTTAGTTTTGTGATTGGACCAATCATTACCTGACATGTTCTGCAGGACCATCAACCAATAACACATGTACAGAAAGATACCGAGCGAACCACATGCAAGCTAGTATGATGAAGTGTTCGTCATGAAGGCACCAGCCAATAAACCAATGACAGCACTTGAGGTCTACACAGAACTGTCAGGTGTTGCTTTACCATCATATGAACTTGTGAAATTTCTGGGTCTTTCTCTACCCATCTCCAATAGAACTGTGAAGTCGCATGACCAACAGTTATGAACGTGTTTGCTGACATTTGAATTTTCAAAATACACGCCGTTTATTTTATATGAATAAAATGCTTTGACAGCCGTGGACAATATCTATTTTTGGCTGTTGTTCTTTATACCCAAAGGAATAACATTTAATGTATTAGTTTCTACAACAGAGGGGAGGCAAGATATGATGAGTTCATATTTACGTGTCACCGAAGTATTGACTATAAAGAACTCTGTAAAAGCAATGCAACTGCAAGGGATTATTTTTTAATGTTCGGATCTAGTTTCATGGCTTGAGAAATAGGACATTTAGTGTACTAATTCCGTCTGAACGTACCATCAGGGCCGGATCCAAAAGCGGGCGAAGAGCCGTAGAGGAGGTCTTGAATTCAATAGCACACTACTTTGTTACAATATACAAATATGATTCACTGAAACAAAAATATTTACCGGTGTTACCATAGCAAGTTTCATAGATCTGTTGGCTCCTTCATTTCTTACTTTAATGATACAAAAACGCTACCAACTTCACCGACCTTATTTTCTCCGGTACTAAACGTAGCAACATGAGCGGAGGAATATTGTCAGCATAACATCAAATGTAGGGAGGCCACTGTGCTTGAGTTGTGTGTGTGCTTATCGTTATTACTAAGTTATGCCTTAGAAGTGTGTACCTACCTGTAGGCAATATTTGTCACGAGCAGGTGCACAGACGAACGCCCACAGATGACCTGCTGGGCCTGAACGAGCCGCTGAACGACACGCAGCCGGCACGAGGCAAGCACATCGTGATCTGCGGCGAGAGCAGCGGCTACGGAGGCATCAGCCTCCCCGCCAGACAGAGGTTGCTCGTCGAGAAGACTCTGCTTCAGCCCTGGTTGTTCCTCGCTCCGTCCAACAAGTGGCCCGCCGGCCACGTGTACCAGGTGAGCACTAACTCCTGGTAAACTGCGTCAAGAGGGTCCTTCTTATCTGGAACTATTTCCCGCTTTTGAGGCCGAGAAGCGCGCCAGCGATAAGGACTGTGCTGACACGCGCATCAACTTCCGAGCAGTGATCTCGTCGAGCTGCGTGTACCTATGTGACTTTAAGTCGTGACCCTATTATTTGATTGGCGGGAAGTCTGTGGCAAGGTTCAACGCAGGGCTCTTGAGTGTATCTAACCCGTATATCTTGAGATACAGCGCTTCGTAAAATCCGTTTTTAAATATGCCGAAGTGCTCTTAAATGTTTTTTTTCTAATGTACATGATGTCATGGAAGCACTCAACAGACTTAGTCCGAAGTATGTGTTAATTATTTTCGTGGATGCGCGTTTGTTAGTTTCTTTGGAAAACGCGTATTTCAAACACTGTGCAATGCAGTTCAAGCGCCAGGTGACCTTGAGAGTGCGCGGGGAATAAATTAATACGAAACTTGCTAACTAAAGTCTACATACCCTTGGAACTCGGTGTTGAAAAACTAAAAAACAGCAATCCTAGACAATACAGGATGTCCATAAAGTCGGGACATATAAACTGAACGACATAGACACTGTTCGTGTGAAATATTATTAATTTTCATTAATGACTGCATAGTTTTTTTTTGTGTGTTACGGGTTCCTCCGAGGCATTTTAAAAAACTGCACTGATAGTCCACTAACATGTGGAATTGATATTGTTGAGTGAACGTGAGGGCTGGTGGTGTCAACAAGCAGCGGATCATGTAAACGCTTATCATCCTTACAGAGCCATTGCATTTTGGTGCAGTGGCCAAGCTTATGAGAACATTTCAGACAACTGCCAGTGTGAAGGAAAATCCTCGCCCCCGGAGATGACGATCCATATCATGTGAAATATGAAGTGAAGAAAACGGTGACGGCGAAGGTAACGACGAGCCCACACAAGTGAACACACAGAAATTCCATTTAACTGGGAATCCCTGAGTCTACGGTCCATAAGATTTTGAAGGGACGAAAGTTTTGCTCATATAAGCTACAGCCGCAAAACAGCTAAGTGAAGATGATCCTGACCGTCGTATGGAAATGTACGCCTTTTTTTTTTTCAGAACGCTTGAATGACAATACAANTCATATAAGCTACAGCCGCAAAACAGCTAAGTGAAGATGATCCTGACCGTCGTATGGAAATGTACGCCTTTTTTTTTCAGAACGCTTGAATGACAATACAGTGTTTTCCATGTAGTGTGTCCTGTTCAACGACGAAGCTCTTTTTCTTATGTAAACGAAGAAGTTAAGAAACAAAATCTACGCCAAATTACAAGCAGTACCCAAGGTGATGTTTGGTGTGAATTGTGGCGCATACATGTGTTAAACACAATTTTTCTTTGATGGCAATATTACATCAGAGTCATAAATGACCATGTTGAGTGACCATTTAATGCCTGCAATTGATATGTTACAGGAAGGAATTCCCTGAATGGTTCTAGCAGGATTGGGCGTCACCTCATTATGGAGTATCAATGAAGGACTAGTTGGATTTAAATGCCCCAATTGGATTGGACGCAGTGGCCATGTAGAATGGGCAACCCATTCACCTGATCTGTATCCCCTTGATTTCTGTTTTTTTGGGCGTGTGGAAAGCAAACGCGTTTGCAGTGAGAATACGGAACATCGATTATGTCAAGAAACGTATCATGGAGGCCTGTGCACGGAATGATGGGGATGCTGCACTATTCAGCCGTATTAATTGTAATTTTGTACTCCTTGTTGAACAGTATCTTGTCAGTGATTGACACCCGTGTTAAACACATCTTACAATTGCATTTAATGGCCACAATGGTTTGTTTGTTAACAATTTGAACATGTAGTAACACATAATTTCTTGTATTATTCTATATGTGTGTTTTAGCCTTTATGGACACCCGTGGTTTTCGCCAACTTACTTGGTAAATATTTCACCATAGTGATACCTCCTTTAAGAATGATGTAATCTTGTAAGCTGTGACTTCGTAATAAGTATGCCTAATAAAGTCATTCATTTTGTTTAAAAGTTATATTGATCAACAAACATTTTGGAACATAGGAGATAATTAAAGTACCGTTATATATTTTTATTGTATTTAAAGAAAAAAATTAAATTTTTCTGTTACATACAATAAAATATGTAACGGCCTTTGAATTATCTCCCACGTTCAAAATGTTATAGTAAATTAAATCTAATCAAAAGTATTATACAAGTAAATTATCGAAAATAAATGAACTACTTTCTAGTTCATTTATATTTTATTAACGTATATTTTCCGAAGGGATGATTTCCATCGCTTATCCAAGATATAATAATACGTAAATAAATCTTAAATGTGACGTCACCGAACGCAATAGAAATAAAGCAGAAAAAATATTACTCGTAACAAAAGTAACGGGAGTATTTATCATTCAATAACACGTAATTTCCATAACTGTCTCCCCAGTGACACTCATACCCTTCACAAGCCAGTAGCAGTTGTCGAAACGAGAGGTAATTCGTTTATCATAGTTACGTCGATTACAAAAGTTTTGAACGATACATTTCATAAGAAGATGTTGCACATTCAACATAAATAATTATAAGTTTCGCGCAGTTTGACTGAGCTGCAGCAACTGAACAATAAAAACAATACTACACTTAAGACATTGAAAAGCCTCATTTTCTTTGTTTTCCAGCTTAGCATAAGTTCTCTGCCCTATTCATTAGCGCGATTGCCGTGTACCCATGCTGAACAATATGAAACGGCACGATGCTGTATTTCAGCAAGGTTTGCAAAATAACATCGCTGGAGCAAACACTACACGAGACGTCAAGCAGTCGCCACTCCGGTCTGAAGTGCATTCAGATGACTCAGTGTTCAAGGCCATTAGCGAGTGTTTCCCCTCTTATCACCTAACAAGTTAGTGACCCTGGCGCCGGCAAAGGAACCCTCTAGTGCTCCAACGCTCCGACGACTATTCGTGCCTCCAGGTTTCGTCGAGCAGGAGCGTGGTTGTTCCCGCCGAGTACTTCCGATTCTTAAACAAGACTTGCAAATGTTGCAGGGGAAACCCCAGCCATGGGAAGGCACCAGATCGCTCTCAAGGTGAGGTCACACTGGGAAACTTCCCGACGTCCCGGCGGGCCAGTCCATCCCTGCCTCACAAGTAGATAGTCTTCTTCAACATAAATATCAAACCGGTATGCAATTTTTATCGACTAAAACTAGTAGCTACGTTAACTTCAGTCATCAAGAAGTAATTCTACAATTAATTCAAACGAGACAGTGCAGCCTCTCTCTAATTTGTGGACATTCCCCTATACTTTAACCCGTTCACTCACCGCGCCCACTTTCGTAGACATGCTGCACATTAATAATGTTTATGACCGGTGGTACACAGCAATGCATCAGTTCCCAGTCTTCCTTTTGTGGCTTATATGATTTGTGGAAGTTTTTAAACCTCTTTCACATGGATGGTTAATATCAATAACATGCTGCACATTAATAATGTTTATGACCGGTGGTACACAGCAATGCATCAGTTCCCAGTCTTCCTTTTGTGGCTTATATGATTTGTGGAAGTTTTTAAACCTCTTTCACATGGATGGTTAATATCAATAACATGCTGCACATTAATAATGTTTATGACCGGTGGTACACAGCAATGCATCAGTTCCCAGTCTTCCTTTTGTGGCTTATATGATTTGTGGAAGTTTTTAAACCTCTTTCACATGGATGGTTAATATCAATAACATAAAGCACGCAGCGCGTTATTCACAAGTTGCGTGACTGGTACTGAACACGAGCACAGAGCATGGAAAGAAATCACGTGACTGCAATACTTTAACTCGGAAATTAATGTGTGACCGAACGGGTTGATGTGGACAAAGTTCAGTTCGATACCAATTCGTTGGTTTTTAATGTTTCATGTATAATTCCGATTAAGGCCCTTATTACTGAAAGTTTTGGAAATTCTAGGCGACTTCGTAGAAGAAACTAGCTCTTTATCAGGAGGTCCTGCGGCAATTCCTTCCACCAAGGTGAACCGGATTATTTTCCTGAAGACTACTAATCCGGATTTTTGGTTAAGAAAACGGGGCGGATCAACGAGTCTTCTTGGTGTACCCCCGTTTCCGCCACCTTTGCATTCCGTCGCTGCCACATTACAATATTTCACTCAATTTAGTGCTCAAGACCTCAGATGTTAAAAGCCATCGAAATCATTCTTGTTCGCTTTGTACTGCATCTGACGTCTCACGATCATGCACTGGAAAACTATATAGGCAATCAGATCCCCTGACAGAAGTGGAATCTAAACCACCGAAGGACCACCTCGGGGCTCATATTTTCGGTCACAGAACGTGTGTGGTCGTAAACTAACATTCCGGAGATCGCAGTTTTCTTCCTTCCTTGCATGAAAATGCTGGTGCACGTCCTTAATGAGTCTTCCACTAACTCCTAACTCCATTACGCTTAGTCCTTGATTATCTCGTCTACATAAATTTGAAACATGCCTTGGGAGGGCCTCCAGACGAAATCATAAATTACTATCTTTAATGTACTGAGGGGAGAGCCACCCACACTCTCACCGGAGAGTTTAACGCAATCGCTTCTTGATATAAGATCAAGTGTTTTTCACCGCATAAGTGCTGAGTCCGTTATCATGCATCATTCACGCATTATTCAACTGTAGCAAGGACAGTGAATAAACCGCCCAACCAAGTGAAATCAGTGTCAATTCATCGTAGGGCATCGTTTGTAGCATCAGCCGCATTTCGTTAGCATATTTCAGGCGTACGAGATGATCTACAGTTTCGCCATCAGATATAAAGCGTGTAACCGTAGGTAAGCGATACGCATCAACAAACTGACGGAGGATTACCAGGGTGTCCATGGATCGTCGACCAGACGACCCTCATCATTAGCTCACCACTGANCAACAAACTGACGGAGGATTACCAGGGTACCCATGGATCGTCGACCAGACGACCCTCATCATTAGCTCACCACTGACTTATGGCGCCGGGCAATATAACATCCAACCAGCCCTGGTTAACCTCGACCGACATCAGCATGTTAATGACAAGTTNGTTATGGCGCCGGGCAATATAACATCCAACCAGCCCTGGTTAACCTCGACCGACATCAGCATGTTAATGACAAGTTACAGAGAGGAGGTGAAAATGCTGTGACCCCCAACAATATGATTCTGAGATATGACATTTTAAATGCTGCTGCTAATAATGTTGAAAACACTGTAGATATTGAGAATGAAGAAATTGGTCAGTCAAGGCGACCCACAAAGGCTCCAAAACCCATTAAGTGTGCTTGTTGTAATGTTTCTACGTGTCTCATGAATAAGGCTCCAGGGGAGGTTGTTACCATTATTAGAGCTCAGAAAATCCCTAAACTTACTAGACGTATCTGTTGTAATGCAGTCAAATGTGAATTGTTAGATATAGGTAACCCTGCAGATGTTCATAATGCTCTTAGTGGTGGGTACAAAGACATGTGGTTACAGGCAATGGAGGCAGAAATTCAGAATCTAAAACTGTAAAAATGTGTGGGCAGTAGTTGAAAGACCTAATCATAAAAATGTTATTGGTTGTAAATGGGTTTCGAAAGCGAAACACAATCCTGATGGGATAGTGGAAAGGCTAAAGGTCAGGCTTGTGGCCAGAGGTTTTGCTCGAGTTCCAGGTGTTGATTTCTATGAAACTTAGTCTCCTGTTGTCAAACGTAGGACAACTAGAATTCTCATGGCCCTAGGTGTGTAGAATAATTGGGAACATGCATTTATAGACATGCAGTGTGCGTACTTAAATAGTTATCTGCATGAGGAGATTTACATGAAACAGCCTTTGTATTTCAAAGAAAGTAATAGAGGTAGACAAAGCTATGTTTGTAAACATAATAAAAAANTTACATGAAACAGCCTTTGTATTTCAAAGAAAGTAATAGAGGTAGACAAAGCTATGTTTGTAAACATAATAAAAAATTTGTATGGGCTAAGGAAAGCAGGTAGAGAGTGGTACCAGTATATTAACAGTCTGTTGTGCGACCTAGGTATGAAGCCTTGTATAAGTGACCCTTATGTCCACATTGATGAATGTAAGGAACTTTAAGTAGCTTTGCATGACGATGACATTAGTGTACAGGGAAGCAGAAACAAGATTGATTGGCTGAAGTGCGCAATGTCAAACCTTCTAAACATAAGGATGCCACTTGTTGCCTCACAATTTCTCGCAATTAGAGTGACCATCCGAACAGTGATATGGTCACTTTGGACCAAAATTACTACATATACCAGGTATTAGAGCAATTTGGTATGAACACTGCAAAGGGCATGTCAGCACCCCTTGAAGTGTTAAGTGTGGGGGCGTGCCATGGGAGGATATAGAATTTGATGAAAAGGATAATAGACGCGTAATTGATTGCTTATTGTATCTTTCAAGTGTTACAAGACCAGATATAGCGTTTACTGTACCCAAAATCAGTCGTATGTGTAATAAACCAAGGTTAAGTGACTGGCGCGATGTTCAGCACGTCTTTGGGTACTTAAGAAAGACTAGTGATTTGAAATCGTGCTATTACAAAACTGACAGCCAAGTAAAGGTCTTTTGTGATGTTGACTTTGCCAATGACTAAGTTGGCCGAAAGTCATGCAATGGGTATGTAATTTTGTTAGCAGCAGGAGAGATATCATGATGGTCCAAGAAACAAGGTGTCGTTGCACAATACACTGTTGAAGCAGAGTACATGCTCATGGCAGAGGTCACGAAGGAGATAGCATGTATGAAAGGTCTGTTGGGCGAGCTAGGTGAGACACGATTAATTGACACGCCATGTACTGTACGATGCGACGAACAAGGGGCTATCAGTCAAACACTAAATCATGTAAGTTCTGAAAGGTTTAAACATTTTCATGTAAAGTCCCACTATGTGAGAGAATGTGTAATGCAAAATCTGATTGTGTTTCTACTAAACTCAACCTAGCAGACATGTCCACTAAGGCATTGAATGGTGTTAAAACACAAGAGATGTCTCGTAGGATAGGACTAACCTCTCTGTCATGATTGTGCAAACAAAATTCAACAAGGGGCGGTGTTATGAGTTGGCAACACTTGTTTTGTGTTGAAATTGTGTTGTCTGTTTGCACAATCTTTCATCTTGTATCCTGTTATAAAAAAAAATCATGGTGTGTCGTAATGACGAATGGTACATTGTCCCGCGTTTGTCAAATAAACGAGGAAAGTAAACTTTGGCGTTATAATTTACTTCACCCACAACTGCACGAACTGAATAACAATAAGTACATATACATTAATCAAAAACCTAAGAAAAGGAGTACGTTCTTTGATAATGACTAGTAAGAAAAAAAACTCTTTCCTAAAATATTATAAAGTCATATGCTTTAAATCTATTAGTAAAGTAAACATTTTTGCAGCCACATCTATGTTTTGAGGAATACAATGTTGGATCAATTTCATTGTTAAATATAAAAATGCAGGATGAGTATAAAAGGATACCCAAACTTTTAAGGTCTATAATATCTGAACCAAACAACTTACAACGTTGGTAGAGAATCAAATGAACCACGGAACTGTGAAGTTTGTTTACCATATCTTCATAAATGTTCAATGTGACCACCACGAGCGGCCCGAAAGACATCTACGCGATAATCAAACTATTTCCACACTCTTGTCAGCATGTCCGGTGTTGGATGGCGTCCTTAATTCCGGTTTTGAGGTCGTCAATGTAAGCCGGCAATGGTGGACGAAACACTTGATCATTTATGTATCCCTATAGAAGAAAATCGCACGGTGTAGGATCCGGGCTTCTTGGGGGCAGTGATGAAGAGCCTGGTCACCAGCTGCTCCTCGACCAATCCAGCGTTGCGGCAACGTCTTGTTCTGGTATCCGCGAACAGCTAAGTGCCAATGGGGTGGCGCACCATCCTGCTGGAAAATTAAGTCCCCCACCGCCTCTTCTAACTGAGGAAACAACCACTCTGTAAGGAGGTCCAAATTAGCTATTCCAGTAACAGTGGGCTCGTGAAAAAAGAAAAGGCCGAAAACAGTATCATTGGATAAAGCGCAAAATACGTTCACGTTGGAGGAAGTGCACACGTGTTCGGTGGTTTCATGTGGAGGCTCCTGACCCCATATCCGCACGTTGTGACGGTTCACCTTACAATTTGTATGGAACGTCGCTTCATAGCTAAAAACCAGCTTAGACATGAAGGCATCGTCTACCTCGTTCTGGGCAAGTACGAACGTGCAGAAATCACGTCTCAGTTCTTTATCGCTTTCGGCAAGAGCCTGTACAAGCTGTAACGACATACCAAACATGTCGTTAGTGAAAGCGTTGTGACAGGTATGGGTCGATTGAGGGATTTACATTTCCCGGCAAGCTTGTCGAGTTGATTTCCTCAGACAGCGAACGAACGCTTGTTGAATCCGTTGCACATTCTCTTCGGACACACGCGGCCGACCCAAAACTATTGCCTTTGCAAAGGNACCTTGTCGAGTTGATTTCCTCAGACAGCGCACGAACGCTTGTTGAATCCGTTGCACATTCTCTTCGGACACACGCGGCCGACCCAAAACTATTGCCTTTGCAAAGGCACCCTGTGTCACGGAACAGACAAAACGAATGTACGATACTCCACCTATCGGGAGGACGACGTCCGTATTTGCGACGGAATTCACGTTGAACAGTCGTAACTGATTCACATTTAGCAAACTGAATAACACAGAACGCCTTCTGTTGTTCCATTGCCATCGTATTGCGGACTAACACGCAGCACACGCTCATAGTGCTACGACAGACGCTCCCAGTGCCATCTCTCGGCACATAAAGGTAACATCCGACCATCCCTTTCACATTGACTTGTTGAATGCGAGCTCGCTTCCCCTTCACCACCTCAAATCGAGCGTTACTAACACCATCCAAACCATAACACCGGACATGCCGACAAGAGCGTAGAACGAGTTTGATTATTGCGTAGATGTCGTTCGGGATGCTCACATTGAACATTTATGAATGTATGTTAAACAAACTTTACGGTTGTACGGTTCATTTGATTGGCCAATAAAGGTTGTAGGTTGTTTGGTTTTGATATTATAGACCTTTAAAGTTGGGATATTCTTTTATACTCATCCTGTACTTATTTCTGATTGTTTGTCTATCATGGAAATATGATGCATTTGTTTCTTCTTGGCATTTTCTGCCAGACTTGTTAGCGTTCTGTTTACATTGGCGGAAGGATACGTAGGGGTAGCACAGAAGTAGAACTTTATCAGGCCTTCAGAAAAGTTGAAAAGAAGCACGAATAGACTTTAGAAACTGAGTGCTCTGCTGTTCAATATATTTGCATATGTTAACAATATTTACATGATACCAACAACCCACCAAATTGCTGTCCCTAGATGTTTGATTGATAATAGACATTTGGTCCCTGCAGTATGGGATCCAGCCTGAGACCTCCCAAAAGGGGCAATTGTATGCCAATGGAACAACTGCAGTAGGTAACAGACCTGTAAATATACCATGATCCTAACACGGGTATTGTGTTGTGTTGGCAGTACTCAGGACTGCAGAAAGCTCTGCCAGACAACGTGCACGTGCTGAGCTTGGAGCCGTGGGTGAATAACACAGTCCTCCTGCGACTCGAGCACATCATGGAGAAGAGCGATGATGACCATCTGTCACAGAACGTCACTGTCGACATTCAGGTGAGGGTACTGGCTCTATCGTGATTCCTGCTGCTATGTTTTTCCCCACACAACCCCATCTCAATTCAGGGATCAACGTTTCTTCCACCTCCATTGCTGCCTTCTGTTACAGCTTAAACTGAACTGATAAATCGCAAGTGTGTTGCTGATGTTATGACTTTCTGATAAAGGGGGAATATCTTGGAGCTATTCCCACATATTGTTGAGTTTAAACATTCCAAGCTGTAGTTGTTCAAAGGAACCCACTTTTATGGGAGAAATTCTAGACTAGGTAATTAAAACTTGTTATTGTTTGAGAGAATAAGGAAGGGGTATAATCAGCAAGACTGATATTGGACTTTGTACCTAGAGGATACTTCTTATACACACTACCAATGAAATACGAGGTGTGTTAAAAAAATAAGGTGACTTTGCAAATTTCGAGGGCTATGTACATTCAATTATCAATTGTTTTTATCGTTATGTTGGTACACATGTCCCCAATATATGTTGACATCAGTCATTTTGCGTTGTTAGTTTGTTTGTGACAGATATAAAGGTTATGCGTGTTTTGGTGTGCTTGGCGATTTTTTGCTATTGCAAACAATGGATCAAAGAATCTGTATTAACAACACAGTAATCATGCCTCAGCCACCTTATTCACCGGACGTGGCCCCTTGCGACTTGTTCCTGATCCCAAAACTGGAGAGACCCATGAAAGGGCGGAGGTTTGCACGATTGAGGAGATAAAGACTTGACTTGGGAGACTTCAATGCCATACCAAAATGCGCATATCATTAGTGCTTCAAGAATTGGCAAAAAGTGCTGGCACAAGTGTATTATATCTGAGGGGGATTACTTTGAAGGGGACAAAATATATATTGATGAATACATAAATATTTATCGACACACAGTCACAAAATAACAAGTCACCTTATTTTCTTTAACACACCTCGTACATAAAATGCATGCTTTCCTGATATATGTACTGCACCTTATAAGTTCCGGTCACTAAGTAGGCAGTCTAACATCCTATAAAATACGAGGAAAAATTCAGAATACAAAATTTGTTAAACTGAAAAAAAATAAGACAGTAATTCTGAACACAACCTACATAATCTTAATAAATTTTGGGTTAGACTATTATTGACTTAATAATTACCAATACGTAATTATAACATATACTAGTTCAATGCTGATATATATTTTCATTCGAACTGAAGGGTTTCGCAAAAACATTTTCGTTTGAGTGCTAGGACGTAGGACAAATAAAACAGCCAGTTAGTATTTAGTAGTACACTGCACTAGCACTATGTTGCGGAGATTTCTGGTGTCAGATTAAAAACTCAAATCATGTCCATATTTGTTGTTAAAAAAAAAATCAAATACTACCTGAAGTTGTTCTCTTGAAGGAATTGTGTGATACATAGAAGCAACACTTTATTATGTTAAGAAACTATTGGTGTAGGAGCAGATACAGTCACTGAAAGAACCACGTAGTCTTGTAGGTATTACAGTCTATCCTAACAATATTCAGAAGTTACCAACAATCCGGTCAACTGCTGTTCCTATATTATTATAAATGTGATTTAGGTACAGTGTATCCTAAACCACATTCTTTCCTCAGTGCAAGATAGAAACTCGTGCATAATAGTGTTTGACTGTGCTCACACATATCTTTGACGTGAACCGC
The DNA here is from genome assembly GCA_002778355.1 of Clitarchus hookeri. Taxonomy (NCBI): domain Eukaryota; kingdom Metazoa; phylum Arthropoda; class Insecta; order Phasmatodea; family Phasmatidae; genus Clitarchus; species Clitarchus hookeri. Next base: position 4,743 of record NQII01003239.1, on the reverse strand, counting down.
ACGTTCACGAGTCCTTTTGCCCACTGACTGCCGCAGTACGTCCACACCAGACGCACCACACCGACAGGCTTGTGGGCACGAGTGCATTAGTGTTTATTATTTATTCAGTTTATTTCATCAGTGTATTTGTTAATCGCGTCAGTGTATAGTTAATTAATAATTTGTTTTGTCATCGGAGACAATCTGCCCAGCCACAGCCAGAAACATGTGACATTCTACATTTGGCAATGCTGTGGCTGCTGGTGCAATGAAAACATTTAGGATAAGTATTATCATTTTTATTATGTATTTGTGTAAGGGTAATTATGTTTTCTTTTGTTTATTTAGTTCATATCATTTTTCCATCCCACAATCATCTTTCAGTGTATATTGTGTTTCACCGTTTCACCGCATGGCGTCAGCTGTACCTAGGTAGCAGAAGCCGGCGCACATTTCCGCCCAGTATTCGCCAGCACTTGGACGAGCTCGGACGTTACGCTCTCCCCACTCCGCAGAAGCCCTAGCAAGGACATCATCTGTCGAATAGTATCCAGTCGCATCGATAACATTGTAAATCATTATCACCATCTCTTTAATTATTTAACTTGCATAGTGCCGAGGGGAGAGCGACGTTATTATTTTTCGGTAATCGTAAAGTGCATTTCGAGAGTCACATTATAAGACCACGTAGTCGCTTGTAGTTCCGGGCCATTCAGGCCACGTGTCTTCTGTATAGTTGTGTGTACATAACAGGGTAATAAATACCTTAACAACCAGCACCACTTTTTTTATTGATAATTAAGTGGCGTGCGAGGTGGCCGACAACCTCGGCAACGTGTGTATGACGGGAGTGTTTACCAGAGTCCCTAGGCTGTCGAACAAACGACCCTTCATCTCATCAGCTCACTGCAGAGCTGTGGCGCCGGGCACACACATATTACTTCACAACTCTGGGAACACCGCAGATCAAGTTGGCTTTATCGCCGTAGCCAAGCTTCGTCACGTCATCTTTTTCACCAGTGGCAGTCAGGTTCTTACTATCTATACTCAGGGTCATCAAGTGCATGCTTGAGCCCTGTTGCATGGCAACCTCGGGCCTCTACCAGTCCCCACATTTTACAGCTTCCAACTATTGGAATATGGAAGCTTTCAACATTTTCAAAGACATAAACTATTGGTTTTCAACATATATTTTAATACAATATTAAATTTAACATTTTTTACTGCATTTGATTATTTCGATTTGGTAGCCGCTGCGGAGTATATAGACTTATAATCGTAACTACAATAGAAAAACGACTCTCATTCAAACTAAGAGGGACATAAAGTTTCTAATGAAGTACTGGAAACATCCCAGCTATAGCACGTCCAGCAACAATTGTGTAGGAGTGCCTGGGCAAGTCGGAGAGCCTGGCACCTTCGCTACAGCAACACCAACACCAACACCCTCTCATCCCTGCTGTAGGTTCTTTAAATGTTTACAATATGGGTCAAAGTTTTAATACAAAGTCTGAAATTTTTTTTTTTTTTAAACATTACCTGTAAACACTTTTCAGTCTTACAAACTAGCTTAAAATATTCATTAGCCTATTAACTTTTATGTAGGCCATTTTCCCTGAATTTATGCATGCACAAATCGCAAGTATTATTTTCTGCTGTTATGAACACAAAGAGCACAATAGACACATGCATATCAAATTTCACCATCACGTCAAAATTCATCACATACGAAGCACACTTCCTTATTACATTCACTACAACAAATGTCATCTCTCACTGTCGTAGCAAAGTGCCTTCTCATCGATATCTTCTGGTTCTGTTTCGCTTTTCGAGAACTGTATTTTCCATTTGGTTTTTGAACCATTCTTGGTTTTACATTTCATTGTAGGCCTACCTTTTGGCTTCTTGTACTTTCCGTTTTGTTTTGTGATTTAGTTTAGACCTATTTTCTTTCTTTTCAGCTACCTGCAACTTTTCTTTCATAGGAGTGGAGGTCAATATTTCTAAGTTTAATTTTTCTAGATGGCTTATTTGGTTCATGTGCTATATTCGAGCAAGATNCTTTTCAGCTACCTGCAACTTTTCTTTCATAGGAGTGGAGGTCAATATTTCTAAGTTTAATTTTTCTAGATGGCTTATTTGGTTCATGTGCTATATTCGAGCAAGATTTTTCTCTGATGGTTGGCAAGAGCGAAAACACTTCTACCAGAAGACTTTAAAGTTCCTGGNATTTTTCTCTGATGGTTGGCAAGAGCGAAAACACTTCTACCAGAAGACTTTAAAGTTCCTGGCATCTATTCGGATCTTCCTTGCAGAACCAATTTTCTTTGTCTGTGATGTCTCGCCCAAAGGCATTTTTGTGTCAGACTCTATGTGTGGTGGAGTTTTGGAAACTTGCAGCCCCAACTTCACTATCTTCTCTCAGTTCAGATCCGGTCTTCCCTGTTTAAGAGAAACTTATATCTAATTCCTCAACAATATTAAATTTATCTGAATGATGGTACCGAGGGTGCTCGTGGAGCAGGCGAACAACGCCGCTGTTCTGGCCGGAATGCCGAGTCGAACTGGCAGAGTGACATCGGCTTCCGTCACAAGTGACGAGAACCGGCGTTAAACGCCGACTGGAAAAACCTGACGTGAACACTATGTAACATTATGGCAATGGTGATAAACTGTACAAATTAAATGAAACACATTGGTGACACTCCCATTGTTTAACAAATGTCTGTTAAGGTTGATGTTGTGAAGTTGACGGGGAGTGTCACTACACTAAATGATATGATACAAGGATGGAGGCCTTTATAGGTAATCTCCCTTTTTGAAAACATAGTTGCTTTTTATAAATAAACTAAAACGCTTTCTCATGAAAAGTGTCTCTATTTAATTTCCTGTGATGGGTTTGAATTTCACTGGCTACAGTGTTGCCAGGTGGCTGTATCCAGAAGGGATGGGCGAGTCCAACTGGATAAAGGGGTGTGGGTTGCCATACCCGATTGCTCTTAATACAATAAAGCACACCCCTGATTGCAGCTTTGAATGTTATTAAGTTGTTTGATGTTTTTAGAAAAATGCTGCACACTAGTGGTTACACTTTGGGGCACCCCCTACACTTCAGCTTCGGCCTACAGGCCAGTTGGACGCCACTTGGTGGTGCATCACGCCGTAGGTCGCTGTGTGAACTGCTAAGATCTTCCATAAATTAATCCAACGACTGCACATAGTCAGTGTCCATAAATCAAGTCAATTGAAACATTGTTTCAAGACAGTCGATTGAGATTGCTTAATTTACTAGCTCAAAGCCCCAATTTCAACACAACATATCTTGTTGAAGGGAAGCATAGTTTGCATACTAGACCCAATTGAATAATGTCAACACTTACTGTGTTATATGAAGAACGGACACAAATTCCACCAGCTGTGTACANACTAGACCCAATTGAATAATGTCAACACTTACTGTGTTATATGAAGAACGGACACAAATTCCACCAGCTGTGTACATGAACTCGGTGGAGAGCCTACCCATAATGGTTGTCCACTAACTTTTGACCACGTAGTTTACAATCCTAAAAGATTGTTTAAAATGTATGTGCACTTCTTGGAGCTGTCTCTTGGGTTCTTGGAGGGCTGATCACTTCCCCTTTAATGCAATCATAACCAAGCAATTTATTAATGAGCAAAATATGTTTATTTATATAGTAATAAGAGAATGCTACAAAATTAATTAACTTATCTCAAATAATGTTTGCTAATAAATTTTCAAATGTTTTCTGCATAATGGCTAAAATAGCTACTTGTACTCATTTAAGTCGTGAACACTGTCTTCTTGACAGGAACTTTTCTCATCCTTGGCGGTCAGCAAGTTCACGGAGTCAACCCTGGATGGCACTCAGTGGTTATCGAACTTAAAGAGGTTCACCTGGAAGACGGCAGATGGTAGCAGCGGCGGCTCCAATGCTATACCTACTATCAGCGGTTCACACGTCACGCTCACTCCGATGCAGATACGGACCTTTGTTCTCACAATCAAGAACAGTTGGTAGTGGGCAAGAGAACTCGCTGTAGCACCACCTCGTAGAAAATATACATTTTAATATGTACTGTGTGTTGCTTTTTACATGCCAGTGTGGTTGAAATCAGTTAAAGTTACGTCTTATGGTTATGCATAGAAAGACTATAAGGGTCTGACGCTATCGTATACCAGAGTTGTAATGTGATGATTATAAATTGCCCGGCGCCACAGCCCNTCCGAAATCAAAGTGAACATCGAACCACTCTTACACCGGTAATGGGCTCATAAATCATGTTGTGTCAAGAGTTTGGTGCCAAGACACCTCCAGCCCAGAGCATGAGGTCTTATCAAGCAAGGCTGCTAAGGACCGTTTTGAAATCAATGTCTGTGGATGCGAGACCCTAAATATGCAATATTCTCTAAAATATAGCTCATGTTATTTTCAAAACAATTAACATTATTTCTAAGGAGAAACAATACGTTTTTGATTTTGCTTTGTTATATTGTTAACATTACACTCGTAATAATAATAAAATCCTGAAAAAATAAATAAAATGAATTTGCGTTTTATTGCTATTTTGCACATTCTTCGAAAACAAACACACAAAACAATTGAGTGAAAATTGTTTACTGTCTTGATTAGCAAAAAGTAAGAGAGAATGTACTTTTCATGTGGGTAAGCTGGTATGGTCCATACGGTATAAGAAGGCCACTTTCTGACAGTCAGTGAGTGGCAACTTAACGTTTACGAA
>NQII01003238.1:270718-281066 GCA_002778355.1 Clitarchus hookeri | reverse complement strand
CCTTCATCGGCTCCCAAGACCTGCCCATACCTATCTACTACACACGACTACAACGCGGTAGCGTTGCCGAAGAAAGAACTGATATTGTATTTAAATTTCGGAAACGTAATTGATTGTATGCGAGTAAAATGGAGTACGTGCTAGTTAGAAATTTTGTGAATAAATTATGCTCTCTTGTTGCAAAGAAGAGATGATTTATTCATGATGGTGGTGAGAACTAGCGCTCACTTGGTGGGAAATACATTGCTACAATTTATGTGACCCTGCGTAAGTACGTTTATTAAATGGTTGACACAATTTTGGCAGTCAATAAAAATTACAGATAATCGCTTATATCTTCAAGAATGGGTAAGAATAATAATCATTACAGAAAGTAAACCAAAATTTTAGAATAAATAAACTAAAATATTCATTATACATGGAACAATAATTTTTATAAAACGACGTGAGATGGGCAGTTAAATTTAATATTGGTGTGTCGAGAAATTAGTTTGTTTATAAGATCATGGATTAGTAGCTAAACGTTGAGACGTAGTCTAAGAATCTTCGTGCATACATCAGTAATTATCAGAAACTAAAACTAACAAATCTCTATATTAACTTTTTTTGTGTTCTTTGGCGCATAAAGTAACCTACCAATTGACCGCAAATTGTTTGCGTACCAGCGGAGTTTTTTTTTTCATAGTTCTGTGAATATATGTACGGGCTATCATGCTAATGTGGATGACAACTTCCTTTAATAAAAATTATCTGTCTCAACACGGACGTGAATTGCTCTGCGTTTACGCATCGCCCATTGTGTGCTGTTTAACTCTTGTTTACTTATTAAGAGAGCGCTAACTTATAGTTACGAGACGATAGCTGTAACGTTTGTCGACATTGAATGTGAAGTCACAAGACAACAGAGAGTAGGAAAATATCATGAAAAAAGGGTAATATATAAATAACGATAAATGTTAATCTTAGCGAAAAACTTGGAATAAATTCCAATAATCTCGTCCCTTACATTCTGAAATATGAAGCTCACAGCAGCTCGACAAATAAATGGATAGCAGAAAACTCCCCCTCCACCCCCCTTAAAACTAAAGTTCAAAACATATTCCTATCTGTATTGAAAAAAATTAATATTAAGTGAAAATAAAAATATTAAAAAAAATTTGCTCATATCGACCAAAATGTATATAAACTCACTCAGTTTTTCAGCTCGCTGGCATTCAACCGCACTAGTGTATCACGTCACAGCCCTTCCAGGCCAAGTTTTGGCTCTTTGAATTGGGCTTTTCTGTCTCGACGTCAGGAATTTTATAGTTGCAAACTCAAAAGTTGATATTATAAACCCCATTTAACGTAGCTTAAAATTGGTTTAATCACATGAGAATTTTTATTTGAATCTTAGGAAAGTGCTTATTGTGTTTAACGAATTGATATATGTATTGCTGTAGTAATTACCGTTTATTAAATAAGTTGAAATATTTGTATTACATCTTAAATATTATATTGCAGATAAACCTCTAGATATGACATTATATGTAATCGGTTATCTTAATTTTACATAAGGGACCTAGTTTATTCTGGCTATGTGACATGAAATATGTAACAATAGTGGGCAGTCAGTTTTTCACGTACAAATCTCCCGCTATGTTTTACGAATATATCTTATATTTTTCACCTAATCTTTTTCCACTGTGTGAAAATGCGTGTGAATACATGAAAAGTGTACTATTATAGATATTCAGTATTATTAATTGGATCTCCATTAATTGTGNGAATTTCCATTAATTGTGGTCCCTGCACACGTCACCTTAAGGATATTTCCATAATCACCTAATGAGTCCAGACAAGTAAAACTACTTATCCTTGTATAGTGCCTTATCACTATGTATAACGTGAAATGTACATTTTAATATCAAAATAGAATAAATCACTTACTTGTAGTGTTTGTTAAAGTGCAAATTTACTTATATTAATTATTTTCATCAGAGTGGTGTATAAGAAAATACTGATCTTTTGTTAGTAAAGGGTTATCAGTTACAACAGTACGTATATGACACTGTAAATGTTTTGCAGTGGTAGTAATGTATTTCATGTTTAACCATTTTTTGTGTGTTCGATTTGAAAGCATGAAACAATTTTTATGAACTGTACTTGTTAACTAAGAATTTTAGTCTTTTCTTAAAGTTCTGCCATTAGTAGACCTTGGATCAATGTGTATTTATAACATGTGAATATTTCTTTCAACAATATCTGCAGCTTATATTTTTTTGAGTGATTTAATTTTAATAAAATATTACTCTCATTTCAGACTTGGAAAGTGCACGTATAACGAACACTGATATTCATATATCATACGCCTTTCATATTAGTGTGGTTTTATTGTAAATTATTAAGGAAATGAACTCCATTTTTTGTTGGCAATTTTTATTTAGACTCTGAACATAAGTTATTAATATTTCATAAACAATGAGTGTGCCGTTTTTATCACATAAAGGCTCACTTTGCCATAGATATACGATAAATACATAAACGTTAAAATGGTTAAATATTTCCTTTTTGTTTTCAGAAATAGTTCAAATCGAGTGTTTTATGTACCTATTTCAATTGTAAGATATGTAGTTGTTCTTTTCGTTATTGTTGTTTCGATCATAGCGTATATCACGTTAGATGTTGAATATTGCTGCACCTATTGAAATTTTGTGTAACATATTGTATAGTATACCTATTCATTTGAGAATTGAATAGCTTTCTACAGGTCTATCACGTTTATGAAAAAAGAAACGAATTAGGAGTGATTGTATGTGTAGAAAAGCAACATAAGTTGTAGACTTATTAAGGATAGATGTATCACTAAAGGGTGCTTTTGTTAATAAAAATAAATACCTGTTTAGTTTCAAGCATTCGTCAAAAATATATTTATTCTTTGTGGTGTTGTTATAATTATTTTACCCTTCTTTGAGTTTTGAATAAAATTTTTCTCTACTGACCACAGTATGTTTTGCAAGGTTTTTTTTTTGTTTTGAAAGTTTAAGATAACAATAAAAATAATATATTTGCATTACATTATTAACAACAAATTAAACTTATTCTAAATTCCTATATTTGGGTGCGTCTCTTGAAGGAGATTGTCTTCATTAAACACTTAAAATTATATATATTCTTCGGATTATTTTAATATTTATTCGTAACACTGATATATAGTTTACAACGTTGTTGATAAGTATTAAAAAGGAAGCTTACCGACAAATTTATCAGTATGGGAAATTTTTTAAACATTAATATTAGCAAACACGTACAATTTAGAAAATTACGTAAATAAATGTATTTACTGCGCAATGGATAACAACATTTATTATTTCAAAATATAAATGTTCTCTTTGCAATGCATACTATATGATTTCTACGTATGCAGGAAATTCTGGATGTCGTTTGAGTTAATATCTATCTATCTCTTCACGTTAGTCACCAGGGTAAAAGAGAAGAGCATTAGATGTTAATAAAATGTTCCTTTCCTGTGAGCCGAAGTGGGTTTAGTAGGCGTATCATATCGTTCTCTAAATGAATCGAGTATGCATAACAAACAGTTTACACTATAAACAGAACAATCACTGATGGTCGTATTTTCGGTTACATGTGTGTGTCTTCAACCTATAAACTAATTTTTAGAACATTTCGATTACCATTAAAGATCACATTACGAAAAAAAGATGTTTTTAACAATTTGATTCTTTTCACTGCTACCGTAAGCTGACTTTTCACAAATAAACTCTAGATTGTGCTCCTTGTTACGAATTATCTCTTTTTAGGTAATTCACGCATGAAAGCTTTTATGGGGCGTAGCTCAATAATGAGTCATGATTAGGTAAAGCACAGCAGTATAATATGAGGCTTATTAAAATAAAGATAAAAAAATTAACTATTTACGTGGCTATTGATCGGGGCAGTTTAAATTTAATATCAAGATGCTAATTAATTATATTTAATATTGTTACCTCACGCCATTACTGGTACAGTCTAATTGGAAAGTCCCCACCTTGTTCATGTTGCTGGAGGCTGATTCTAGGAGGCGGTTAACGACGGCCGGACACCCCCATCTTCAGACAAAAGACGCCACTCCCGGTGTTACGCTGGCCTATATCGGGCGCGTTGTTTAATATTTTAGGCCTCGTTTTCTGGCCTGTGGAGGGGGTTTCTGCAACTGTGTTTCGAAAGATGTTGTTGCAATCATGCTCGTGCCCTGGTCCAATGTTTGAAGGTGTGATCAGGCAGGCCATTCAGCTAAGGCCTGATAACTTCATAACATCTCCCCCAATGTGCACTAGCGAGATGCCCTCTATCTCGCCCTAGAGTCCGTGTGGGTTATTTAGATGACTTGGAGTTGCGGGGTTCATTTTCTGGCAGCAGGAATATAGATCGGGTTGAAGTCTGCTTCGCTATNATTTAGATGACTTGGAGTTGCGGGGTTCATTTTCTGGCAGCAGGAATATAGATCGGGTTGAAGTCTGCTTCGCTATTGAAGGAAACATTATTGAAAGGAATTATAGTAGACCGATAAGTTAGGTATAAGGGGTTGCCAATTGTTTTCTTGCAGACCTAGGGAAAGGTGGGTCGAACAAACTCTGGGATGTGTGTTTGCAGTGGCCTTGTGGGCCTTGAACTTGCATTTCCGCTGTGTGTGCAAATTGTCTTCCATGTGAGAACGGCAGACGCCTCGCGGGCGGTTCGCGAACGCGTCAGCCTTTCTTGAGTGTGTGAGTCCCTAAGTACTACGTGGCGTGGATCTTTTGATACATTAATCCTTGTAAGGAATGAAGAAAAAATTATAATCATTATTCATAATGAATATAGAAAACAATAATTTAAAACGGAAAGAATGTAAATTTTGTAAGATTACTGCTTTCCCCGTTACAACAATTATTGTGTTTTATTTATACAGGAAATACACTTGCTGAAAATAAATACATGTTAGAAGACTAAAAAGTAAGTGATGTGATAGGAGAATGTTACATACTAAAATGGTAAGTGACATCACGGTGGTAGGATACTGATGGGATGATATCAAAATGTAGAATATAATTTAATTAATAATTAGAACTTCCTTAAATTTTTTTAAAATATATATAGCAGCTCCTTTTATACTACGTTTCGATACTTAAAAGGGAAATCGAAAGGATACTTAAAGTATCATATACACAAATAGTTAAAATATAACAAAACAAAATTTTAAAATAATAAATGTTACTTATTATACAAGAAATATGTGTCCATAACAAATAATAATATCTATTGAATGTGGTAAATTGTACAATTGGTTCGTTTTCCATAAAAATTAAAACCCTTAATTACAGAGATAAGAAAGTCATTACTTTTTCCTTAAAGCCTATATTATTTAAATGTCATTTATTCAAAGAAGTTGTTTGTTGAGTAAGTACATTTTCAAAAATAATTTTTATTGCAAGCATTGGCAAATTACTTTTTTTTTTTCACTATGCATTAAAAATCTTAACATTTAATTTTGGAGGATTCCTGTTAGTAATATTGATTTGTTTGAATTTAAGGATCTCTTATACAATAATAAACTTTTTAAGTGAAATTTTTTTATGTAAGGGTTTGGTACCTGAGAGGTGTATGTAAAATATGGAAACTGCTGGTTACCTGTAAATATTTTAACGTACGACTCGAGAGCTGGGTTAAGCGGCAGTGCTGATGCTGTGGAATAAACGTGTGCGCCTTGACGGCGTTTCTACGTGTGACGTCATAACAGGTGTCCTTCCACCGCTGCTATCGTGGACATTGCTTGCGCCGACCTCAGGAGGAACTTTACATTAGGGGGTTTGTTGTGACACCTCTGCTGGTTGTTGTTGACATGGAACGTGCGATACCGTTTGTCTGAAACTTGTAAGGAAATTTATAAACGTAATTCCTTCAGAGTTTGTCAAAACATCTTATATTACATTTTTGTTTTAAATAAATATGAGGGCCCTAATAGTTTATGCATATTATGATTATTTAAAATTATATTGTGAATTTAATTCCGGTTGTATTATATTTATGGTTCTATTATATTTCTGGGTGTGTCTGACCTTCGAAGCTTATGTATTAAACGTGACTTAAAGCACATTTTATTCTAAACTGTAGTCAATTGTTTTCTCGGGCGGTATATGAATACTAACATATGTTACAACTTTATAGTTACGTTACTGTTTTTCAGCCATTTCTTAGTTAATGCCTACAAATCAGGGCGATTATGCTAGTACATATTTTCATACAATTTTTTTTCTGAAAATAATTAATTGTAGTTAGCTGTGTGCGCGGATAAATCTCATAATTATTAAAATGTTAATAAGTTTGATAGACACCAATACATAGCATGGGTAGAATATAATTACATTGATTATTAAACAGTTAGGATTGTAATAAATAGGAAAAGAATGAATAGCATGTTAACAAGGCCGAAGGACATCAACACATAGTATAGATACAACATAATGACACTGATTATGTAAAGATAATATAGTAGAGAGAAAAATTACACATAAATAACTAAGTGCGTAATAATTACAATTATACTTCCACACAAAGGTGTAGCATACCGGGAAAAAGGGAAATCTGCACTCAATGACTTACCCCAGGAAGGTCAAAAGCGAAAGTACCCTCGTGGTATACTTCCAAAGTACTGTGTAGTAGAGAAAAAACCCACAGATAAAATCCAATGCATCCAGATTGCGCATCTACTGCCTGAACTCTTTGAAGGCCAGTAGAGCGCAGAAAACTGGTATTTCTGGTCGAGTCACCACTCCGCCAGAGGCCCAATGATTGCTCCGCTTCTCACGCGAAACGAAAGATTTGACCTCCTGAGTAAGTACTCCTGACAATTGGGTGGATGTGGGTAAACCGTGAACGGACAGTCACAGTCGAAGTGGGTGTGTCTCGGGCACTAATCCTATTTCGTTATATACTTGTGACATTGCACAAAATTATTCCTTCTCACGTCAGGTTTAGCAGTCTGCGCATCAAACAATACAATTTTACTGGAATGGTGTGTCGCTCGCACGTCCGAAAGCCACGAGGATTGCCTTAGTCCTTGAATCACAGATCTGCATGAACTCAACGGAATTCATTCTCCCCGTGTCCTTATAGCACTGGTTTGTGGGAAGTGCGTGAAAATATTGGGAGTATAAGGAACAATAAACTAGAACAATAAAATTAATTATAAAAGCGGGTGTGGCGTAACAAACTGCGTGGTGTGCGCTAGCACGCTGTTTCGCAACACTGCGGCACTCGAGCCGCGGGAAAGTGCTGATGCGGAATCTGTTGCCACGGCACCTTGTAACTGTGTCGCGTCACCTGTCCCAAAGCAGCGACGTTTCATCCTTCAATATGGTAACTTATAACGTGACACCGCCTTTCTACCAGCGTACTAAAATCTCTTAGTTAACTGGCATTCCTTATAACTATACCTGTTATAAGAATTTCTTAAATATACAGTATGTATACTAAAGGGAAAGTTTAAGAAAATACACATTTTTTATCTGTGCACAGCAATATCTAACTACCTACAATATGGTGTACTGCATGGAATTTATAAAATTATCATGAATTGAAATTGATTTAATAAAAATGCTCACGGGATTATGAATTACTATCACAGTAATAGTTGCATTTCAAATAACTACATCCAGCGCACACAGGNAAAAATGCTCACGGGATTATGAATTACTATCACAGTAATAGTTGCATTTCAAATAACTACATCCAGCGCACACAGGCGATTTATATCTTAATTTAAATTTATAGACTGGTATTGTTAAGGTAAATATACGCATCTAGGGAGTTGCGGTTCATGCCGAATGTCCTTAAATTTAATACCGTTTGTTATTTAGGTTTTAAAAAATTGTTTTCTATGTTTAGATATTAGGCTGTTAAATGTAAATTATTATTTAAACCTAATACATTTTAAATGTAAATATTATGACATTATTTCAATTATACAGCTACTTAAAAGCTAAAAGTTTTTATGTTAAATGTTAATGTGGTTGAAATTTTGTTATTGTTAATACGGAATCTAGCGTGGGTGGGTGGGGAATTTATTGAAATGGGGGTGGATGGTTGAGAAGCTGGTGCAAGGCAGCGAGAGGTTAGGGAAGAACCAAGCCTCCACCATTGTTGCCTGAGGCTTATTCTAGGAGGCGGTTAATGACTGCCGGACACACCCATCTTCATGGTATTCTTTTTGGTCGGGTCGATGACAAAAGATGCCGCTCCCGGTGTTACGCTGGCCTATATCGGGCGCGTTGTTTAATATTTTCGGTCTCGTTTACTAGCCTGTGGAGGGGGTCTCTGCAAATGTCTTTCGCAAGATGTTGTTGCAATCATGCTCGTGCCCTGGTTCAATGTTTGAAGGTGAAATCAGGCAGGCCGTTCAGCTAAGGCTTGATCACTTCATAACATCCTGCACATTAGAATATTAGGGGATAATTTATTTTCTCATTGTTGAATTTGGACCATATTTCTATCCTAGTCGGCTTTCCTTTGCCACGTATTAAATAAAGGTTCATATTTTCGGCAGTAAAAAGTTAAATAGAAATATGACAACNGTCGGCTTTCCTTTGCCACGTATTAAATAAAGGTTCATATTTTCGGCAGTAAAAAGTTAAATAGAAATATGACAACTAAAAAAATCGTTCACTTAATGTACCAAAGAATTGTGCTTTTTAGACAATGGTGATTTCTAAAAACTACCGATTTACTAATCTTTTTGACATGGAGAATCATGAAATATTAGAAAGTGTCAATTGCCCAAATAACCCCCTTGGAAATGCTTACTGATAGCAACTAAGACAAATACAAAATAACCTCACGAATAGTGGAAGTAAATATTTCCCCAAAAAAACGATTTATTGGTTTTTTAAAATAACTGTTTTGCACTGGCAACTACAGTGGAGATCTACATTAAATTATTTATTTGCCTGACGAAGTAAATAGAAGAAGAGCTTAACAGAAACAGGATATTCTTCAGTAAATGTCACACTTGCAGACGAAAAAGAAGTGCTCTCATAAACCAGTAAGGCGTAGTTTACGGCCACTTTTATTGTCTTCTCGGCCTTATATCCACTGCAAGCAATTCCGCTGGATTTGTGGTTTTCCGGACTGTTAGAACAAAGCGCTCAGAAAAATAATCTCGTTTATAAAATAATGTTAATTGCTATACTTTTAGAGTGATGTTAATCTTAAAATATATACGTTTTTTTTAGTTTAAATATATTTGAAGTAAATCATAACAATCTTGCTTACAGTCAGATTGAAACAGTTATTCTTACATAAACGCGTCATCGCGAAGCGTTAGGATCTTGCACTCTTCTGCAATACTGAAAACTTTGAGTAAATATAAATTATCTGATATAACTAGGAAAGTGTATGAGATCTCGTTGCAAAAAAATGTTTTTAAGTTACGATTCTTGTAGGGTGACACAACTGTGTTGGTATAGGTTATTCACGGTAAAGTGAGACATTTTTAAGGCCCTCCCAGCAGGTATAATAGCAAAAAAAAAAAACTTTATTGTAGCCTCAGATGTCAACATTTGGGAACTATAAAATTTATACAGTCTTTATTAGTCACATGGCAATTTAAAATCAACTGTTGGCGAAATCATACAAATAAACTGAAAGTAAATCCCAGCATAATTTTAAATAGTGCCCAATTGACCGTGAATAGCGTATTGAGATGCAGCTACACGAACCTGGTTGAGTTAAGCATAGATGTTACCAATTTGACGCATAACACTGAAATATCTATAAACATTGGACGATCCAGTACAAGACGCGTGTTTACACAAAACAAATTGTGCGTTATTTTGAGGGCCACCACAACCACCCAACTATATTACCACATTAATGTAAATCTGTTGTATTCCCACAAACTACAGGCAGCGATAGCATCTTTTAAGTGCCACCGACAAGCCAAAATTATTTTTTAGGATAATGACTAATAACTGGAACAACTAGTCATCGACGCGAGAGCTGGCATACACCAGTAACTGCCGTGAGATAGAGGAAACTGATGGCGACACGAATATTTACTCAGACAGTCCAGAGAACTACCAACGTGGAAGAGTTCAGACATGAGAGGTTCTGGCCAGTACTCAGCGGTGATGTTTTGAATTTCAGTGAGGGTCGAATGACGTTAATAAGGATAAACGGCGGAATGAAAAAGCGGGGGAAACCGGAATACCCTGAGAAAACTTGTGTACCAACGGCAACGTCCGCCACGTTTCCCAAATGCAAAAATCCGAGGGACTTGCCGGGAATAGAGCCTGGTTAATTTTGGTGAGAGGCGAATTCTGTGATTACCAAA
>NQII01003238.1:249724-270711 GCA_002778355.1 Clitarchus hookeri | reverse complement strand
ACGGCGTCTCGCAGTTCCTATTTAACACACAGGCCAGCAAACAAATTCCATTTTATCTTTTTCCCAAGTGACAGCTAACGATGCAGGGCGGAAAAAAGACCGACTGTCACAGGGGCCAGAAACCAGCTAGACATTTTCAGCGACATCCGCTTTGTTACATTCTAACTATCCTCATGTTCGACTCAGCCGGACGTACATTGAGAAAGAATACTTGGATTCTGCAAACATAGAAGTGACATTCTGTAAAAGCTATTTTCTATTTCATACAAATTATTCTAATGCAGATTTCCATTACAAAGAAAAAAAAATTCTTAGAATTTATTGGGCACCTATTCCACGTTCCAACCCATCCTAACCACTTGTGAATATTCTCGGATCATCATGACAGCAGGTGTCATGGTAAATAAAGTTTTAAGAGAATTTATGAACTTTTAGGTTCCTATAATGCTAGAATTGTTATTCTGAAAATAATAAATGACAAATATTTTGAGTTTTATAAAACTCTCATATTGCTTTGTAAGGTTAAGTTAAAAAATTTACGTAAAATAAGTAGAAACTTTTGACTGAGGATAAGTGACATATTTCAAATTGTGCTTCTAATGGTTAAATCTCGTAAAGGAAGCATAGAAGTTTTGGTGTGGTTAGAGGCAGGGAGCAAAAAAATGTAATGCTTAAGCCATTTTATACCCACGGAATGTTTAATTCTGTCCATTAATACAAATTATTAACTGATGGAACAAATTTGTTATTGGTACAAAACCGCATATATATTTAGAATTATATATCAACGTAAACATGTTTCATAGGCTAAAATGTGAGCTGAAAAATTTCTTTATTTCCTTGGTTGTAATCGCCAAGATATAGAACAAGAAGTTACTGATAACTAATGAGTCTATTTTCCTCTACATGAGAGCAAATAAATTTTAGTGAAGTTCTTTAAAGCTTACATGTTTGGTAAGCTTTAACGTCCAATTGATGGCAATATCATTAGAGATGAAATCAGAAACATGTGAAACAGCACCAAGACAATTAAATTACACGCGTAACTTACATAGAATTCAAATTCAAAAAAACATGTGAAATTAAGCCAGAATGCAATCAACTGCATAACGGAGGTAAAATTCGGAGCATTAACTTCAGATATAATCAGTCTAATATTTTTTTTTTATTATAGGGTTCACTAGCCTAAAATATTATCTCGGTAATCATTTGAAAATAAGTTTCTGAGCCACTAAAAACACAAGTGTTTTGATGGCCTACCATAATTCTAATTATAAGAAAAATTTGTTTTGAAATCGGCTGATTCGTCTCCGAGATATGGCATGAAAATCTTATTTCCTTAAATGTGGCTATCTTACAAACTTGCCTTAAAAGAGCCTCTGTACGCGATGCTTCTCATATATACTGTCAGCATAACAAATTGGTTGAATTTGTTTAATTGTTAATTTTATATGCCAAAAATTACAGAATATGCACATGGTTGGCATTTTTAATGCCATTGCCTGACATTATTTAAATCATGTGACTTTACGTGGTATTCTGTAGGTGTGCAAATTTTTGTGGAAATTAGTAGATTTTTCCAGAAATATGGCAAAATATCCTATTTCCTCACATGAAAATATTATTTAAAAATGCGACAAAAGATGATTTCTGTATGAATAAATGATGCCTCTAGTTAATACTGTATGAGTAAAAAATTTGATTGAATTTTGTTGAAAACTTTCATAGATATAACATGTCAATCTATAAAATGTATAAAAAAACATAATTGAAACATGCCTGTCGTACATAACATATGTTAATTTACATACCCTTTTGTATCAATACTTGCGTGAAATCTCGGTATGCATCCGTTGATTGGTCTTCGAGATATGAAATAAAAACTCCATTGCTTATGTGACGATCTTCATAAAAAGAGGACATAAATGTCATGTGTTAGCACCTACTATGATTGCAATAG
Organism: Clitarchus hookeri; assembly: GCA_002778355.1. Taxonomy (NCBI): domain Eukaryota; kingdom Metazoa; phylum Arthropoda; class Insecta; order Phasmatodea; family Phasmatidae; genus Clitarchus; species Clitarchus hookeri. The sequence goes on along the minus strand of NQII01003238.1, from coordinate 268,751 downwards.
ATACATAAAGAGTTAAATTTAATTATGCTACACAGTTTCGTAGTTATAGCATATTAAGCTTAAATGCTTGTATAGGTGAAATTACACACTTAAAACATACATAATATCACCTGCCTGAGTACAACTTCTCCGCGAAATTCGATAGAAATCTGTTGATTGTTTCCCAAGACACCACATAAAAACTGTATTTATCCATATAGGACTGTCATACAAAATGGTTAACAGTAAAATTTTGCATGAACATTTTTTATGGATGTAATTGATACTCTTTTCATACAGAGTTAAGTTGCAATTTGATTTGTAATTTCGTACATAAAAAATTCTGAGCTTAAATTTTAAAATGGCCACCTTTTTTAAAATAATGTGTGCCTGATCTTCTCAAAGTTTATCCGTTTACATTGCCAAATTTGGTAGAAAATATCTGTTTTTTTTAAAGATATATTGCATAAATTTAATTTGTAATGTGATACTTTTTAACAAAATAATGAACAAAAGATATTTTGTGTTGACTCATTTGATAGTTGTAATATAGAGAGCTAGAAAACAAAGTTTCACTGGAATTAATTACAAGGTATCAACGATACAACACTCATAATTCAAATAGCTATATGTCGGCCATTAATTGTGTGACATACCTAAAACACATTATTTAACCTCAACTACCACAGTACTGCTTGTTTGCCATATGTAGTAGGATTATGTCAATTTTTCCCGTAATATGACCAAAAACATATTTCTTCGGGTGGCACTGTGCTACAAAATGGAGGACAAAGATGCTCCATTAAGATACATTTAATGTATGTTAAATATACTCCTAGCATACAAATTATTGGAATTGAATACATTTTATCGAAGAACTAGCATATTATTTTAAAATAGCCAGGTGTCTAACATTTTGGAAAAACGGGTCCAGATATTCGAAACATATTTATACATATCAACTGCTGCACCACTACTTGTTGGCCGTATTTGGAAGAAATCTGTAAATTTCTTCCCAAGATATTACACAAAAACTTTATTTATTGATTTAGTGATATTCTACAAAAAGGTGGACAAATGGGTTTTTTTGGCTTGTATCATTCTTGTAATAGATACTGAGAGCGTACAGAATTTGGTTAAAATTGGTTAAATGGTATGGTAGCTATACCAAACAAACCTAACTGATTTTAAAGGCGCCATTTTAATATAAGGGGCTTATTAGGTTTCAGTATTAACATTTACCTGGCCTATCACAGTACTACTTTCATGCAAAATTTGGCGATAATGGGTTGAGTAGTTTTAGTGATATAATGTAAAAGCTGAATTTTTTCATGTGTCATTATCTTCACAAATGGCTAACCAACAACAATATTCACCTCTCTTTTCAATGCTTACAACTTACACTGCCACCATAAAAAATTTGGTTTTAATTGGTTGAATGGATTTCTAGATATGACATATCAGTTTAAAGTGACATCTATTTTGAAAGTATGTGTTCGGCGTGGTCGTAAAATCAGGCGTGTTTACTTAGTAGCATCTGTGTACCGAGTTTCATGAAATTCTTTTAACGCATTCAAAAATTGAAAGGGGTGGTACACACATTCACAAACACACACAGTAACACACATACATACACATTCTCACAGACACACAGACAGGAAAGTAATATAATAAGCCTTTCTTTCCTTCGGAAAGTAGCCAAAAAAATTGTATACAAAATGGAACCATTAGTGGCGTGAATCATACCATCAAAACATAAATATTTTAATGAATACAACTTTTAAAATACAAAAATATTTATTGTGTATGATAGTGCATACTGTACCCAAAATAAAACAAATGAACACTATTTCATTTACACGCTACAGAAAAGAAACACTTTAAGGCATGAGGAGATGCCTGCACAGGGAAGTATTATTGGGCCATTTGATTTTGTGATCTCTAAAGCCACCAAATTCATCGAATGCATCTAATGGTGTTCTAAAATTAATATAACAATTTTTCGACGTTTTGTTTAATGACAGAAATGAAATGTACTATCCATATAACGTAAAGAGCACTATTAGTGTACCCTGTTTCTCATATGTTAACAACAGTTCCAAGAGGGGCACCAACCTTCATCTTATTCGCCATTCGCAAAGGTGGAATATGCATACTCGGCGCATTTGTTCAACGTACTATTATGGTATAAACGTATCATCGTTTTTAATGTAAAAATTAAATTTACGGAGTTATACTGTTTTTGACAAGCAATTTTCAGCGATAGGACTACGTGAATAAATAAGTTTTTTAAATAAGACCTTTGACACTATCCTGCCGATTATGGTAAATTTGGCATTAAATAATACTATGGTATGTCATTTAAACAAATATGATTTTACAGGACAAACACTATTCCGAAGTGCCACATAAAAAAAAGATTTTAATTCTTATCTTGGAAATATTTTACCGATTCCTACCAAATTCGGAATACAACAACGGTAGTTCATGTATACTTTAAAAATGGGGGCCATATAAAGTGTTTGGCTAAGATACCTTTATCTAGAAAACCATATACACAATTTGAACTTAAATTTGTTTGCTATTGGCATATATTTAATTAATAATAAATGTGTCTACACAGAGACTCTTTTGACTGCCATTTTGTAAAATAGTGCCTCATGAAAAAAAATTTAGTTTTAAGTAAAGTTGGGGAAACTAGCGACCGATTCCTACCAAATTCCGGAAACCAGTGGCACTATGGTACGTTATGTAAACTGGTGCGCATTAAGTCTGTGAGACACTTTAATCGCGGTCATATATAGATCTAAAGACTAGTATGCTATATTTACGTATTCATGACCCTAATTCAACCACATCGTGTATGCTGACCAAATTTATTACATATATAAAATGTGCCTACACAATGCCTCTTCTGTTTGGCCTTTTGGAAAATTGTTAAACACAAATAAATATAATTTTTTGTCATGTCTCGGTTATTAATCAACCTACCCTCGCCAAATTTTGTTTGCAAAAGTTACAGTAGTGGGTCATGTAAAATAACATGATTAAAGTAGGTTAGGTACTTTTTCTCAAACTGATGACCAAAAAGACATTTTATCTATGAAACCGTGTCCCCAATTCTAACTTAACGATCTACCCTGGTAGCATCTATTTGAACCACCAAATGTGTCTACGTAAAGCATACTTTGTCCCCCATTTTGTAATACAGTGTCACATTAGTGAATAACGAATTCGTGTCTTACATCGGGAAAAATTGGTCCATTTCTTTAAAATTTTGCAAACAAATAATACTACGGCGGGCCATGAAAATAAATGTTATTACCACATATTTTCAAAACGGTGACCATATAAATATTCACCCTTAGTATGTGATATCTACGAACCCATGTACTCTATTTTACCTTTACTTTATATACTGTCAAAATAAATTACAAACATTAATGGTGTCACATTTATAAAGTACTTTTATATAATATCTCGTACATTTGCACATTACTATGATACAATAGGAAATGTGAGTCACTTATTGAAAATTGTGTATACATAAATAATTTTGCATAATACGTCACTTATTAAACTTTTCGACGATTTTCGAAAAAAAATAGAATATTTTCTCATGTAATATCTATTAGATGTATCAGACATTTGTATTCGCATAGTTTTAAAAGCAATATTTTTAAAATCAGCACATGTTAGAAAACTGAACTGTTATGCCATTAATTCGGAAACCAAACAACCCTTTACCCCAAAATTTGCCCAGAATTAAAGCTTTGGTACGTCATTTAAAAGTACATTATTTAAAATGCTGCGGCACTTATTTTCAAAGTGATAAGCCTTTATACTTATATTTCAAGATNTTTTAAAAGTACATTATTTAAAATGCTGCGGCACTTATTTTCAAAGTGATAAGCCTTTATACTTATATTTCAAGATACTATACCGTATCTACCAAAACGTTACACTGATTACAAACGAAATTTATGCTCCGAAGCTTACCTATACACTGTAATTGGTATCACACCATCTGATAATATGAGTATTTCGTGGCTAGTCCCACGTTTAAGGCATGTGTGTGTTTGTACTTGTCTCACTAATGTTGTGTTACACATGTTTCAGGTAGAATCTATAATTGCATTGTTGCCAACAAGATATTAAGTAATTCACCAAAATCACTTCTATGTAAGCCGAGGAAAGTATGCTCATTAATTATTTTGATCACTTCTTGTTTCTTCAACCGTTACACTTTCACTACAATCACATACATAATAACAAATAAACGTATTATTTATTACAAACTAAGATTAAAGACTTATTATTAGTGTCAAAGTTTCAGAAGTTTTCTTAANCAAATAAACGTATTATTTATTACAAACTAAGATTAAAGACTTATTATTAGTGTCAAAGTTTCAGAAGTTTTCTTAAAATCGACAGCATATTATTCATTTTCTTTAAATTTTATTTATTCAGTAAAATATTTTTATCCAAATAAAAACTTTTTGTTGGGTAGTATTAAGCTGCAAGCGGTCCCAAAACTATATGGTGGGTATCCGGTTTTCCTTAATGGTAAATTGTAATTTTAAAGTGCGCGTGAAATACAATAGAGCAAGTATAATTAAACCTAAGGACCAACAATTACATATTTTAAGCAATATTCCAACTACAAACAAACAATGTTAAAGATATTTACAATTAAATAAATATATACAAATATATACATATACATAGAGAGAGAAAGAGAGAGAAAGAGAAAGAGAGAGAGAAAGAGAGAGAGGGGGAGATTAGAGCTTATAACAATAATTAAGTGTTTTTTTTATTGGGATATCGAGAAGAGACAGATTTAAATAAAATATAATATTCATGGAGTGTTAGATGTTGGGAATGTCTGTAATCTGAAATCCAGAAAGAAAGCAAATCAAGCAACATAAAAATCTTAAACGAGACATTGCACATTAAAATTTACACCCTGATCTCTATTTTGAAAGGCTGACATATTAAATAATTACGCCTCCCAGATGGCTATTACTTCTTATTGTGTTCCATAGGTTTTTCTCCTTGAAGTTTCACTTATTCGCCCATTTTTACATGCAAAAGTAGCTGGTGTGACATGTTTCACGTGTTGAATTTTGATGAGACCGGTTTCAGCACCGAACAAAAAAGTTGTCAGAAAATATTGGCTAAGAAATGTGTAGTAATAAAACTACTTTCCTACTACCACGACAAACTGGGTTCGATTCCCGGCTTCACTCGAATTTTCGCATGTGGGAAACGTGGTGGAAGTGGCCGTTTTTTTAATGATGAGATTATATGCCTTGGTGAAGTAGAATGCATGGCATCCTTCACTGTGCGTATCGCATACATCGGGGGTAACGAAGTGTATTGAACTCTATTTTTGGGTGTTTTCTAGCCATGATTAATTTATAGAAAGTAGAACAACGCATTCGTACAAGACACATAACTTTTTACAACATGAACTTTAAACGAAAATTTTGCTGATGGGAGCAAACATGTTGTTTAGAAGGGAAGGGGCACTCGGTGATTGATTTTTCGTTAATATTTACACCGAAACACATCCTTTGTATGCTTCTTTCTCGTAACGTATATTTCCAGTGTGAGGTTTTACAGTATTTTCTATACCTTTCCTTTCGATTCTAATACCTTAATTTCATTGAATGGGGTCGGTTGTGCTAAGCTTCGTTTGAGACATGCGTAACATTTAATTGGTGGTGTATTTATGTTGAGAGCCAACAGCGATGTTTTCCTCCATTCAAGCTTAAGATGTACAAATATCCTTCTAATACCCTCTCTTGTTTTGGGGCATAGGTCTTTATATTGTAATGGAATGCAGTTTGCGCATCCACGAAACCATTTTCATTAACCAACCCAGACCCTGCCACGCTTCTTGGNTATTGTAATGGAATGCAGTTTGCGCATCCACGAAACCATTTTCATTAACCAACCCAGACCCTGCCACGCTTCTTGGGCGTGATGGTTGTTGGCACGATGGTCGATGCTCATCATGAACCCTAAGTTTTATGGGAAGTACACTCGTGCACTGCTGTGAAGCAGACTGTACACGANTGGTCGATGCTCATCATGAACCCTAAGTTTTATGGGAAGTACACTCGTGCACTGCTGTGAAGCAGACTGTACACGACGGATTTTAGGAGGTGATGGTCCTGCCACTACACAGTTTTTTTGCATGCCTCTGCAAGTTATCGCACCTAGTACATNTGGTCGATGCTCATCATGAACCCTAAGTTTTATGGGAAGTACACTCGTGCACTGCTGTGAAGCAGACTGTACACGAAGGATTTTAGGAGGTGATGGTCCTGCCACTATACAGTTTTTTTGCATGCCTCTGCAAGTTATCGCACCTAGTACATNCGGATTTTAGGAGGTGATGGTCCTGCCACTATACAGTTTTTTTGCATGCCTCTGCAAGTTATCGCACCTAGTACATGCCATGCCACATTTTCACACTTATATGTCACTTGATCTGCATTATTCGAACATCCATACTTTTCGTTTTTTCCGACACATTTGGCAAATGCAAATGAAGTGTTACAGTAGCGGCATGGGTACTGAGGTAACGCCTTTGCAAATAAGATCATTGATAAATATATAAATAAAAAACAATGTTCCAGTATTGTATTTTATGAGGTTACATAATCGTCCAGAGGCTAGGTGGCCAAAACCGATACTCCACATTTGAGCAGTTTTGTAATTTCACAGGAAAATTTACGCATATTACTTGTACTCTTCATAATATTCTATAACCTTATGTAAATAAATATCTGAACCTACAAGTTACAATACTAAAATACGAGGTGTAATACAGCGATCTGTCACCTCTGGCATCAGACGAGAAACTGCGCTAAAAATCGACATTTATTGGAAAAAAATAATTTTTTTAATACGATAAAAAATTACAGATTTTCCTATGTTTATGAAACAAATGTGAGTGCCGACAGCTCACTTCGCGGCTAAATCGACAGAATGAGCGGGTGCCGACAGCACGCCGGGCAGTAAAATCGTGAAATTAACACCACCTATGTGTTGAAAATAGAATCTTATATGAAGGGCGTGGACAGCACCGACTATGCTTTTAAAACATAAATAAATATGGCTGCCATCTGGTGGCTAAATAAGTAGCTCGCTTGGCAACTAAGTCGAGAAAATAGTACCACCTAGGTGTTGAAAAAATAACAAATGACAAACGAAAAAACCAAGATGGCATGTTGAGTATAGGTGAGTGAGAGAAAGTCAGCAAGCCTGGTGGCTAAATCAATTAATTAGCACTGCCTTGCCGGTAATTTGGTAATTAATAAACTAGCACAACCTAGGCGTTGAAAACGAAAATCGAAAAAAACCACCATGATAGCTGCATACGACGGAATGAGAAAATGTGAGGTTGTAAGGGGGATGGATAAATGACAATGAATAATTTGTGTGAGTAGAGGGGAGTCAAGCGAACATGAGTAATTAGCCAATGAGAATCAATGGTGGGGGTGGGGATAGAGCGAATGCGACCAATTGGTCGAACGACGGTGATCAACTTGTTGGCGGGGGTAAATGAACTGGGCAATTAAATAAAATGGAATGGGGGAGTGTTGGGTGTCAGTGGTCTTCTGGACGTGGTGCTGGGGAAACCTCCGGTAATATAAGTTTTTAAAAATATTTTCTAAATACATTTTTTTAAATTTATTGTAGTTATATATTTGTAATAAAAAGTTTTTTAATAATTTTAATAATGAATTATTTAATAATAATTTTTTTTAATTTTGAGTAACTTTAAATACATTTTTAAGTACTATATTTTTAATAATTTTTAATAATACCTATTTTGGGATGGTTTCAAAAATTTTCTGAGATTTTGGCGTTTTCAAGATCAATGGTCACTAGGACAAGGTCAAATGTCAATGTCAAGGTCACCGATAACTAACATTGTGGACGAGATGGCCGCCGGTGGACCGGAGTGACAGATCATGAAAAGCTCCGGCGCTTCTTTCCCCATCACCTTGGTCCAAAACATACTAAATCATTCTGCTAATAAAAGTACTCCAAAATAACAAATTACATAGAAAGTAACAAAGACAATTCAGGGACCAAAGTAAGAAGTGAGGAGGAGAGTGTTCACATGTAAATAATGGAATATAAAATTATTTTGAATTTCTATATTTATAAATACATATGCCTTCAAACATATTTGAATATTATATTGTTATAAAAGTATCTGCNGTGGTCTTCTGGACGTGGTGCTGGGGAAACCTCCGGTAATATAAGTTTTTAAAAATATTTTCTAAATACATTTTTTAAAATTTATTGTAGTTATATATTTTTAATAAAAAGTTTTTTAATAATTTTAATAATGAATTATTTAATAATAATTTTTTTTAATTTTGAGTAACTTTAAATACATTTTTAAGTACTATATTTTTAATAATTTNATAATAATTTTTTTTAATTTTGAGTAACTTTAAATACATTTTTAAGTACTATATTTTTAATAATTTTTAATAATACATATTTTGGGATGGTTTCAAAAATTTTCTGAGATTTTGGCGTTTTCAAGATCAATGGTCACTAGGACAAGGTCAAATGTCAATGTCAAGGTCACCGATAACTAACATTGTGGACGAGATGGCCGCCGGTGGACCGGAGTGACAGAGCATGAAAAGCTCCGGCGCTCCTTTCCCCATCACCTTGGTCCAAAACATACTAAATCATTCTGCTAATAAAAGTACTCCAAAATAACAAATTACATAGAAAGTAACAAAGACAATTCAGCGACCAAAGTAAGAAGTGAGGAGGAGAGTGTTCACATGTAAATAATGGAATATAAAATTGTTTTGAATTTCTATATTTATAAATACATATGCCTTCAAACATATTTGAATATTATATTGTTATAAAAGTATCTGCNATTTTGAATTTCTATATTTATAAATACATATGCCTTCAAACATATTTGAATATTATATTGTTATAAAAGTATCTGCGTGTTTTATTATGGGGCGAACAGTATGTCGGTTTTCTCAGAGTGGTCCCATATTTTTTTAATATACATCTTATTTTTGGTGTCCTTTTGTGAGCACAAACTAGGCTTTTAACTGTAAAAATAACCACATTTGTATGGTAAAAAATGATAGCTGACGTTCTGAAACGGCGAGGTGAACATCGATTTGGAAGCACTCTCTCGTCATACCATGCAGATGAATTGCGAATATGAAGGCCTGCTTTTGACCTCAACGATCGTGGAGCTGCGACCTGCATTATCGCTAACTGGTTGTCGGCAGTGCGGATTATGCGATCGAGTTTTCACCAAAGGTCAAAATGCTCGTCGGCATGAGGGAACGGACTGTACTGAGTTCTTTTTGCGCAATGAAGCGTTGCGACATTGATCCAATGCAGTTTCTGCAAGGCGATACATTCAAAGAACATACCGAATTCTGCATAGATTCGTCTACCGGGAGTCAGTAAGTGTTGCCTGCAATACCTCTTGCTACATCGATGGGTACCGATTCGACAGCCGATTATGATTAAACAGTTAATGTTAANTGTTGCCTGCAATACCTCTTGCTACATCGATGGGTACCGATTCGACAGCCGATTATGATTAAACAGTTAATGTTAATGACGGAATGAATAAAGTACAGCCGGTTAGTGTGGAATGTACACTTGCAAGTCGTAAGTCGACAAACTTCATAATTAATGGTCGTCGGCCCTAAATACAAATGAGCATTGAACTCCTGTTACAACGAAAAGCAAATTATACATAGAATACAAAACAAAAGGTGAAGATGACCATGAAGAGAGCATTGACAAAAANTGTTGCCTGCAATACCTCTTGCTACATCGATGGGTACCGATTCGACAGCCGATTATGATTAAACAGTTAATGTTAAAGACGGAATGAATAAAGTACAGCCGGTTAGTGTGGAATGTACACTTGCAAGTCGTAAGTCGACAAACTTCATAATTAATGGTCGTCGGCCCTAAATACAAATGAGCATTGAACTCCTGCTACAACGAAAAGCAAATTATACATAGAATACAAAACAAAAGGTGAAGATGACCATGAAGAGAGCATTGACAAAAANCTACAACGAAAAGCAAATTATACATAGAATACAAAACAAAAGGTGAAGATGACCATGAAGAGAGCATTGACAAAAATGAACATGAATACAGTGATAGTGTTGAGGACGATGATAACGATTTTCTCGATGCACTGACACATCCATCCAACAAATTTGCTGCAACAAGCGACATGGAGAAGGCAGAAGATGCCGAGAATACTGGCTACCTATTTCCTGAAGACCCAAAAGAACTTGTTGATATACTTATATATTTGATTGACCTTAAGAAACCCGGGTATCTCACGCACACTTACGAGATATCTTCAATCATTAGTAAACTTAAGGATAAGTATGATCGCATGATGTTATGAACTGTTTTCTTCTAAAGTTGTAATTACAAAATAATATTAAATTATTATTGTAAAATAATTTTTTTTCCTTTATTTTGGTGTGTGGTATCCTTTTCCCCTCACAACTTTAAAGTTGTGCTATTTACGGAAATATGTCCGTATTGAATGATAATGAAGACTTAGTATAAAACAAATTCACGGATAGTTGACTGCATTTAAAACATTAAATCTGTCGACATGTACACGTTTGGAGACATTTGGCGAACGAATGTAATTTCTTTACATATGGGTGGGGGACAAACCGAAGGATTGATCGAAGAATCAATCGAAGGATTGTAATTTATCGAATGATTGGGATTGATCGAAGGATTGGGATTTATCGAAGAATTGACGTGTAATGCTGTGGATTACGGAGGGGGATTGCTAGGTATTAGGATTGATCCATTGATTGGGATTAATCGAAAGAATGGCATGAGTCACTGTGGATTGCAGAGGAGGGTTGCTAAGGATTGAAATTGAAAGAAGGATTAGCTTGGGTCGCTGTGGATTGCAGAGCGGATTGCGGATAATGTGAAGCGATTGTGGAGAGGATTTTGTAGCGGATTGTGAAGCATGTGGAGCGATTGTGGAGATATTTTTTTACGGATTGCGGAGCGGATTTTGGACCATGTAGAGCGACTTTGGAGCGGATTGTAGAGCATGTGGAGCGATTGTGGAACGATTGTGGAGTTTATTGAAGAGTAGATTAAAGAGCAGATTGTTGAGCGATTGTGGAGTGGATTGGGAATGATTGGTGTAGATTGGTGTGTGGATTCATGTTTGGATTGGTGTGCATTTGTGAGTATTGGTGTGGATTAGTGTGTGGATTTGTGTGGATGGGTGTTTGGATTGGAGTGGTGTGGTGTGGATTGGTTTGTGGATTGGTGTGTAGATTGCTGATTGTGGTACTGATTGCGGTGCCGGTTAAAGTTCACCGGGTCAACGTCAAAGGTTGAGTTACCTGGATCCTAGATGGCAGAAGTAGTTATTAACGTAATATGCTTGCTGACTTTTATGATTTTATATATTTCTAAACACTTTCTTGAGGTTTTGTTCTCTGTAATTTTAGGTCAATGTTATAGAGGTCATGGGTCAATGTCAAAGGTCACCTGGGTTTAACATGGCAGTTGGGTGACATCATAACGTGGTGGCTGATCGGTTCCAGTCCCTCGTCCCCTCTAAGCCCGAACATTGATAATTTTTTATTGTATAATTTGTTCAAATTGATATTTAATAAATTTAATTAAAATTTAGAGATTTTTTTTGGAATTTTTATGAATTGTGTGGGCTTAAGGACATTCCAGGTCATTGGGTCATTCAAGGTCATGGGGTCAAGTTCAAGGTAACCTGGATCCAACATGGCACACAAGATGGCTGATTGTTAGGTCTGACTCTGGATCCTAGACCCTGTGTATCGATTTTGCATTCCTTATGCCTAAAAAATTATTATGGCCGCCACTGCTCTGTCCTTGAGAAGCCAGCCTCCCGCGTGGATAGAAAAGTACCTTCCTCCTGCTCGTTTTNTATGGCCGCCACTGCTCTGTCCTTGAGAAGCCAGCCTCCCGCGTGGATAGAAAAGTACCTTCCTCCTGCTCGTTTTGTAGCTGGGGAGATCGATTTTTGAGTGACAAATGGGATATTTTGAAAGGAAAAAGAAAATTTTAAGGTAAAANTTTTGTAGCTGGGGAGATCGATTTTTGAGTGACAAATGGGATATTTTGAAAGGAAAAAGAAAATTTTAAGGTAAAAATGAACATTTTGATGGCAATATTTGTAGATTTTGGGGGAAGATGGTAGATTTTAAGGGAAAAAAAGAAAACTTTGACGGAAAGAGGAAAATTCCAATATGCCGGTGGCTGACTCTGGCTTCGTTCCCGGATCCCTTTCTTGCCGAATTGACCACAAATGCCAATTACAAATTATGTTGTTTACGAACGTGATGAAAACGGGCTCTCATCACCACTCTTGAAAAATAGCCAGTGAAAAGAATAAAATTTTTTGTCCAGGCGTGACATTTACGATTCTCTGATAAGCACTTCTCTGGCGGAAACAAAACCCTACTTTAATTAAGGTAGTAGCAAACCTTCACGATTCAAGAACCTTCTAAACAAGAAATTTTCGGGTATAAACAGCGGAAACCATTGATAAGAGTACGAAAATATGCAAAGAAAAACATTGAGAAAAAGGTAATAGAAAAACATAAATATGAATGTTCTTAAATTTTCGGGCACCGCCTACGAACGTTAACGGCTAACGCTGCTAATAGTCTAAAACTGAAGAAAGACCTAACGTGGACGTTATCAGCGATTAGTTCATGTTTATCATAAATGTTCATTTCACAATATATATACCCGTAGGCATAACAAAATTACACTAAATTTTATAAAAAAAATTATCATACACTGATACATAAAAAGTTTATTAAACAATATTACATTACTTAAATATTCAACACATAAAATAACATATAAAAAACTAGAAAGCGTAGCGTTAGTTTATAAGTAGTTTATAACTGTCATCAGAAAACAGAAAACATATAATTGTCTAAACCTCTTTTTCACGGATAGCGTCTTTAACTAGGAAAGAAAAATTTCCGGTGGGCACGGACACTTAAAAGAAAAAAGACTTCTAGGTATGATGGCATGAAATTATGAAATATTTACTACCGTGAAAATTAAGTCCTTTAGTAAATAATCACTATAATGAAGGCTTTAAAAAAACCAGTTAAGACGTATCGTGGTAGAGCAGTAGCGACTACGAGAAAAACTCGTGTGCATAGAGAAAAAATGGCTAAATTAACGAACCTGGAAAGGGAAGATACGTGAGTTAAGACTGGAATGTGCTTGTATTCTAAAGAAATATAAGAAATGTAATATCTATAATTTTGACACTTTTCGCAAGAATGTGCACCCTACCTGCCTTGGTCAGCTCCCAGACTAAGATATGTAGCGTGGCCATAACACAGAAGTAATTTGGTGAGACGTGACATCGGCGTGTCGTAAGAGTGCCTCGCCGCAACTCTGGAGACGTATCCCCGGCGAGATTTAGACCATGTGAACACACAAACATGAACCGCTGGGTATAAAATGTACTCAACTACGACACAAATGCTGTGTCACAAAGCACGAAGTGTGCCAACATGTGTAGGTTCTGATGATGTGTTGTACAATAAGTACTCAGCATGAATATACATCACTTCTTTTCTACACCCTCATGAAACCACGAGCGGAGAAGTGACATCCTACCAGGCGGCGGACATCCTTCATGAAGTAGGCTGGTGATACCCTGTTAAATGTTGTAAATAATAATTATATCAAAATATAATAAAATAAATTTAATCATTTTTTATTGGGACTTTCATCCCTTACGAAATCGGGTACGCCCATCTGGAAAATTTTAAAACTGGTGTCAGATATGGGTGGAGGGAGGCATTCATTTCTAAAATATGTTAGGCATTGGCCTTGTTATTAGTGACATTAAAACCAATTCATTAATTCTGATAATTATAGGCTGAAATATGAAGACAATTTCGTACAATCATGGCAGTAAATTTTAACTAGAAAAATGTCTGCAGAACTAGAAATACTGTGCGCATTAACTGAGGGACTAAGTAGCCAAACAGTTAGTGTAAGATCAACAATAAATAGCTTGAAAGAAAACGTAAAGGATCAAGTTGTTAGTATAAAAGAAATTGTAAATACCCAAATAAGTTATGTAATACAAAGTGTAAAAGTGAAAATGTAACATAAATACCTTAAATAGTTCTGAAACAGAAAATGTAAATAATTGTAATTACCCGTACAATTAATGTAGGATTAAGTAAACAAGAAAACAGTTAATTACTATAATAAAATATAAATAATTATCGAGATAGTAAAATTAACAGTATAATCGAAAAAAAAATTTCAGCGTCAGTGAGTGAAATGCAACAGAATACCAGTGCAACACACATGAAATCGCAGGAATTTTTTCACCAGTGGAGTTTCACTTTCACCACACAGGCAGCCGAAAAAATTGGGGAAGCAGTGCAAGTAGTAAACAATACAGCAATCTCGGAATATTACCAGCAGCTTTGCGGAATTGGTTTCGTGCCGCCAAAAGTGCGGGAGGGGGGCACAATTAAGCCCACCCCTTACGATGGTCAGAATTATTGCCGAGAGTACCAACACCATTTTGAAATAGTTGCCACACTGAATAACTTGTCATACGAACCGAGGGTTTACTACTTCGCTGGTGAACTGACAGACCCCACACTGAAGATAATACCAATTCTGCCAGAGCGACAGCGACAGGAGTATCCCAAACTGGTGTCAGCCTTGGAACAAGAGCTTTCGGTGATCGATAACTGCGACATGTCCAACACACCAAACTTCAAAGCCGCACCCAGCAACCAAGAGAGACGCTGCGGGAGCTATGGCAAGATATAATGCGGCTCTCCCACCTATATATGGAAGGGTGCCACGAGGAGGCGTGCTACACCATCGCAGTCGGCTTCTTCATCGATGCTATTGCCAACATAGTGTAATGATAAGTAGTACACCTGGCTGCACCCCGCAACATGCTGGATGCCCTGGCCTGATAACTGGAGGGTGAGTCAGCAAGACAGCTATCACGAAAACACTGAAGGAAATGCAGACGATCATAAGCGACATTGCTTCCTGGGTCCACAATACAGATTTTAGCNTATCACGAAAACACTGAAGGAAATGCAGACGATCATAAGCGACATTGCTTCCTGGGTCCACAATACAGATTTTAGCGGCCACCCACCCAAATGGCCTGAGTGTTGGTCATGTGGAGAGCCGGGGCACCTGAGAGCCTACTGCCCATAACAAAGGGAGCAGCAGAAGCACCAGCAAGAAGATAAGAAGCGAGAGGCAGGTGAGAATACAACACATTAGGAAAACTTTAAAACACAGGCTTTAAGGGGGGGGATGCCAGTGACTGCAGTGGGGAAGTCCCCAAAGTGCTTATCTGCATGTTCAGTGAAACAAGATTTGGGTGCAATACTGGTGCAGGGGACAGTGAATGGTGTTCTTTTAAAATGGTTATCGACACTTGTGGGATAGTAATTTTAGTACATCCAGACATTATTGGGCCTTCCCCCAGAGATCGTCCGACATACTGTATGTAACATTGCAATTTGACTATATTAACAGGTGAGACCAAGCCTGTTGAAATTTAATAGAAGGGTGATCTTGAAGCTTGGTGATCTTAGCCTAAAGCACTATATATATATATATATATATATATATAGCAATAGAGCATAAATAGCATATTAATGTATGTTTAGGCTTTATATACCACATACTCTTGGGTGCTGTATCGATACTCGACATGGTGTGCTGCAGATAAGAAGTACCGAAATAGTGGTGTTAGCACAGCAAGATCTGCCCTCGCCAATGAGCTGTCCAGTAATCTGTTGTAACTGTGCTACCCACTACTAGAAAAATTGTCACTACTAGCATATGTCAAGGAAAATTTGTGAGACGCTTGGGTTTAATTTAGCTAGCATAGAAATTATACATCCTGCTAGGCAGTGTCGTTGTAGTAATTCTGACAATTTTCTAGGTATAATGATTAATTTGTTCAATAGTGATTTCCGTCGTGAGGAGGGACACATTATTGGGGGCTGGCAAGCAGGTGACACATTCTTGCAGATGTTATACCAGCTGCAAGAATATAACAAATCGAATACCCTATACCAGAAGTACTGGAGGAACTGCTAATAAGAATAAAGAGAAAAACTCAACTGGCGACAGGAGAAGACTGTCTCTGAATTACTGGAGAGATAATGGGATGCCTTATCCTTGCGACTAAATGACCTCGGAGGGACTAATGTCACCTGCAACTGCATTGATACAGGACATTCCAGGCCCACAAAGAAGTCGCCAAGATGACTGCCACTACCTTCGCATAACGCAGTTGAAGTAATTCAGAAGGAAATGAAGACATGATATGTGATATACTTATCATTTAGTTTGTGGTATTTCGCATTATACTTGTTAAGAAGAAAAATCGTTCTCTAAGGTTTTGTGTGTACTATCGTCAGCTTATTCATGTGACAAAGAAAGACTCTTATCCACTTTCAGGGGTAGACGACACACAGAACAGCCTGACTGGTTCGCAATGGTTTTCTACTTTTCGTGTTCAAGGGAAAGAAATGTGGCAGTTCAAAGTGATGCCTTTTGCACTTTGTTGTGCTCCTGCCACTTTCGAACGCCTGATGGGAAAAGGCATCGATTTAGATATCTGTCAAGTTTACATACCTGGTATCGTTATGACAGGAATAACATTTTAGGAGCACCTATCATGTTTAGACTCGATATTCTAGAAAACGGCAACAGCCAACTTGAAACCTTTTCCTAAGAAATACCTATTATATAAGAAAGCAAATTAATTGGCCATATAGCGTCTTCCAATGTAATTGAAACATACCCCGATAATTCCAAAGCAAAAATAATATGTGGCCAACACTAACACCCAAAATAGTGTTTCGTAGTTTTGTGGGCTTATGTCATGTCACTACTACCGACGTTTTGTACCTGAGTTAACCATGCTCGTCAAGCCACTTCATGAACTGACAAAGGTGAAAACGTAATTTTATTTTTCCACTGAGTGCGAAGCTGGTTTTAGTCAGATAAAAGAAATTGTGATATCTCCCCCAGTCCTATAATTCACGAAAAGTGACGAGCAAATTTTTTTGGACTCATGCTAGTGGTGTAGGCATTGGAGCTGTGTTATCTCATGTTCAGGACGGGAAGGAAAAACTAATTCAATAATTCAGTAAGGTATTGGACAAACCTGAGAGAAAAATCTGTGTGTAATGAAGGGATCGTCTGGCTGTTATAAATGCAATTTCACACTTCCATTTCTACCTTAAAACATATACTTTCTTCAAATTACCAACGTTACATCACTATGATGATTATTTAAGATTAAGTACCCAGATGTTCAAATAGTTCAGTAGACACAGCATTTTCAAGAATACGACTTTGAAATACAGCACAGATCTGGACGCCCCCACAAAAATACAGATACACTTTAAAGGAGGCCATGTGAACCATTCTGTCGTCATTGTAAAAGTCAGGAAGAAAAGAGTAGTGAATCGCTGAAGGTATGGAGGATAAGAATTTAAGGTTTTATATATCTTGATATGCCACATACCTGGAGTTATGAGGGTAATAGAAAATATCAGCATTCATTACTAGAGTGAAAATAAGTTCACTGTCGGCCAAAATTAGAAGAGGTATCCAGCCTTAGCTCAGTAGTCAAAGTAGACTGTGCACAATGGAGTTCTCTCAACATAAACATTTGCATCTTCTACAGGAACTGGTTAAGTAATGATATAAAAACACACATACTTACCGTTAGTCCTTCCAGAATGAAGGGTTCCCGATGTCTTGAAGGAACTGCATAATGCAGCAGCCAGTGGGCACTTCGGCTTTAATAAGACCCTCAAAAGAGTAAGACATATATGCTACAGCTTTATTTCTGGATGATGTTGAGAAGAGGTGTCGAATGTGTGACACCTGCGTTGCGAGGAAGGTTCCAAGGAACAGCTGACAAGGTCACCTTCATAAACACATTGTTGGATCCCAATTTAAGAGTATGACAGTACATATTCTGGGACCCTCGCATGTCATGGACAGAGGTATTCAGCATCTACTATTAGCCCAAAATTACATTACTAGGTAGGCTGACATCATCCCTCTCCCAAACACTAAAGTGTGTACCATGGCCTATGCACTCGTAAAGAATGTTTTCTGAAGTTTTGGAGTGCCACTAGAACTCCATTCCGACCAGGGAAGAAATTTTGAAACTGCTGGGTTCCAGGATTAAAAAAAGATTCTGGGAATGAGAATGACTAGTAATGCAGCCTTACACTCTCATTCGGATGGAATGGTAGAGAGGCTTAACCTCACTCTTAGCAGTTAGTGTAGATCTTTGTAACAGATAACCAAAAGTACAGGGATTTGAAAGTGCCACTGCTACACCTATCACACTGCTCGATGGTTCACGTGTCTACAAGGGAAACACCAACATGGGTGCTGTTTGGAAGGGAGTTATGCCATGTTATTGACCTGTTGTTTGGTCGACAGACAGAAGAGGAGTATGTTGTCTCTCAATATGGCAGCAAATTACATCACAAACGTTTTGACATTCAAGATTCTTCTCGACAGTACTTCAGAATAAATAGTTACAGGAAGAAGATCCGATATGACAGGAAAATGTACGGCGATGTATTTTTAGGACAACTAGTGTGCCTGTACAATACACATAGGAAAAAAGGTACTGCCTGAAGCTACAAAAATATTATGAAAGTCCCTACAGGTTATGGAAGTATATTAATGATCTGGTCTTTCGGATTCGTCATAAAGGCTCTCTGACTTTCAGCGGAATAATTTCTAGGGTTACCTCGGAAAGAATGTTCTGGTAAACGACCTTGCCTTTTTCAGTGAGACTTGGGGCGCAGGGAACCTTCTATATTAAATGCGGAAGTGAAGTCTGCAGACGGCAAGCATCAGTGCAGTGTACAGAGTGACTGGCGGGAGGGACTATTGAAGTAAATGCATG
>NQII01003238.1:162513-249716 GCA_002778355.1 Clitarchus hookeri | reverse complement strand
AATATATATATATATATATATATATATATATATATATATATATATATATATATATAAATAATCAGATAGTATTTAGAGATTGTAATATTTATGGAAACATTGATAAGGTCTCGGACAATAATTGAGATAGACATTGAATATTGCACTCATTAAGAATAAAAATAATAATTACGGCGACAGCTTGTTTATTTTTGTAAGTATCAGTTGTAAAATTAAATAACATTTCAAATTTATTTATTTTATACTTATTATTATCTCTATTACGAACTCGGATACACCTATGTGGCAGCGTGTATTTTATTCTCTATAGCGTGCAACTCATTGGTTGTCCCATGTTTCAAATGTGGTAATTAAGGACATAAATTTCTAAAGGGGCACATGCATGTGAACAGAAGAATTGCAACTTTATCGTTATATTTTCATACTAAGAATTAAATGTACGAAATATAGTGATCCTATAAACCTGAGCGATATTGTGTTTTTTAGCAGAAGTTAGGGAGTGTTATGGGATAAAAAGGCATTTCATTAAAGTTCCTAACCCCAATGCGAAATCACTGAACAAAAATGCAGTCTTTCTGTTGTGCTGAACAGCTAATCTTACTTTCTGTCCTGGTAATTAAAATATATTAACTGCTCCTATTATTTAATTAAATTTCTTTACTGATGTATGTTACGTTTTACGTATTCCCTTAAACACACATATCAGGCAGTTTGTGGTGCATATGTCTGATTTATTTTATTTTATGAGTTTTACTTCCTGGACTTCNTAAACACACATATCAGGCAGTTTGTGGTGCATATGTCTGATTTATTTTATTTTATGAGTTTTACTTCCTGGACTTCAAAATTGTTAACATCTTGTTGAGCCATTGTAAATTTTCAAAATTATAGTTACATCTATGCAGATTAATAATATGAGTTTATAACATGTAGGGAAAAGTCAGAAGTTGTGATATACCGCGTGTTAGAAAAACGTATTCCATATTTGGAAAGGAGGTAGTAATCATCAAAACAACAAAAAATATCTAATGAACATGGGTCCTAAAACCCATACTTAAACAGCTACGAGCACTTGTTCACCATCGCTGCTGTGAAACTGCATGTCTCCATAACGTGAGCTGGGATTATCAATTTCCATAATGGTCAAGGTTGGGCTCATGAAAATCCTCACACAGTTATAAAAGCAATGCATCAGCACTGATATTCAATTAATTTATGAGCAGCAATTGTTGGCGATAGACTAATTGTACCTTACTTAATACCAAACATATTTAAAGGTGCAAGGTATCATTATTTCATAGTAAATAAATTTCCTGTCTTGCAGGATGATCCATATCTACGAAGGCTAGAGATGTGGTTTATGCATGATGGAGCACCAGTCCATTTTCTCCTAAATGTCTGCGAACACCTAACACATACATTTAATGGGCAATGTATTGGTCAGGGAGGTCACGTAAGTTGGCCTTCACGTTGGTCTGACTTAACCCCTTAGATTTGTGGTTTTGGGGACACCTGAAGTCTTTGGTGTAAGCAACCCCAAGCAATGATATACATGTACTACAGGAATGCGTCATCAATGCGTGCCAGCACATCCGAAACCCACCAGGAGTAATTCAAAGGATGCGTGATTCCCTATGACTTAGGTCACAAGGATAGATTACTATAATTAATTCAATAAATAAATATTGAAATAATTATTAATCCAAAACCAATAAAAAAAATTAAATAATTTAAAGATAATGGTAAATAACACTTCTAAGCAAGATATATGATCTTATAACGAGATCGGAGTAAATTGCCACGAATTCAAAGAAATAGAAAAGAAATAACAATTTGAATCAAAAATATAATAGAAAATAAATCACAACCAAAAAAAATTATATATAACAAACTTATAAATAAAATTATTGAATATTCTCATAAAAAAATTGAAATAAACCCACCTCTTCTATATTCAATATTAAAACCTGATACGAATTCAGATTCACCTTCAGAAAAATCAAATGGTGTACGATTAGTATCAGCTAAAAACAAAGAAAATAAACATAAACAATGAGGATAAAAAGAAATAATATTTCAACAATAATATTGAAATTAATTTAAATCAATTAAACAATAACTACCAGTAATAACTATAAAATATAAAAAAACTTAAAATAATTTCTACTTCATAGGAAAAAGTTTGAGCTACAGAGCGACGACCGCCTAATAATGATTAATTAGAATTAAGAGGATCAACCAGCAATTATAATACTGTAAGCATTCAAACTTGCACAACAAAGAAAATATATGACACCCAAACTATAAATAAAAATATTACTAAAATATTGAATTACAAATCAAAAAATAAAAAAATAAATAAATGAAATACAGGAGAAAAATAATAAGGAATAAAATTAGAAAAACTATGTTATGCATTTTCTTTAGTAAATAATTTAATAGCATCAGATAATGATTGTAAAATACCTAAAAAATCTAATCTTATTAAGGCCCTTACGTAATTGAATATAACCCAAAATCTTACATTCAAATTAAGTAAAAAAAAGCAACACCCACCAAAACAAAAATTATATAAATTAAAAAGAATTCATAGAAAAAAATTAACAGTTATCAATATTAATTACTGAATTAACAATATAACTGAAATTAAAATGTAAATTTAACGTACTTAAATCTGCCAAATTAATAAAATTGAGCCCCTCCTGTAGTGATGGTGAGCAAGTGTTCATAGCTCTTAGGGCATGGGTTTTCGTACCCATGTTTATTATACATTTTTTTCTCTTTTTTNTGGTGAGCAAGTGTTCATAGCTCTTAGGGCATGGGTTTTCGTACCCATGTTTATTATACATTTTTTTCTCTTTTTTTTGTACACTACCTCCTCGCAAAATATGGAATACTTTTTTTTAACAATATCTTTACCTACGAGACAATAAAAAAAATTACTGCAGTCATAACAGCCGTTGACGATTAAAATATGTAATCCTTGATGCGTGACGTAATTATTTATTACAAGCGGCGCTGTCACCAACCAACCCCCTCCCCTTTTCAGCTTAAACCAGTGTAGAGAGACACATGTCGGTCGTAANTGGTGAGCAAGTGTTCATAGCTCTTAGGGCATGGGTTTTCGTACCCATGTTTATTATACATTTTTTTCTCTTTTTTGTGTACACTACCTCCTCGCAAAATATGGAATACTTTTTTTTAACGATATCTTTACCTACGAGACAATAAAAAAAATTACTGCAGTCATAACAGCCGTTGACGATTAAAATATGTAATCCTTGATGCGTGACGTAATTATGTATTAGAAGCGGCGCTGTCACCAACCAACCCCCTCCCCTTTTCAGCTTAAACCAGTGTAGAGAGACACATGTCGGTCGTAATCGCCGCAGAGAAAGGGCAAGCCTAGGTAGGAGTGTGTGCAGGCCATTACACGTGTCACTGCTGCGCAGTCCTCCCACCCACCTTCCCCCCTCCACCTAGCAAGCCAAGTCAAATTTGTTATTGCCAAGATTTCACGNATCGCCGCAGAGAAAGGGCAAGCCTAGGTAGGAGTGTGTGCAGGCCATTACACGTGTCACTGCTGCGCAGTCCTCCCACCCACCTTCCCCCCTCCACCTAGCAAGCCAAGTCAAATTTGTTATTGCCAAGATTTCACGAGATAGGCAGGCGAAGTCGCCTGAAGTCAGAAAACATGCACCGCGGAATAAATAGCTGACAGAGTAAGCTTGGAAAGGTTGCCACCTTGGCCCCCCCCCCCAACATTCAGGGAACCATGGCACGTTTTTGAAGTGCATTGTTCTTCTTCCTCCCACTTCCCCCCTGGACACAAGGGGACACGTGCAGGAAATTAGGGAGGGAGGCTAGAAAGGATATAAGCCTCTTTATTGGAGGGTGGGTTTCAGAAGATCACCCCACACAGAGGTTAGTTCGAGGGACAGTTCGTCATCAGTACATCAGGGGGGAGTACGACAGTTAAAAGTTGATTATTACCACACAGAGAGAGGTCAGCCACGTAGAGAGAGAACGCCGGGTGAGATCGGACCCCAGGCCACGCCCATTAGTCGAAGCAACGAGCAGCTGGTGGTGCGGAAGTTCGGTATCACCAAACCAGGATGCGCACATAGTAAGTCGCGACATTAAGGGGTCAGCCAAATCGGGACACGATATGCGAAACGCGAAACGCTTCGTCTCCACAGCCGTGAGGTTGTCTCCGAAAGCAACCAGATTGCCTACACCCTCGTTCGCAACATTAAGGTGATCCTTGAATATGGCTGCCAGGACAGTAAGAATTATGGACAGATGAGCGAATGGTTTAAGTATCTCGAAGCAGAGGTGTCCCGTGAGGTTGTCTCCGAAAGCAACCAGATTGTCTACACCCTCGTTCGCAACATTAAGGTGATCCTTGAATGTGGCTGCCAGGACAGTAAGAATTATGCTGTCTACTCGCTTACCAAATTCATAGAGCTTCGTCTCCACAGCCGTGAGGTTGTCTCCGAAAGCAAGCAGATTGCCTACACCCTCGTTCGCAACATTAAGGTGATCCTTGAATGTGGCTGCCAGGACAGTAAGAATTATGCTGTCTACTCGCTTACCAAATTCATAGAGCTTCGTCTCCACAGACGTGAGCTTGCTTTCCAGGGAGCTCCGATCATCGTCGGTTAATGTATGAATCTGAGCAGACACCATACCGACTGCGTCGAGGTTCGAATCCAGCTTCTTACTTAAAGGGGCCAGCTGGCCTGCACCCTCAGTCTTGACATAAAGGTGCTCGTCTAATTTGGTAGCAAGACTGGCAAGAACTCTGTCGACAACTTGCTCTTCCACAGTATCGAGCTTCTTCTCCACTGCTGCAATCTTGCCTCCTAAATTGGTTCGTTTGAGCACATCTTCAGCCAATTTGTGAATTTTAGCTACCATCTTAGCAGACATGTTGCCGAACAGCCATCCTTCTACGTACTAGAGTGCATGGCCGGACGAAAATCAGTTAGTTGGGTCACGCTCTCGATCAATGTACCATGCCGGAAATCCACGTTAGTAGTCAGTATATTCGTATCAAAGAGATGACCTTCCACTGTGATGATCTTACTGCCTAAAGCAGTCAGTTTTAGCACATCTTCAGCCATTGCATGTTAATCAGTAGTTACAGTCATAACAAACTGGCTCGCTATTCGCTCGCACACACCGTTGAGTTTCGCCTCTAAAGCAGCGAGCCGAGTCATGCCAGCCTTTAGTGTCCGAAGATGAGTCTCGATGTCGGTCTGCAGTACAACCATCGGTTGCAGAGCCTCTGAAGTGACACTACAGACAAAGGAAATATTAGCCCCATCGCCAACATGTTTCGGCTCTCCAAGATTATTGGCTTGTTTCCCTCCAAAACTGCAGTTTCCATCGTTAGTAGATGTAATACATCTGTCTGTCGCATGCTTCAGGCTGCTATGGCTGAACTTGAATATGGTGTAGCTCATCGTTCACTAATGTGCGATAAAATGTTGATCGAATCCTCTTCGGTACCATCCCCTATGAGTCAGGAAATCTTTAGCTATCACATGGAAACAGCTAGCTTTGCGCCAGCTTCATGAGAACATGCCTTTAAATCTGTTGAACAACATATCTGTATTAACGTTATCGGAGTAGACATGGCGCAAATTCATGTAATTCATGGGAAATAGAACGAGGAAATTAGCATTGGCCAACATGCAACATCGTCAAAAACAAACACAAAGTTTGATAAAGCATCATTTGGCGGCACGACGTCTTCATTGTCGCTAAATGGAAAATAGCAAAGACCATCTATCACCTCTAGTATTTACACTAGACGTAGGTAATTTGGCTGTTGTAGAGATTTCGAGTAAAGGTAAACTTTCTCGAACCAAAGGCTGCTGCTGGTTTCCTCCAAACAGCTGAGAAGCACACATGATTTTCCACAGCAGCTCGGTCCCACTTTGATACCCCACATATTGGTTGGCAGGAGCTTCCCATAGCATGATCCATAAGCATTAGTTGCATCATCGGCCTTGATGCGGATAAGAAGCGTGGTGGACTGTGGCAATATATCCATTAAACTGATACATGAACAGATAAACCACAGGTTCATATGGTAACAGGACCATGCCGTCCCTGGGGATGACCAAGTTTGAGATCAGGTGATATATATGGCCACAAAAATATAAAGTTGATGTTTTGATAAGGTTGTGTTAGTATCTCGTAATGAGCCATAGCAGTAGGACAAAAAGGGGATGAGGACTAGTGCATACGCTTATCAACAACTTCCCTTTCGAGGCGCAATTTCCAGGCTACAAATACTGCGGGTCTGGTATGCGTCTAGCACATGGATTGAAGCGAGGCGATGTTCCTGTAAATTCGTTGGACGAAGCATGCGAGGAACAGAACATTGTCTACATGACCAGTAGCAAGTTGGAAGATAGGCACATGGCCGACACCATCCTTGTGGAAAAAGGCAAGTTGTAAAGGCAATATCTCCCAAGTCCAAACTCGGCGAACGTCTAGATGCATGAGAAATGTCCAAGATTATAAAAACTAAAGTCAAGAGGGGAAAGGGTTTCAGGAAGACCTGGAATACATGGAGGAAACCTCGCAAAGTGGCGAAGCAAGGGGGAATCTTGCTCTTAATCTTGCCAGCACTCGGTGTCCTGGGCATTTTTATCGGTGGTGCATGTGGTATTGCGAGAGAGGTGAACACAGTGAATGAGGAAAATAAACAATTTTCCGAAGTGGTGCGCCACCATAGTAATATGGAGATGCTCGCTAGAGATAACAAATGGCAGTNGTGCGCCACCATAGTAATATGGAGATGCTCGCTAGAGATAACAAATGGCAGTGGACTGTATCTATGACCCTATGGCGTAGGAGAAAGAGGGAGAAAGCGAAAACCAGGTGGGTCGGGTGAAAGAATCAGTCTTGAGGTCCCTGCCCAGTCGTCCACTCGCCAAGATTAAAATGTAAAAGTTGGCCTGGAAATTCAAAATTAACCATTTCCGAAGCGTGTTAATGCGTGACAACCTACTGCACCATCCGAAATGAGTTGAGTGTGGTATAGTAAACCTAGATACCAACCTCCGGCCAGGGACACATTGGACAGCATGTAAAAAGTGCGAAGATACGGTAGANTGGACTGTATCCATGACCCTATGGCGTAGGAGAAAGAGGGAGAAAGCGAAAACCAGGTGGGTCGGGTGAAAGAATCCGTCTTGAGGTCCCTGCCCAGTCGTCCACTCGCCAAGATTAAAATGCAAAAGTTGGCCTGGAAATTCAAAATTAACCATTTCCGAAGCGTGTTAATGCGTGACAACCTACTGCACCATCCGAAATGAGTTGAGTGTGATATAGTAAACCTAGATACCAACCTCCGGCCAGGGACACATTGGACAGCATGTAAAAAGTGCGAAGATACGGTAGAATACTTTGAAAGCTATGGTAATTTAAGGATTCCACCAGAACTGAACATTTATTTGAGATGTGCGAGATTACATTAAAACTACGAATCACAGTAACTGTCTCGAGAATGGAACTGTGGACACCTATGTCTGTGCTTCCTTTCAAGGTAGATATACTTAACGAGGATGCACTGCATGTATGACTCAGTTGTAGGTTTCGTTACGTCAAGGAGGACATTAAGAGAGGAGAAGTATGTGTACCCACAGGTTCGAATAGTATTGAATACATAGGCAAGTATCTTAAGCTTACACTGGGGCCCGATATTACGTTGGTGCTACGAGGTTATGTTAATATCCTATACAGATAGATGTACTGTACCACACAGATAGACTTAACACAAAGCGATACACTAGCTGCAGTGTTTGGATTCAAAAACCCAAGGTACAAAGCGAATAAAAAAACACGTATCTACCATGCCTGTAAACATCTTTCCCATTACCAAAACAATAATTAACTCTAATTTGGTTACTGACTCGTATCTAATGGCAAGCCTAGCCAAACACTACACGAATTATCCACAATGATACCTCGAGGCTCTAAACTGGTGGGCGTACCGAAAACACCCATTTATGTTCTGGTCGTGATGGAGGGCATAGGAAAGTGGTTGTCTCTATAATAGACGAAGAGAGTCGTTTGATTAATTTACGAGCTGAGGAAATAACAAGATTGGTCTGAAATTTAAGACCAAGTAAATAAAAGCAGCTTATTGTATCGAACTGGAAGTCAGCATGAGGCGATCACCCAGAGTGCTAACAACTTAAAACGTTGGTTTCCTCAGAAGATTGGAACTGTTGGTCTACCTGTATTAACGTGGAAATATTAAACGTAGCTAAGCCGGCGGGCTTCGAAGATTCGATCACCAAGGCAGAAATCCACAGTATAAACCTTATCTGCCAGGTCCATAAGTAACCTCGTTCTAGGTTCGGATCCCGGTACAAAACCAAGATATATAAACCAATCCATGTATTTCGTATTTAAGGTTCCGAGAAGCACTAACAAAGGCATGCAACTCTGTGGCTGTGACAACGAAAATTATAAGAAACGGTTTAATGCACATTATAAGTAGAATCGGGTATGATCTGAATGGATGTGAAGTGGATTCAACAAGAGATGTTGGAATTACGGCCACCATAAAGAGTTTTCTCTCGTTGACGCAAAACCAACTACCAGCCACTAAAATGGCGGGCTGGAGGATAGAAGAGAACATTAAGATTCCCGTCTTTGCTAATGGTAAATTCGAAGTATGTATTCTGCAAGCCAAGCTGTTAGAATTCGCTGAAGACTACAAGCACGCAATTATTAATTCCAAGTAGGAGTTAGTTATTCTCGTGAGAAACATTCAAGCGAACATGCTCCTGGAGACTACAGCCGCACCGGAAGCCAAAGTGCAGGCGATATGATCTATCGAATGTTTGCTTCCCCAAGTGCAGGTAAAAATGTCAGAGCATGAGAAATTTTTTTAATATGCAGAGAAAGGTAGGAACATCGATATTGCGTTTCGTACATGGAATTAAGAGACGTGCCGGAGCATACCGCTCCTTGTGGGCATACATTTAAAAGTCAATACGAGTTTTACGAGCGAGAAACCGTGCTACATAATAATTGCGTTTAAGACAGACAAAAAAAATGTAGTCAATGAAGACCATTCGAAATTTGATCATGCAAAAATTAAGAATGTTAAAGTTTTTCTCAACTCTGAGTGTTATCAATATGGAGATTTGAAAACANATTTGATCATGCAAAAATTAAGAATGTTAAAGTTTTTCTCAACTCTGAGTGTTATCAATATGGAGATTTGAAAACATATTTCACAAATAGTATTTATATGGTACCATATAAAATGTTAGCTGACTTTCAGAGATCCTACTATGAGCAAACACAGTCACCGATGCTGGAACCGAACGAGTTCATGAACACCGCTCCTCTGCTGGTGTTTGACGTTAGTGAACAGGATCCTAAANACCGATGCTGGAACCGAACGAGTTCATGAACACCGCTCCTCTGCTGGTGTTTGACGTTAGTGAACAGGATCCTAAATTATATTAGAAATGCGAAAGTGTGTTCGTTTGTCTGTCCGTCTTTCACGTCGCAACGGAGCAACGGATCGACGTTATTTTTGTATAGAAAGAGTTGAGAGTTGGAGGGCCTTGAAGTGGCCTAGCTAATTTTTATCCCAAAAAAAATATCACATTCCCTCACAAATTTTTTCTAGAAAAAATTGCGCTCGGAGTACAATGCTGCATCAATGTAAGTTGTTAGTGTGGGACGAAAGCACAATGTCACTCAAAATGCGATAGAGGCCCTAAACTGATCGCTGCAGGATATACGAAACAATACCGACATTATGGGAGGAATGGTTGTATTACTGGCTGGTGATTTCCACCAAACTCTGCTGGTGATTCAGAGGGGCACATCTGCAAATGAAATCAAAACCTGTGTCAAGTCGTCAAGGTTATGGGCAAATGTAAAGAAATTCAGCTTGACAACATATATATGAGAGTGCACCTCTACAATGATGTTGATACAGGACATTATGCTGATACGCTATTATAAATTGAAGATGGGCGGATAGAAACCGATGGCGAGGACTGTGTGTCACTAACAGGAGATTTAAGTAATTTTGTGCAGAGTGATACGGAACTGATTGCTAACGTTTACCCAGATCTACAAAGAAATATAAATGACGACCAGTGGCTATGTAAAAGAACGATTCTAGCACTAAAAAAACAATGTTAGTGCTCTGTTCTGAGTTTACGATAAGTGTCTGTCTACTAACAAATACCGTTATTTTGCCCTATAAGTTTGTTACTATAACCACGGGAGCGAAGCCGTGGGTTAAAGTTAGTGTTTGAATAAAGTTCAGAGGTAGTCAATTGCAGGATTGAAATGACCGCCGCGGAGAATTTCACAGTCTACACACAGGCCTATGCTTTAATAATTCATGATAGACTGGTTACGTACAATGTATGCGACAGAGCAGTTAAAATACTAATATAATTGGTTCCTATAGTCTATTCACCATCCAATCATAACAATGTTAGCGAACGTTTAGGGATGCATGTCACCTTGCTGTTAAATTATTAAACGCATCTGCATAGTGCATTACAGTAGGGAGCTGACGAGAAGGTAAGGCTGCTTGGCGGGGTGGTGGTCGGGGCCACAAACCTACCCTTGCCCACTTCCGGCGTTTAAAGACAGCTGTCAGAATAACGGGTCACCCTCGCTACTAGCCATCCCAAAAGAAACAGCTGTCTGGAAGTCAGTCATGAGTTAATGTCGGTTGCGTGCGTATCAGGATGGTATATTACGGCACAGTCTAGGAAGAAAGGGAAAACTATACACAGCGAAGCGAGGAAGGAGATCAGACATGTGATAAATACATGTGATGTAGAAGCTACTGATGGTCAAATAAAGCATTTATTATCTCAATCCAATCTGCATGCATCAGATTACACTGGAATTTATATGGGAAGTGTTTCCATNCATCAGATTACACTGGAATTTATATGGGAAGTGTTTCCATAATTTGCAAAGAAGGTGCTGATGCTTGTAACAGTTCGCTGTCAACACCAGGCAAACACCGAAAGCGTCCGCATGAAAGAAATTTGCGCTGTGACTGATTAGATAGGAGAGTAATTAGATGCGTCATTCATGATTATTATTTAGTACAGAAACAAGCACCAATGTGCGAATTTAATCCCATTGAACTAGCGTGATCTAAAACAAAGAGATTAGTGCGGGAAAAGAACATTGCTGATAGCTTGTCGTTAACAAAGCTAATCGAAATCACGATGGAAGCAATATCTTCCGTCGCTGAAGAAGACTTTCAAGGATACTGTTCGCAAGTCCAAAATATAGAAGCAGACTACTGGCAAAAGGACTGTCGTGTGGAAAACGTAATAGACAGTTTTGTGATATGCCTAGGCCGTGACTCCAGTGGCTCGAGTGATTCATCTTACAACGAATTTTCCTCTTTCGAATCGGAACTGGCGCTGCCACTTCCCGAAAGAGAATAAATTACCACCGAACAACAACATCCACTGTTTGAGGTAAGCGGTAAGAGTATTTTTAAGTTATGCATTCCTGATCTTAACTGTTTTCGCCCTAAATGTATGCCATCAAAATTGTTTTCAGGTCACTATGGTACTGGTAGTACAGGTTAGAGACGAAGGTGGGCTACATTACAGCCCACCGGGCCCATCCTCCCGCTCACCTACACGCTCACCCACCCTGCCCGAATTCCAGAGCCTCACTTTCTCGTGAGCACCGGACAGTAGATGGTAGCATAGTGACAAGTACTTTTCTATCCCTGTTTCATTAACGTTGCTTGACAGAAAAAGTAAGGTGACAAATATGTGGGTGGAATAATACTATCACTGTCTCAGTTAGGACAACGATGACGATGTAAAATACTATAAAGTACATAACATACTTATCTCAATGTTGGCCTTGGATGGCGAGATCTTCGTGGCCAGCCCGGAGCAGAATAGATGGTTGAGCATCTATTGCGGCACGAACGTAAAACTATGTGATCTGCATATAGAGAATTACTGCCCTTCATTAAGAGCATTGAAGGCTCGGTACTCGAAAACCAAACAAGACTGTGATACACAAAGGCTAGGCCACTCATGTCCATGCTTGTATATATTGCTGCTAAGGAAGTGGGCTATGGAGTGCGACACTGTGGTTGGGGGGTCGCTTGTAATTTAGATTTCAGACAATATAAATAGCTACCCAGCGAAGAGGGTAAACCACTGTACTACTCGATACCATAATGGACGGTCTTATAGCGAAGTTGAATGGTAACGCTCAGTATAGGGCACTGACAGACCTAGTGGTCGGGAAGCGGCATGTGTCATCGGATTTCCGGCAGACGGAGACACCTTATGGCTCATGCGTATTATGTCTGTTGATTGCAGAGTGTCGGGTGCATTAACCTTCATGCTACGATCAACTGATCATGGTGAGCGACATAGCAAAGCTTAACCGTACTACCATGCATGTAGTATATGCAGCTATCAAGCCTATGGGCAACAGCAAGACAATGCATGTGCTAGAATTTGGATAAGAAATAATAGTCTCTCTCTCTCTCTTACCGCAAACATGTACACACCATTCCACCCACTGGATGTGACCAAGTTCAATGATGTTACGATTGGGTACAAACCTGTTCACTTCAAATCTCCTGGACTGCCTGTGCAAGTGCAAAGCTGCAAGGGACTCGAACACTAGGTGAGTAAAAACATTGAAAGCAAAGAGGAAGGTCTAGCCCTATACCCGACACCATGCAGTGTTGTTGAGTGCCCCGTGTATTATATGCGACCGGGCACGAAGTTGCCTTGCACCATCATTACTTCGATAGCTTGTGCAAACGTAGAGAATGGAGAGAATATAAATCAGGCATGGTTCACACAGTCAATGGCATAATATCTGCACCATCTCAACAGTTTTGGTGTAATTACCCATTAGACTGAGACCTGTAAGAGCAAACAGCACCTGCATGAAGCGTGTAATGGTTATGTGGAAGCCAATTTGTTCACCTCTTATATGCGAAATTTAATTGGCGATAATATAAGAAGAGACGAGTGTTACATCCAGCCTGCAGTCATCAACGCTGCAGCATTCAGTAGACAACCGATGCTATGAGCAATACATTTGACACATGCGACTGTGTACCAATTCTCTATGAAAATGTGAATTTGTACAAAAGGTACATTATAGGGTAAAGTCAGGTGGTGTTTAAACCAGAGCTTGGACACGAGTAAGTTCTGGTATGAGATGGTGAAAATCATATGTGGGGATACCATAATGTGTGCAATAATTTCTACAGCAACATTCTACCCTGATACAAGTACAATCGGTGTTCTGTCGCAAATGTACGACCAAACAGTCAGTTACCCACAAATGAACACATTCTCACAACACATAAAGAAGTGAAAACACTGTAACCCACTTAGCCCATTAGGCCTTCCGGGTCTCCTATTTACTACTATCAATTATTGTAATTTAAATTACTATTTGTTGTTTAGTTTTTATTTTGATATGTAGCTATTTGTCAACTATGTATTTCACACTGCCAAGGTAACGCTCAAACCAACACATTAAAATCATTTAATATTTATTCGCGTAGAACTTTTGTTTTATAAAATTATACTTTAGGAAAATATTTTATTAAAATCGTACTAAAATCCATACAAAAGTTTGTACGCTTGGGAATCTCCAGCAGGAGGAGCGGTGACTATTAGCCTGACCAAAGGTCAGTTGACGCGGGGAGCCACGGGGAGGCTGTCACCTAGACCATGCTCCTCCTGCGGTGTCTTTAAAATTATTATTATTTTTGTTGACAAAAAAAAATAATAATAATTCGATAAAATAAATTAGTTAGTTAAAATATTAATAAAATACAAGAGACAAGTTTTTTTTCGCTGTTCCCTGGCAGCCTTGCCAGCAAGCGTGGCGCTACCGGGGCCCTTGCCCAGTAAACTGGGCGCCCCACTGGCCTCGCCTGTCAGGGCCATCAGCTACTTTACTTGTCTCCAGTGTCAATATCATAGCTTCTTAAAAGCTTTGTCATTTAAAATTCTATAATACCCAAAACCCTAAAACCTTGGAACCTTACTCTCTTTAACAATACTAATCCTTTAAGTCATCATTTATAGTTTTAACAATTTTATATATCTTATCCACATATCTTTCAATTGCCTTATATATCCTGTCATCATAGATATTATAATTTAATAAAGGCCATTGTTCATCCTCGTTGTACAGTTCGTTTCTTAACTCTTGTCTTTCTATGTCAAACATGTTACACATGTACATTATGTGATAGCTATTTTGTGTTCCTTGGCCACATTCACACATATCCTCTTCTAGTTTATTTATTCTTTTGAGGTAACTTTTATATTGTCCATGTCCACTTATTATACTTTTAATGTTGTTACTTAAGGTTGTATTGCTTTTATACCAGTCTTCCACATTCTTTATATAATTTCTTGTTTCATTACTGCCTTCTCCTTGTTCCCATTCCAGCTTCCAATTTTTAACTGCAGTCTTATATATATTCATTTTCATCTGCTTTATGCTTAATACTTCACCATCGTCCTGTTTGTTGATCCATCTTCTGTCTAGAACACTCTTCGGAACCATTAAATATGGAAGATTTTCGATCCAGTTATCTGTATATTTTAATTTATAAATTATTTTCCTGTTATGTATTTCATAATCTATGGGGAGTAATTTATTTAATTATTGA
Source organism: Clitarchus hookeri (assembly GCA_002778355.1). Classification (NCBI taxonomy): domain Eukaryota; kingdom Metazoa; phylum Arthropoda; class Insecta; order Phasmatodea; family Phasmatidae; genus Clitarchus; species Clitarchus hookeri. The sequence goes on along the minus strand of NQII01003238.1, from coordinate 235,006 downwards.
CAACAACGTTTACTCCAACAACCTGTCATTTCGTATAATTTAATTAATATATTTCTTTGACGTGCCCTGAGTTTTTTGATTAACTGTGTGTTGTTGATCCTGTCGTCTAGTACTATAANTTGATTAACTGTGTGTTGTTGATCCTGTCGTCTAGTACTATAGCTCCATAGGTAATCACACTTAAAAATATTGCTTTGTATAATATGGTTTTTTTAGAGTTATTATATTTAGAGTATTTCCATATTTTGTTCTTAAGTTGGTTGCACGTTATTATCAGTTTCTGACGCAAGTAATTAACATGCGGTATATATGTGAGTTTGTTATCAATAATGATTCCAAGGTATGTGGTCTGCTTTACTATTTTTATGTTTTGTTTATTATATTTAACAGTTGGTGGTCTCCGATCCATGTTTCCTTTTACTATGATTCCAACTCTTTTCCTTATGGAGACTTTTAGACCATTTCGGTTTACCCAGTTATTTAAATTATCCATTTCTGCGTTTGCTCTAGTTTCAATNTATGGAGACTTTTAGACCATTTCGGTTTACCCAGTTATTTAAATTATCCATTTCTGCGTTTGCTCTAGTTTCAATTATTCTTCTGAATAACGGCGGTTGATGATATTACGTCAGTTCTGCATATGCTATTCTTTCTATTTCTTCGCCTTTTGTAGTGTTCCAGTATTCATTGAAGACTAAATTCCAGATAACAGGGCCAAGTACGGATCCCTGCGGACAACCTCTATTCATAACCTNTTTTGTTCTTAAGTTGGTTGCACGTTATTATCAGTTTCTGACGCAAGTAATTGACATGCGGTATATATGTGAGTTTGTTATCAATAATAATTCCAAGGTATGTGGTCTGCTTTACTATTTTTATGTTTTGTTTATTATATTTAACAGTTGGTGGTCTCCGATCCATGTTTCCTTTTACTATGATTCCGACTGTTTTCCCTATGGAGAATTTTAGACCATTTCGGTTTACCCAGTTATTTAAATTATCCATTTCTGCGTTTGCTCTGGTTTCAATTGTTCTTCTGTTATTGCCGCCAACTACTATAATGCAGTCATCTGCATATGCTATTCTTTCTATTTCTTCGCCTTTTGTAGTGTTCAAGTATTCATTGAAGACTAAATTCCAGATAACAGGGCCAAGTACGGATCCCTGCGGACAACCTCTATTCATAACCTTTTCATATTTAATGTTTTCATTACTAAAACAAACTCTTCTCTCGCAAAAGTAATTATATAGTACCTTCTTTTCATTAATTCCTATTTTAAGTTGTTTTATTGTTGTTCTTATGTTACTCCATTCCAGGGTTGAGAAAGCATTACTAATATCTATAAGAATCAAAAGTATGTATTTGGTTTCTATTTCGTTTATTACATTTATGACCTTATGTAGCGAGTTTTCGGTGGATTTACCTTGCCTAAAACCGTACTGGTGTTTGTGTAAAATTATTTCTGTCTGTTCCCTTATTCTATTTAATATTATTCTTTCAAAAATTTTACCGAAGAGAGGTAAANATGTAAAATTATTTCTGTCTGTTCCCTTATTCTATTTAATATTATTCTTTCAAAAATTTTACCGAAGAGAGGTAAAAGACATATTGGACGGTATGAAGTGGCATTAACTTTAGGTTTGTTATTACCTTTNTTCTAATTCGTTTATTACATTTATGACCTTATGTAGCGAGTTTTCGGTGGATTTACCTTGCCTAAAACCGTACTGGCATTTATGTAAAATTATTTCTGTCTGTTCCCTTATTCTATTTAATATTATTCTTTCAAAAATTTTTCCGAAGAGAGGTAAAAGACATATTGGACGGTATGAAGTGGCATTGACTTTAGGTTTGTTATTACCTTTATAAATAATCACAATCGTAGCTATCTTCCAATCTTTTGGAAATATCCCGTTATTCAAGCACCTATTCATGATTGTCAACAGTTCATCTTTTATTTCGTCCCATAGTTCCCTAATTACTTCCACTGTAATGTTATCATTACCTGGGGCCTTTTTTAGGCCACTGTTCATCATTGCATACTCTAGCTCTTCCATTTCAATCGTTCCGCATTCATTTTGTTGTTCTTCAACTTCTTCCGTTTCCATTTCTTCTACTATTTTTCTGTCTGTATCCGGTAATAATGTATTTATTAGCGTTATGTAGGTCTCTTTTATCCCTTTCGTATATCTGCCTTCATGTAGTATCGTACCAATATTTTCGTATTTCTTTATTTTTTTCCTCGTTAATTTATCGGGAAAATTCCAAATGTCTTTACGACTTTCTTTTTCTACCAATTCCATCCATTTTAATTGCATATTTGCTCTTATCATCTTTTTGTAAACCTTTCTGTTTATCTTATATTCTTCTTTGTAAATGTTCTTAGCATCACATGGGCAACACTTCCTAAATTGTCTATTCTTATGTCTTACTGTTTCCTTCATTTCTTTGAGCTCCTTGCTCCACCACCACACATTCACACCTTTTATAACATTCGTTTTAAATCTTGTCTTCTGTTTGCAGGATACGACTATTGCTTCCTTTAATCTTGTTATTCTTTCTTCCACATTTATTAACTTTTCCGTCTCTCTGTTTCTTTTTATTATGCTATTAAATTTTTGTCGTGCCACTTTCCAATCTTCAACCAAGTTGTGTAATCTTGTTTTGTCTTCAATTATTTCTTTTCCTACTATCCAATCCCAACTGATTTTATTATGGTCACTAATTCCTGGGTCCACTTTCCAATTTTTACACTCATTATATAAATTTTCCGTAACGAAAGTAATGTCTATATTCTCCTCCCCGTGGATCGAATCGTAAGTATAGATGTTTCCTTCAGTGTTCAGAATTTTCATGTTATTGTTGTTTATGAGTTCTTCCGTTTCTTCTCCCCTTTTATCTCTCCTCTTGGAAAACCATGTGGGGGATTTGGCATTAAAATCTCCGGCTACTAGTAAATTATTTTTACTTTCTTCTAAGATTATACTATTTATAATATTTATATTTTTGTTTATCTCCTTGGACGGTGGACAATAGGTATTAATTATTGTGATTTCTTTATTATTTATATTGGCTTTTACTGTTACTATTTCATTGTTAGTATGTTGGTTCAACATTATACATTTTATATTTTTATGACATATTGTTATTGTGTAAATTTTTTCTTCTGATTGATTATACATAACGTTCCAATTGCTATTCATATTGGTAAATTTACCCTTGTATGTGTACGGTTCTTGGAGCAATGCTATCCCGATACCTTCACTAATGATTTCCTCTACCATATTCAATGTATTAATTCTGGAATTCTGTAAATTTTGTTGTACTACTCTTATATTGTTTACTTCATATTGATCTTTATTAACTACCATAATCTGTTTCTTTTTTGAGTCTCTCTTTTGCGTTTCTTAGTAGTGGACAATTAAAATCAGTTGCCTTGTGATTTACGAGGTTATCTGTTTTTTTATTTCTTATGCAATTAATGCATTTTTCTTCGCTGGTTTTACACTCCTGCTCCTTGTGTCCAATTTGGGCACATTTGCCACATGTGCTTGACTCTTCCTTACACCATTTTTGGGTGTGCCATTCTCACAACACATGCAGGATTCGAAGATATTATCGAACTGCATCACGAGGATAGGAAAGTAGACTTCGTCCTATGCTACGTAGAGGCTTGTACAACCTGCCGGTGGGCCGAAGAGTGTACATGCCAGATACATTATACTATGCTGGAGTACTGTGGAAGCAAATGGATCCTACCCTGCTTGGCCAAGGTCGGCTGTGTATATAAGTTGAAAGATTAATTAACTTACATGTATGATGGCATGGACATCGAAGCCACGAGTACGGACAGCACGACGGTCCAGGGAGAAAAATATGTCGCAGCAAATGTAAATGTTGGAAAGTTATTTGTGACCTTGTTGCATACATTCTGACCAAAGTTCTGAATTAGTAGTGGTGGCTGTAATGTCTCGTGGGAGAGAGAGCTATATAAGACACTAGTATCCGGCTTGCCATCAGTGATCTAGCAAAGATGAGCGCACTATTCGCGCCCAGAGAACAACAGTGTGATGCCAGGTCACAGCACTTTCACATATGATGTCGGGGAAAAAGCAGAGCGGCGGTCGTACAGCGAGGACTGTAATGGCATAGCTTATTGTGCTCATTGCACTTGCATACACACACCCCTCTACAGTGCAGTGAGGACGAGGTGAACACTCATGCCATATTGCATGATGCTATTCTCACCGACCACAAACCTGCAGAACCATCAGTTCCTACCATCAACATCCCCAACGTTGACACCCAGGTCCCAGCTGTCACCGCCTTCCCGGCATCACAACCTGATCCAAGGTGCAAGTGGTCGGGGAGGATGGTATCTACCAACATCGCCACCCGGTCGGAGGTAACGCAGTGACGAGCACATCGTGTCGCCCACAGATGTCAGCAGAAGCAACCTGTCGTCTGTCAGTACTGTGGTGCAGGCGTCGGTGGGTCCGCATCGCCATCGCAGTCGCCATTGGGGTTACCGTCCAACCTGCCCGATGTGAGCGCTCTGTCCGCAGCGGGAGGAAGGAGGTGCTGAGATGTCTCTTCGCGTGTCTTTTGGATATGTTGTAGAAAATGTATGTAGAGGGAGAGTTGTTTTGATAGAAAATCATACATACATATATGTAGAAAGAGAGAGACAATTGTAAAATTTTATTTCTTCAAGTATATGCGTACTCGCATGTTCCATAAGCTTGATATGAAAATAAAGCATACATTGTCAGTGCAGTATAAGTAGATATGTAGTGTTCTAGAGTGTTTGTGTGCGAGAGAGAGAGAGAGAGAGAGAGAGAGAGAGAGAGGTGTTTGTAAAATAAAATTAAAGGTAATGATTTTTCAAGTATATGTGTTATCACACACATGATCCATTAGGTTTTGAAATTAAATATAAAGTGAAGATTATCATTGCAATAAAAGTAGATATGCAGTGTTTGACAGAGAGAAAGAGAGACGTCTGCAATGTTATATTTTCAAGTATATATACATGTAACTATAAACATGCACTATTAGGTTTGTAAATATATCTAAAGTGTAGGTTGTCATTGCTTTAAGTATGTAGTGTGAGAGGGTGATGTTTTGTAAAAAAATCATAAGTGAACAAAACTGTTTTTGTTTTCATTGTATAAAAAAATATCCATCAATAAATGTATACATATATGTAACTGCACTCAATGTATTCTTTATTCATCATTATCTGACTGGAGTGAGGTGATAAACAAACAAGAACGTTTCTTCATTGTTACCATTATATAAAAGGTAATATTATAATATATGAACTGTAGGGAGATACGCAACAGTTGCCAGTATAGCACAGGTATAATTATTATCTGTAGAAAGAGAGAGGGTCATTAGACAAGTGTGTAGGGGGAATGGGTGTTGCCCCCCTCCCACCGTCACGGGTGAACATACAATATATAACCCCCCCCCGTCGACCTGTAGCTAGTAGCTCGTTCGAGTAAGCCCCATTCGGTTGCTGCCAGACACTCTGTCGTCACGGATGCACTTTGACTTTAGCCGTAATTCACGTCCAATGCTTGTGGTAAGTGTTTAATCATCAATTGCAAACTCGGTGCTAGTTGGCCAATTTACTTGGTGACTAGCACATGTCTGTACGATGCTCGTTAACTACTCAGTCATACAAGCAATGAGCATGGTTACCACTTACTGGGGAGAGTGAGCTCTGCAGCCACTTTTTGGATGGTAAGCTCCCTTCCCTAGTCCTATAATGGCTCGAACCTTCGAGGCGGGCAATGTGATTACAGAGCGGATTGTTGCTGTGGTGGGGCTCATCCTCCATTCTTCGCAGGCGGAGCTCTGAGGCTACAAAAATACACCATCTTTCAGAATTTAGTGCTCGGTCATGGGCAGGCAGTAGGTTCTCTAGTTAATTTAACATATGTTGTTGTTACCAAGACATACGCTCTCTATCATTATTATTCGTAATAGGAGTCATGCACGAGTGTCTCTGATAAGATACTTGCGATAAATAAAAAAACTGATGTACTCCCAGGCTGCCGGCCTCTGTGTTCCGAGACTCGGAGGTTGGAATAGAGCTGACTTTCCTACATACCATCTGTCATGAATGTTACGTCCATCTTGATCGATACACCGCACTATTTTTTCAGCCGGAACTGGCCGTGTACAGGTGCCTGGTGGCACAAGGTAGGGATGACACTGTGAAGGAGTCCCAAGGGGAAAGATTATGGGAACACTCCAAGCGAACATCTTTATTTTTATTTGCATATTTGTTACACTGTGTGGATATTCAATCGATACGGCCTGTATAGCAGAGTTTAGACTAGTTGCAAGAGAAGTTTTTTTCATGCTAGCTTAGGATTATAAATTTTTTCCCATTGATTCCCTCCTGGTTGTTCAGTGTCAAGCAGACCTCCGCATGTTCCACCAGACTGGTCAGTCGAGACGGCCTTCATCGTTGCGTTTTCTCCACCTCTTCCACTAACAAGAAGAATTCTGGTAGTTCTTCCTTTCTGGACGAATCCCGATGCCAAGACACTGGAATGCGGGAACTGTAGCAGAGAGTTTACCCGAGCTTACAATCTGTGTGCACACAGCGCTAAATGCAATGGAACCACCACCCTACCACCAGCGAAAAGGGCTCGCATGGGGGCCTTACAGTCAGGACCATCCAATGCCCCACAGCCCTCCCAGCCAGGGCCATCCAATGCACCACATCCAATGCCAGCCCGCATTATTGCTGCCGAGGGCTGATCTCGCTGTAGGACTGTCGTCACTGGTGGCAGCGAGTGTAACAGATATGGATTTTTAGAGGCGGAGAGTGCATTTCGAGGCATCATGAGTACATAAGTCGCTGAGAATAACTCGAGTCGGGCCATGGATATTTGCGGATACCTCGAGAGGAGGAAGGAGGATATCATCGACCAGCTGGAGCAGGAGATCGAGAACCAGGGGGTGGTTCAATACAATACTTTTCTAGAGTGCACATATGATAAACTGGAGCCACACGACGACGAGACATACCATCGCGCCTGCATGGCGAAGAATGTGCCTCTCTTCAATGTAGGCGATATTGGAGATGCTGTGTTGGCCACAATAACCGAGATACGCCAGGAGGAGGATCAGTACATGGGGAAGGGAAGTAACTGGACCCTCATTTCTGTAAAAAGGCTTCAACTGTGTGTCAGCAAACTTGACCTGCTGAGAGCTTCATCCTACATTTCTCTGCTTGCACAAATCGAAGCTAAGAGGCAATTATTAATACATAAAACAGGGACTAGCAGTGCTTTAAATGGGTAATTCGGGCAAGATTAGTAGAGGCTGATCATCCTGTGCGCATCAACCAAGAATATTTCGACCTTGAGAAGCATGTCAACTTTGGGGGGCTATAGGTCCCCACCTTTTTTGCGCCAAATATCGAAGCTCGAGAGGACCAATCCTGGGGTCAGTGTGAACATCTGCACTCGACGAAAATAAGTAGGTACTCCCAATGCGGGTGTCGAAGGAAGAACCGGCCCAGAATTTCGACCTACTGCTTCTGATGACTGCGAACAAGAGCTCTCATTACTGCTATATTACCGATTTGTCCCATCTGTTAAGCTCGCAGGTGACTGGTCATGAACATGTCATCAATATTTGCAAATGCTGTTTCAGGAGATATGATGATAAGCCATGAGTGATGGGGCTTACAAGTGCTGAGACGCTGGTTGAGAACAGGAGCTAATGTAATGAGCATGCTCCTGTCCACGCTGACATGCCTCAGCTAGAGAAGAACAGTAATCATCCTGTGCTCAAGTTCCAGAATGACCACTATAGTGATAAGGTGTCTATCTATAGTCATGTTTGCAGACTTTGAAGCAATGCTAGTGCCAGTCCAGACATGCTAACCAAACCTGGAGGCATCCTAGACCTAGAGGCACAAAAAGCCACAAGCCCTACAGCTATGGCATCGACATAAAGGTGGATAACGACATATTACCAGCATCCAAGACGACCAGCCTCCCCATAGACATGAAATGCTATACCGGAGAAGACTCGTCAAAGAGGTTCATGGAGAAAGTCGTGAGGATTGGCAATCTGGTGAAGGATATATATAGCCAGTCAGGGCCTATGCGTACACTGACTTATGGCGAACATACTGCCTACACTCTGGCCACCATCTGCTGCCACTCTTCTGGCCCCTTCACCCACGATAACCACAAGGTCTACAATCACAACTATTTCACCGTCAAATTTATCATGGTGGCATGCAATTACTGTAACACGCTTTGCTGCCACCCCCAGAGATTGCCAATCCTCTTCCACAACTTGATGTATGATGCCAAATTCATTGTTAAGCAATTTGGCTATGACACACAGGACATATTTATTATCCCATACATGGAATAAAAGCTTATTACCTTCAGCAAAAATTTTGTATACCCATTCACGATTTAGTTTATCGATACTTTTAGATTCATGTCTGCCAGCCTCGCAACACTTGTGCAGAACCGACCGTCGAGCAACTTCAAGATGACAGCTACATTCTTCAACGACGAAAAACTCGAGTTGGTGGCTCGCAAAGAAGTGTTCCCCTGCCATTATGTCGACTTATGGAAGAAGCTATGCGAGCTACAGCTGCCACCCATTGATGTTTTTTACATCCATCTCACCAGATGCGAGATCAGCACAGAAGATAACGATCACGTTCAAACATTTTGGATGGTGTTCGGATGTCACAATTTAAGTCAATACTCTGAGCTTTATCTGAAAATGGACGTCTTGATCCAGTGAATTTTCTTCGAGAATATTTGGGGCTATGACTGACCAAATACGGCCTTGAGGGTGTCCTATATGGGAATGACCCTGGATTCTTGTTCGATGCAATGTTTGGCAAGATGAAGGTGGAGTTGGTCCTACTCATCGAATACGACATCCACCTGTTTATCAATGCTGGTATCTGGGGAGGGGTGGCCCACTGAAGCAAGCGTCATATGGCGGCGAACAACAAGAGTGTCCTGCCACATATGATGCCAACAGACCATCTATCTACCTTTAGTATGTAGACGCTAATAATATGTACAGATGGGCAATTACCCTGCCGCTGCCATACAGCATTTTCAAATGGACCGTCAGAGATATCGATGTATTATCTGTGCCAGACGATGGAGATGTTGGCTTCATACTAGAGGTGGATGTCGTGTACTCTACCTCCCTCAATGAGGAGCATAAAGATCTTCCGTTTCTGCTGGCGAACAAGTGTCCCCAGGGTCCAAACAGACTAAACTCATGATCATCCTTGTGATGAAGAGAAACTACATTGTTCATTATGTCAACCTCAAGCAGGCATTGAGTCATGGGTCAAGGCTGAAGGTAATACATCGCATTATTCGATTCAACAAGAAGGTGTGGCTGAAGCCATATATCTAACTGAACATGGTGAAATGCCAGGCAGCCACGAACGCCTTCATGAAGGACTTCTACAAGCTTATTAAGAAATGCTATGCACAGCAAGTTCATGAAAAATGAACGTAAACTCAAGTGTATGGAACTTCTATGCACTGAACATCGCGCGAAGAAGCTTATCGCCTAACCAGCTTTCAAATGTCGAACAATATACACCAAATATCTATCACTTGTAAAATTAGAGAATGAACATATTCTATTTGATAAGCCCATCTATTCTGGCCTCGCCACACTTAACCTGTCAAAAACTGTCATGTACCGCTTCCACTACGATATAATGAGGGTACGGTATGGCAGTAACATGGGTATGGTATACACCAACACAGACTCCTTTGTCATGGAGGTTGCCTGCCTTGTCAACAGAGACCTCGTCTCAGACCCGACATTTATGGCCGAGTTTGACACCAGTGCATACCATCCCACTCATCTCAGCTACTCGCCCACCAATGTAAGGTGATTGGCAAATTCAAAGGTGAGTGTGGAGGCAATTTTATGATTGAGTTCGTTGGGCTGAGGGTGAAACTGTATGCATATAGATCTAAAGATAATGTAGTAGAGTAAGCAAAAGTTACACAGAAGAGCATCGTACAGAATAATATCATCATAGATATTTATAATCATATATTATCGAACCAGCACGTAATGGGAGTACAGGTCAACAGCATTTCGTTTCACCATCACAGCGTATATACAGAATGTACCAACAAACTAGCCCTTTACTGAAGGACGACAAATGCAAGATCTTGAACAATGCCATTCATACCACCCCTTATGGTTACCATACATAAATAAAGCACCTCTGGGTTATGCATGTATTATCACCATATATATGTCTGTCCCCGGGAATGTGAATAGGGTCAGGATGCATAGTAGGAGGCAGTTCCTCGTTCCGGGCTTGTCGAAGATGAAGTGCTTCCATTCCCCTCTCCCATAATGATTGATATATGTTTATACCAGCAGCATACTGTAGCACATGCTGGAGCCATATTCATCTTGACAGGTATGCTGTTGAGGGATGATAGCCATTTGTCCTGATTAGACTCCTGTACCACATGCAAGAGCGATATTCTTCTTGCCAAGTATGCTGGCTGGTAGCCTGCTGTAACCCACGAAAGAGGTATTCTTATCTTGTCATGCATGTTACCAGCATGTCCTGTTTATGTACTTTTTTCCAGCAGTATAATGTAGCACATGCAAGAACCATATTCATCTTGTCAGGTATGCTGCTGTTTATGGTTGTGTTCCTTTTTTCCAGCATACTGTAGCTGCAAGAGCAGTATTCATCTTATCAGGTATACTGGCTTGTTGCATGCTGTAGCTTGCGCAAGAGTTATACTTATTTTGTAAGGCATGTTACCAGTATGTACCATTGCACAGTGCTGGTGAATGGTGACATGCTGTAGCCCATGCAAGAAATATTCTTATCTTATCAGGCATGTTATCGATATGTGTGTGTACTATTTCTCATTCTTCAATCGCTCGTGCACGTACTATTGCAAGGGCTGCGAATGTGAAATGGTGTTTCCCTCGCGCATGCGCGAGTATCGGCCATGTACTTGCCTGTGCACAGTGAGGTAGTGTGAGTATATGGCATTCCACCTCATGCTCGCTTGGGTTTGCGCGCGAACGATGTATAGTTCGTTTCGCCTTATGTTAACATCCTTAAAGCTAAAGAATTATTTTATTATTATGAACACACTGGCGCGGTACTGGGTAGACTGGTGGTATTTTGTCATGCTATTCATTTTTGTAAATATCTTTTACACATATATGAAGTGCATATAAATGTATTTAATTATTCGCTGAATGATGATGCGAGTGACTTCTATATTTCTTCTCGTAACCATACAATGTTGAAATTTTTCGCTATTACAAGCTTATTGTCTGTCGAGAGTTGGCCACCTCTCCCGGCTGTGCACGGACACAGTGTATAGACCTCGCTGCTGCTGCCATGGCAGGGTGTGTGGGGCATGGGAAAAAACACATGGTTGTAAAGTGAGCTTGGTGCTTTGGCAGGGACGAGGAAGATGTGCATGAAGTGTGCCTGGTGCTCTGGTGGGGACTTGGGGATGCATGCATGACTGCATGGAATGCAGGAGCATGACATAGGGAGAAATGTACGAGTATGGTTAACATGGGCATGAAGTTAGCCTACCGCTTTGGCAAGGACGAGGAGATGCACGTGCAGTGTGTCTGTGCCCTGGTGGGGACTAGGGGGGTGTTCACATGACTACATGGAATGCAAGAGCATGATGTAGGGAGGAAGGAATGCAAGAGCATAAAGTAGGGAGGAAATAATGGAAAAGCGTGAAGTAGAGATGTCTTGATGGAATGCGGTTGCATGAAGTAACAACATCTGGTAGGAAGGATTGGTAAAAAATTACGAAATCGGGAGGAGTCGGCTCGAACACTTGTCATGGAATGCAAGAGCATGAAGTAGGAACAAGTAGTAAGGAATATGGGAGCATTAAGTAGGATTAGAGGAATGCAAGAGCATGAAGTAATGATATCTGGCAGGATGGAATGGGGAAATAAACATATTCAGGAGCACTCGGAGAAAAAACAGGAATGTAAAAGCGTGAAGTAGGGAACAAGATGGTCGCTACTGACCAGGAATGACTGAGCGGGAAGGGATATCCAAGGTGGCAGACGTCGACGAGGAATGACAGAGCAAGTCCTGCATCAGGTGGTGCAGAATCGGCTATTTATAACTACTGACAGCAAAAACCTGTAATGTCTCAAATAACCGTTACGTGTTCCTGTCACAGCTATCTCAGTTGGTTTTTGCATATGTATATATAACATAAGATTTATTTGTTCTATTTATTATTTTTTGTGTCTGATATATTTTATTTACTCCAGCTAAATTTCATAGCATCGATTGCAAGTTGTTTTAACTTCAGATAACGTATTTCCATGTTATTATGTTTGAAAGTCTTCAATTATCATTCGCGAAGTGGTTTTTATGAGGGCCGCTTTGCATAGAGGAATATGTTTGTTGGTTGCTATGGTAACACAATACATATATGTAATATATTATGTAGCCGTCTCGTGATTTGCGCGATGTTTAAAGGCGTGGTTTAAGTTTGCCGATTTTAAGGCTTTTAGCCATCTTGGTTTTTCCGTCAGGCAAGCGATAAACTAGTGGGTCGTCGGCCTGAGAGATATTTTATTTTTGTTGTTAATAAGCCGAGTCCCGTATAGAAATGGCTACTGTCGAAAACACTAAGACGCTCGGCATCTGAAGAGGAATAAGTTATGTCTGGACGCGCCACTTACGCGGATTAGATTTAAAGCCAATTTTGAACTAACGCGATTGCGTGTGGTACGGTCGGGATCTTTGAAACGTACCTAAGGCTCGATAGACTAGTGAGTGAAGACTGTCACGACCAACGGAACCAGCTAAGAATATATGAAGAGATGTTACAGCGATCAAGATTTATTTCAAGATAAGTATGCTGCATTTTCGACACAGGGCCTACGCCTGTATAATAATTAATGATTTTTGGGAAACTAATATGGCTTACGTTAGGCAGTCTCCGACATTTTTTTTCTAATGTTCTACCTTTATGCCTATGGTGCCCTTAAATGCGGTCTGATATTCGCCCAACTGAGTTGGTGTGAGAAAATTATTTATTATTTTAGTTTATATATCGAAATAATTTAAAACTTGAAGAGACTTTTTTACATTTGAATAGCAATTAATAAATGCGTACGAGAGAGATACTCTCATAGTTACGGCCACACAGAGCCTAGTGAATTTTGAAGCCCATAGTGAGCTGCCATATAGCACTTAGTTTTAGCACATATATTAATTTAATTAATAATATTTCAACCGAAATACTTATTTTTCAATTAAATCAAATTTTCTGCTACTGGGTCAGTAGCTAGTAATTGGTTTTTGTTTTTATTTCTTCCTAGTGTTTCTTGTGTGTTGATCATAGCCTACGGAGACTGGCTGTGACAGTTGTTACTGAACTATAAACATTTTTGGTAAGATATAGATTTGTGGCAAGATTTAATATGGGGTGTTTTAGTGTGTGTTACGTTCCCTGGTCTAATACAGACCTTCCAGCAGACGATGTTCTCAATATTATTGTTGCCGTAAATATGCAACTGATGGCTTTGTTGTGTTGTATGCACAATTAATGAAACACAGCTCCAAAATATTGCTGCATGTTGTTTATGTTAATCGAGTCAGTGCAAAAAGTAACATGCACGATATTAACTCAAAGATTTCTTGGCAAACAATGATTCACCTACAGAACTAATTGTCTAACTTGCTGATATCAACCTGCAGGCAACCAATAAGTATTACAAAAAATTGTTCTGCGACAATATTACCTACAATGGTAGATACAACATGACATGCTGTTATCATCATAGGTCATATTGTCCCAGAACAATTTTTCATACTATTGATTGTATGCAGTTTGACATCAGCAAGTTGGACAATCAGTTCAGCAAGCAAGTCAGTGTGTACGAAGAAATGTCTCAATCTGTCTGTTAATATACTGCATGATAGATTGTACACCGACTGGACCAACACCGAAAAAGGAACCGAACATTCATATCGTACCAGGATTTACAACCTGATGTGTACATAGCTAATGTATCATGTCAATTTTGTCCTAGAATAACAAATTGCTGTGAACAAAACTGAAATGAAAGATTAAAATTAGTGCATCCATTTCAGTATTTGCTAAGATAAGTATGGACAGAGATTTTTTAGCAAAGAGTAACATCGTGCGTACATTCATGAATCTTTTCGAATTCGACTTACTGAACTGCTATTTTAAATTTTATTTTGCGGAAGTGTGGATGTGTCGTGATATTACAATAGTTATATTAGTATGTGGAACGTGTCCGCATTTTGAGTGAAGACCTATCTGTGGCCTCTTGTTATCGAGAACTAAGTAGATCAGTGGGTTTAATTTATATTGACCATGGACAATACTTTCCATTGCAATGGTCCTGTAATATTCAAACAAGTAGTAAGTAATAAGGTGCAGTGTCATTTTCATAAGTACTGTTTGCCAGTCACATCGTTAGAAACAAGTTGTTAGATACCTTTATTTGTTACTAGACACATGTTTAATTACTTTGCACCAATGCAACAACTGCATAACATTGCCAACATGCGTGCCATTTCTGTCGGAAAGTGAGTTATTCAGCAATTTGGTTACACGTTTTGGTAATGGTAAGGTAATATGTTTTCGTATTTTATTTGAGATTGTTCACTGTTTCAATTTTGTTGCGACCATCAATCAATCCAAGAAAACTTAATTTACGCAAATATGTATCACTCTACTTCATGGAGCGCAAGTGATATCGAGTGCGGAGGGAATACTGATTTACTTATCCACATAATTTTTACCTATTTTGTATGTAATTGGTAAACAGGTGAATTGTTGTGCCCTCTGCCCGAACTATCTCTTGTGCTCAAAGAATTGCAGTGGTGCAGATTTTGTGCGAATTTACAATTCTCAGGCATTTGGGAATGTTTTTGACATTTTTTGTACCCTTATACATTTATTGTTGCAGAGGTGTTTCCATGTCGTATAAATTTTACCTTACCATTTTCTGAACTTTATAGCCATCCCAATAATCACAATTGCCTTCGTATCCGTCCAGATGAATGCCATTTTTATTACGTAATGCAAATATAACGACGAGGATAATCAGTTATGATTCACCACGATTAGTGATAATTATACATACCAGCGTGTGTCTATATATTAATTTATGTTTATTTCAAAGCAATTAGTTATTATTCATAATAACCCAAAAATTGTGCATTATAGTAAAATCTTAATACATTTTATATAAAAACATAACAATGTGAATAACTTTCCTACATTCTGAATTATTTTAAAGTGCAACGAATTAATGTTTTCAATAGCTTGTCTAGTTAGTAATAATGGAAATATAGTTATTGTTATTTTAATGTTAGGAGAGCCTTCCAAGCTTTTAATTAATTTGGGTTAATTTCTATATTGTTGCGATGTAGTTTTACACATTTTATTTTTACTTTAAAAAAAGACAGTTTTGTTTCTCGTTTCCACTAAATATTTTGCATTGAGTTTTAATTGTACCCGAAGGTAAGATCTATGATCTTCTCTGGGAGGAGATTTTGCAGGGGAGATTTTATAATATGTGAAGACATGAATTGTCACCTTATTTGCTGATTTTTGTTGACGTGTCAATTGTTGCAGTGTCGCTACCTATTGTGGCATTGAAGGATGGGGTCATTAGTAGCCCGTCAACTTAAATCATGCGATATAAAGGTCGTTATAATTGTCATAATGGCCTGCATTCGCTCTACTTATATTTAGTTTGCTATGATTTTGTTCTGGGACCATGATCATTGCGGTTCACCTCAGTGGTTTGAGAAGAAATATAATAAATTATGTTCTGCCGACTGCTAGCCACGGAAATGTAATTTCTTAAAATATTTGTGCACTTCTGAAGAACCTTTGTTTTAGGCAACATATTTTCCATCAGTAATATAATATAGCAATAATTTTTGGTTTTTCCCCTATTCTAAAATATGTTTTGTAAGAAAGGTTCTAGTACAGTAGTATTTCTAATGTCTCTCACAATCAGCATAGATTTTTCCTTTCAAACTAATTTTGCTTTAAATTATTTTCTTTTCAATAAATTTTTTTTTTAATATGCAGTTTTTTTACATTTATTTGTTAGTAGAACGGACGACACAGTATTTTTAAATTTTAATTTTACTGGTGTAGATATTTAATCGTAAATTACATGTTTGAGTTTAATGTGATATTTTCTACAGTAACTCTAGCTCCCAAGAGAATATTTTATATGTAAAATTTTGCCATTACCTACACCATTTTAAATTGATAATTGTGAAATTCAGCAGGCGTACTGAATAAAAATGACATTGAGTTTGTGTGTACAGAGTCATATGAGTTAATTTACTCTAACTTATCAAATATATTAAGAAGGATGTTAGAGAAAAATATTCATAGTGTAAATATATAGATTATTACGTAAAAAATAGCTGTGTGAATAAACTAAAAACAAATTTTATTATTTAATTTTTTGTATTACCTCCATCACTCACGAACTCAGATACGCTCCTCAGGGGTCCATGTAACACTGATGTCAGAAGTGGGATGGACGCAATTATTAATTAATCAATTGTAAATCAAGTTTGACTACAGCCAAGTAGTTAGTAATTTTCTAAAAAAAAAAAAAAATGCAATAACGGTTTGTGAAAATAATTAAGACTTCTGTACAATCAATACTGCTAATGTTAACTATTAAAAATGTGGGCAGAACAGGAAGCAACACTAGCATTAGTTGAAACATTGAGTAGTCAAGTGAGCTCAACTGCAAGTAACTTGAGGGAAGATGTAAATACCCAAATTAGTAGTGTGAAAGAAAGCGTGAATGAAACTGTAAATATCCAAATTATTTCTGTAATTTAAACTGCAAATAGTGTTAATGAGAATAAGGACAGGAAAATTGACTATGTAAATTAAAATATTGACAGGTAAATAGAAGGAATTTGCGAGTTAGTGAATGAAAGGATTGACTTTGTGGACAAAAAGATTGACAGTGTAAATAAAAGGACGGACAGTGTCGAGAATTTAATGAAAAGGAAGATGAGTGCAGTAGAGAAGCAGATAGAGGAATTTCTTCAGCACCGGTGTGCCACTACCATCACACCTTCAGCCGAAAGAAGTGGGGCAGCAGTACAAGTCGTCACTAACACAGCGACCACAGACGATAGCAAGCAGCTTTACAGCAATGGAGCCGCTCAACCAGGAGTGAGAAAGAGGGTCTCAATAAAACTCGCCCCTTTACGACAGCTATACTTCATGGCGGGAGTACCAAAACCAGTTTGAAAAAGTCGCCACCCCGAATGACTTGTCAACAGAACAGCTGGCCTACTACCTCGTGGCTGTACTGTGAGGTCCCGCACTGAGCATACTACAATCTCTGCCAGAGTGATATCGACTAGAGTACCCCACATTAGTGTTTGTCTTGGAGCAAAGTTTTGATGGCGATTAGTACATGCGACATGCCTACCATGCACAGCTGCGTAGCCGCACATAGCAACAAGGGCTGACTCTTTAGGAGCTATGGCAAGATATCGTGCGACAGTCTCAACTATCTCTGGAAGGGTGCTCCGAGGAGGCGCATGACATCATCACAGTCGGCTTCTTCATCGTTGCCATTGCCAACAAAGAGGTACGGCAAGCGGCACTCTGGCTGCACGTCACCACATGCACAACGCCTCAGCCCGATCACTGGAGGTGGTGTCAGCAAGACGAATGCATCAAGAATACATTGAAAGAGATGCAGACGGCCATCAGGTACATCGCTTCCAAGATCCGTGCTTCAGAGCATCGCCGCCCCCCACCTCAACGACCTTCGAGTTAGTAATGTGGACAGCTGGGGCACCTAAGAGTCCACTGCCCAAACCAACAGTAGCACCAGAAGCAGTAGCGGGAAAAGGGACACCAAGAGGCAGGTGAGAAGACCTCACATTCGGAAAACCTAAAACTAGAGGTATTGGTCAAAAGGATGNGGGGGGGGGGGGCTAAGATTGGCGACTGCTGAAGGGAAGGCCCCAAAGTTCTTAGATGTATGATAGGTGAAACAGGATTGAGATTCAATATTGGTGGAGGGGATCCTGAATGATGTTCCTTGTCAGATGGTCGTCGACACTGGGGCGACCATAACAGTAGTAAGGCCAGACACCGTCAGGGTCATACGCCCAGCGACAACATGGAATGGGGCTATTCGACTACAGTAATAGGCGAGTCCACAGCAGCTATAGGTTACAGAAAAGTGATTTTGTGGTTTGGTGACATTAGCAAAGAGCACGATGTTTACATAGCAGAAAAAAAAGGGTATATTTCTTTGGGGCTTGATGTACACAGGAGAGCCAAAAAAACTGGTATAGGCGTGCGTAGGCACATAACAGTGGTATGGAACCAACCAGAATAACGCGATGTGGTCGGCAGCGCCTATATAAGACAACAAGCATCTGGCAAAGTTGCTAGATTGTTACTGCTGCTACAATGGCGGGTTATCAAGATTTAAGTGAGTTTGAATGCGGGGTTATAGACGGCGCACAAGAGATGGGAGATATCATCTCCGAGGTAGCAATACAATTTGTATTTTCGCGTACGACCATTTCACGAGTGTACCGTGAATATCGGGAATCCAGAAAAACATAAAATCGTCGACATCACTGCGGCCGGAACGAACGAGACAAACGACGACTGACGAGGATCATAAAAAGTGACAGATGTGCAACCCTTTCTCAAATTGGCGCAGATTTCAATGCTGGGGCATCAACATGTGCCAGCATGCGAACTATTCAACGGACCATCATTGATATGGGCTTTCGGAGCCTAAGGCCCACTCCTGTACCTTTGNTGCCAGCATGCGAACTATTCAACGGACCATCATTGATATGGGCTTTCGGAGCCTAAGGCCCACTCCTGTACCTTTGTTGACTACACGACACAAAGCTTTACGCCTCGCCTGGGCCAGCCAACACCGCCATTGGACTGTTGATGATTGGAAACACGTTGCCTGGTCTGACGAGTCTCGTTTACAATTGTATAGGGTGGATGGACGTGTACGGGTATGGAGACATCCTCATGAATCCATGCACCGTACATGTCAACAGGGGACTGTTCAAGCTTCTGAAGGCTCTGTCTGGGAATGGGGCGTATGCAGTTGGCGTTAAATGGGACCCCTGATACGTCTATATACGACTCTGACAACTGACAGATATGTAAGCATTCTGTCCGATCACCTGCATCCATTCATATCCATTGTGCATTCCAATGGACGTGGACAATTCCAGCAGGACAATGCGACACCCCACACGTCGAGAGGAGCTATGACTCCAGGAACACTTTTCTGACTTTAGGCCCTTCCATTGGCAACCTAAATCACCAGACACGAACATTATTCAGCATATTTGGGCTGCTTTGCAATATGCTGTTAAGAAGATACCTCCACTGCCTCGCACTCCTATGTATTTGTGGACTACCCTGTTGAATTCAAGGTGTAAATGGCCTCCTGCATACCTTCAGACATTAATCGAGTCCATGCCACGTCGTCTTGTGGCACTTTTGCATGCTCGCCAGTTAGGGGGGGAGGGCTACACGATATTAGGCATCTGTACCAGTTTTTTTTAGCTCTTTAGTGTACTACAAATTCTATGGTTCTGTATCGATACTCTAATTGGTGTGCTATGGGTAGGCAGTACCGAGTTGGTGTTGTCAACATGGCATGATTTATCATCCCCATTTAACTGCCCAGTAGTATGTGGTCAACCCACTCTGCTGCTTGCTTCTAGTGAAATTGTCATTGTCATGTGGATGTCAATGTAAGTTTGTCAGATGTTTGGGTCTAATTGAGCCTGCAGAGAGGATTGGCGTACTGCCAGGTAAAGTCTAAGTAGCAAGGAATTTGGTATCTTCTTATTCTGACAGTTTTCTAGTTAGAATGATGAATTTGTCTGATAATGCGATTTGTTTTGAGGAGTCGGCCATGATAGTTGTTTGCAAGCTGGTCACACAGGTACTTCAAAATAATCCAGAAGTTTCTAAATGAGAAAAAATATAATCTCAATTACTAGAAGCACTAGGTAGGAAAATATAGCCTCTCAGTAATACTTTTATATTTTAACGAAGCCCTCTGAGCAATTTAGCCATTACGCGATTCGACCACCCACTCGATGGGGAAGAGGGATCATGCCCTCTCCTCGCAGGTGTCCCAGCCATGCACCTGAGGTAACCAAATCTAAAGCCCCGACTTGATACACAAGTATGGCCGGAGACACCCTTCCACAAGGCCTGAGACCATCGTACTCAGTAGCCAAGCGTGTGGTCTGGCCGGGGTACTAACCAGACCCCTAGTGTATCTCCAGGACACAACCATAGCAGGTTGCTGCTCACCGCCCGGTCTTTCCTTAAGAAGAGGAATCTGTCCAGGCCTCATCCAGCATACAGAGTCAACCACTGCCAGCACGAGTGCAATCTCTAATGACCGGTACACCAGAGAGAACCTCTGGTGTGGCCAACCCGATCAGCCCATGCTCATACTTATAAACCATGGCCCTTGAAGGTTTTCAGTGACTCGACCACACCACCAATTCTCTGCACAACACACCAGAAGGGCGGAGTGTGAACGACTTGGAGTGGCATGCATTCTTAATTTCGCGGGGAACACCGAAATTGGAGATAGCAGCCCTCGCTCTGTATTTGAGCTTCTCATCAATCTTTATCATAAGTACTCGTGCTGTCATCACAGCCTCCAAGCTGACGCCACTACATCCCACCAATAGCAGCACAGTTGTAGGAACCGTCATCGGGCTCTGACCAATATCCTGTATGGGAAATTCTTCACACAGGATATTCCTGTCTTGGGCCCCAACGGCCTGAATGGCAAGTGGTCCAACAGCCCGCCAAGTGGTCGGGCCTTGGCAATATCTGTCTACCAGGAGTACTGGAGACACTTCTAGTAAGAACAAAGGAAAATTTCAACTGGAAACAGCAGAAGGCAGTTTCTGAATTACTGCAGAGTAATGGGATGCCTTCTAATGTGGACCAAATGATCTTGGAAGGACTACTGTAACCTGCCATAACATTGATACAGGAGATGCCAGGCCCGTAAAGCAGCTAACAAGATGACAGCCACTAGCTTCTCGTGAGGCAGTTGAGAGAAATCGGAAGGAAATTAAAGATGTAGAAGTGATAGAAATATAAGGTAGTCCATTGTCATCCCCACAGTTAGCTTAATAATGTGACAAAGAAAGACTCTTATCCACTTCCATGGATAGATAACATATTAAACAGTGTAGCAGGTTAACAATGGTCTTCTTCTTTGATCATGGAGAGTGGGTACTGGCAGGGCGATGTGACCACAGAGAACCAAGAGAAGACTGCATTTTGGGTCTAAGGGAAAGGAACCTTGCAGTCCAAAGTTATGTTTTTTGGACTATGTAATACCCCTGACACCTTCGAATGCCTGATGGAAAAATTTCTGCTTTTAGATATCTGCCAAGTTTATTAAAATGTTATAGTTGTGACAGGAAGGACATTTAAAGACCACCTACCACACCTAGACTCCGTACTCTAGAAATGGACGGCAGTCAAGTTAAAACTGGTTCATAAGAATTGCCACAAGTTCCAAAATAAAATTGAGTTCTCGGCACATGTAGTGACGTCCCATGGAATCGAAATGGACCCCGAGAAGTCCAAAGCAATCAGAAATTTGCCGACAACAACTGAAAAAAATTGAAGTGTAGAGTTTTCTGGGGTTTGTGCCAATTACCATATATTTGTACCTCGTTTCGCCAGGATAGCCAAGCCACTTACATAAGATTACTGAGGCGATAAGTATATTTTATTGGACCAAAAATTGTGATGATGTTTTTATTAAATTAAAGAAAATTCTGATATCCCCACCAATCCTGGCTTTCCCAAAAATGTTGGGTTAAATCATTGTGGACAATTATGGTAGTGATATAGGTATTGGGGCTGTGTTATCTCCGGTTCAAGAATGGGAGGAAAACAAGGTATTGCAAAAGCCTGAGAGAAATTAATGTTTTACATGCAGGGATCTCCCACCCTTACCTGTGAGGCAATCATTTTGTTCTAAGAACCGATCATATTTCATTATACTGGCTAATAAATTTCAGGAACCCCGAAGGTCAAATAGCCAGGTGCATGAAGCATCTTCAAGGATGTGACTTTTAAATACAGCCCAGATCTAAATGCCTTCATAGCAATACAAATGCAATCTCTAGGAAGCCATGTGATCCATTTCGTCGTCATTGCGAACATCAGGAAGAAAAGAGTGGTGAATCGCTGAAGGTACGGAGGACAAGCATTTAAGGTTCTTTATCTTGCGATGAGTCACCTACCTGTATTGATAAGGTTATTAGGAAAGATCAGCTGAATGATCCCCCTTTGCAACCATTATTAGAGTGGAAATAAGCAGGCTTTTGGCCATAATGGGAAGAGATATCTAGCCTGAACGCAGCAGTCACAGCATACTGGGCACAATTGCATTCCCTTGTGCTGAAGAATGGTGTACTTTACAGAAACTGGGAATGTAATGATAGACAACACATATGTACAGTTAGTCCTTCCAGAATGCAGGGTTCCAGAATTCTTAAAGAAACGGCATAATCTGGCAGCCAGTGGGATCTTTAATGTTAATAAGACCCTTGACAGAGTAAGACTTAGATTCCACTGGCTTCATTGTTGGGAGAATGTCGAGAAGTGTTCCGAATGTGCAACACCTGCCCTGAGAGGAAAGATCCAAGAACCAGGGGACAAGGGCACCTTCAGAAAGACAATTTCGGAGCGCCATTTGAGAGGGTGGCAGTAAATGTTCTGGTACCCTCGCCTGTGACATAGAGAGGTTATCGGTTGTTCCTGGTGGTCCAAGATTACTTTACTAAGTTGTCTGAAGTAATTACTCTTCAAAACAAAGTAGCATGTATTGTGGTTGAGGCACTCAAAGAGCATGTTTTCTTAATGTTTGGGTAGCACTAGAACTACATTATGGTCAGAGATGAATCTTTGAAGCTTCTGTGATCCAGGAGGTAACAGTGATTTTGGGAATAAAAAAGACTAGGACAACATTATTAAACCCTCAGTCGGATGGAATATTCGAGTGGCTTATCCGCACTCTTAAGCAGTACATTTCGATGTTTGTGGCAGACAACCAAAAGGACTGGTATTCAAAATAGTCATTATTAATTCTTATATACTGCTCAGCAGTACACGAGTCCACATGGGAAAACCATCATGGATGCTGTTTTAAAGAGAGCTACGCCTCCCCAGTGACTTGCTGTTTGGCCAACTGGCA
The DNA here is from genome assembly GCA_002778355.1 of Clitarchus hookeri. Lineage (NCBI taxonomy): Eukaryota > Metazoa > Arthropoda > Insecta > Phasmatodea > Phasmatidae > Clitarchus > Clitarchus hookeri. Next base: position 211,659 of record NQII01003238.1, on the reverse strand, counting down.
GAAGAGGAAGCTGCAGCCCCTGATTATGGCAGCGAATTAAATAACAAGCTAGTGGGTATTAATGATTTTGCTCGACAGCACTTCAGAATAAATAACGACAAGGATGAAGCTGCGGTATGATATGAGAATGTCAGCCGAAGTGTTTCAAGAATGACAACTGGTGCTGTTGTACAACTCACAGATGAGTAAAGGGTACTTCCCAAAGATACAGATATGTTGGGAAGTTCCCTAGAGGATTCTGAAGAAGATCAATGATGTGGTCTTTCGAATTTGTTGTATATTCTCATGAGTGAAGCCGAAGGTTGTTCACTTCGACCAACTGGCACTCTGCGAATGTCAGGATGTTGCAGAGGCTGTTCGGGAAGAACAAACTTAAGGAGGAAGGAGGGGGCACTGTTATGTGTCGCTGGTCTGTGCCGCTAACCTTGGCCCGTCGCACATGATAGGGTGGTAGAGAAGGAAAGAGAAGTGATGATAACGGTATTGCAAGGCAATATAATGTTTAAAATAACAAAGTGAGAGTGGTTGAATAAATGAGAGACTGAGTTCCAGCAATAGACGACTAGCGGGGAGACCAGCGGAATGAAAATCTGTGCTAGCTAATATCCAGGAGTGAAGATTTCGGCTGGCAGACTGGAATATTGAACTTGGTGAGTAAGTGAAAGGCATTATAGATGATGGCAACAGACAGACTGAAAGTGTGTTAATGGTGAGTATGAGTTAAATGACTATAACTAAACAAAGACATTAAGAAGGATGTTAGAATAAAAATATACATTAAATATTGAGCTCCTTGAGAAATTAAAAAAGTAATAGTGGAGATATTGATATTTAAATGTTAAATAACAGCTGTGTGACTAAACTGAAATAAAATTTAGTTCTTTGGTTTTAATTAAGACCTCCATCCCTCGCGAACTCAGATACACCCCTAAGGCGTCCATGTAACACTACATTCCAAAGGAAACTACCTAAACATTTCTACCCAAATTGGGCATGTAATGAAATAATACTACGGTTAACTATGCAAACACATAGGATTGAAAGTTATTAGAGACTTATTACCAATATGGCGGCCATAAATATATTGAAGATATTTTTGATATATCTACCAAAAATTGCTGCCAATTTTGATATATTTTTGTGCTCTGAAAGCATATATTACCAGCATATTATTTACCATCATATATTCACTATTTTCGGACATTTTGTAAGATAGCCCCACATGAATACAGCATTTTTTGTCATTTCTTGGGAAACAATTGACCATTCCTACCATATTTTGCAAACAAGTATTACGGTGACAGGTGATGTAAACTAGTATAATTTAATTTAGTCAAGCACTTATTATTTTAAAAATGGTGATTACATCAGTATTTTAACGAAGTAATTTTTATCGTCAAAACCGTGTAAAATTTTCTAACTAATCTTTGAATGCTGGCAGTAAAATATTTAAACTATCAACTATGTCGACACGAAGCTTCTTTGTTAGTAATTTTGAAAGATAGCGCCACAAGAAGAAATTAAGTTTTATGCCATATCTAGGGAAAAATTTTACCTATTCCTACCCGATTCAGTACACAATTAGTATTGCGGTGGGTGTTTTTAGGGGTCAGATACTTATTTTTAAATAACTGCCATGAAGCATACATATCTTAGAATGCTATATCGTCGAATACATGGAATCAATTACAACAAATCTCTTTATGCTGGCAGTATATATTACAACAATGTAATATGTATACACAAAGTCTCTTTTGTCCGCCTTTTTTAAAACTGCCTTACATAAAAAAAAAATAATTTTTGTATCTCCGGAAACACACCAACATATTTATTACAAATTTAGCTTATAACTAGTACTGTGGCAGGCCATGTAAATTTGTATTTTTTGAGAGGGTCAGACACATAATTTCAAAATGGCGTTTATATAAATACTTTATTTTAGTATGCTATACCAAATAAACTTCGAAACGAATTTCAACTTAACATTGTATCAACTGCAACCAAACGATCCCTATAAAATTTGGCATCGAAATTGTACTAGGGTAGGTCATATGAAATTGTATGTTTTACGTGGGCCAGGCTGTTATTTTTAGAGTGGCGGCTACTGTAACAGTTTATCTTATTATGCTATATCTACGAAAATATCTAACAAATTTCCACTTATCTTTTTATTCTGGCATTTTGGTTGTTAATCGTCGAGTTAGCTAATCCATACTATTTTTGCCTCACATTTATGTTGAGCGTCACATAAAGATTGGAAATGTTATGCCATATTTCTAAAATTACCCTATTCCTACCTAATTTTACGAGTTAGTACTGCTACAGTGGGGCATGTAAACATACATGCTTTCGGTAGGACAGGCATATTTTAACAGCGTTAATATAGATAATTTAATTTAGTATGTTACATCAATTTACTGATTCAACAAGCTTTAAAAAAACTTTGTGTGCTTACAGTATACATAAGATAAATCAATTACGTGTGAACAGCTCATATTTTACCAGCATTTTCGGAAAATAGTGCCACCTGAGAAAATGGAACATTATTCCATGTTTCTGGAAAATATCAACAAATTCCCACCTAATTTCGCACACCAGTAGTGCTTCAGGACGCCTTGTAAACTCATATGATTCAAATTGGCACAGACACTGAGTTTTAAAATGGCGGCGATAAAAATTATTATTATAATTTGTCAAACCTATTAAATAATTTATTCAAATTAAACCAAACTTTGTATGCTAACAATATATATAAGAAGTATCGTGTACAAAACCTCGTATTTAAGCCATTTCGTGAAATGTCACCAAATAAGTAATTTAAGTTTTAATGCCATATCTGGGGAAACAATCAACCGATTTCCATCAAATTCTTCACACAAGCAGTGCTTTGGTAGGCCATGTAATCTTGCCTGTTAAAGTAGCTCATGCATAATATATTTTTTTTTAAATGAGGGTTCCTCTTAAGTATTTCGTGTTTGGTAACACGATAATTTATAGCGTTAAAACTGATTATTTCCGACGTTGATACTGCGAATCCTACCTCCATAATCCAGTCGAATGCACCCTAACTTAAGAAAAGAATCTATGTGGGGTTGAGTCCCGCAAAAGCATTTATGTATTTGTAATTGTTTCACTATTGCTGCATATGTTTCTCTTTCAGTCTCAAATTATATTGCTGTCAATCAGAGACTTTGAACCCTGCCTATCATTTAAGCTTTAAGGAACTTCATTAAAAATACTTTGCACCCACGTAGAGGAAAGTAGACTCATTACTTGTATCAGTAATTTATCGTTTTCTTACCATTTGCGTACATGAATTAATTTAGTGCAGTTTCCAATTCTAAATGTTTCTAAATTTAAGCATGTATGAATCTGGATATTAATTTCTGTTAATCAGCGTTTATTATACTGGAATGTAACTTTATGGTCAACAGGATCAGAATATATGACTGGCGCAAAATTATTTCCGTGTTAGACATTTTATTTTTATGTCTAGATCTTTTTTAGACATCCCACTTTCATTTCAGTCACGAACTTTTCTTAAAGAGACGAGCGATTTCTTAGTAACATATGGTTATTAACAACTGTTTATTTGAAACTTTTTATCTGTTCCCCGTTTTCTGTTATCTAAGCAGTTGCGCTACCACGATAAACAATGCATTATAGGACTGATATACCACCATTCAGAGTGGTTCACGTCTAGCAAACATCCAAGGAGATCAGAAAACATATCTCAGTTTGATAGTCAATAACAACGAGAATAATATAAATGTTTCACAATAAGTTCAAACTTAATCAACACGCAGATTATCTAGACATGTTTCATTGGATCGCCTGGTAGCGAAGTGAGAGTACGTCGTTCAAAGTCATCGTAGTGGCATATAAATAAAATTTGGTCTCGCATCAAAAGAGGAAACCTGCGTCCAGGCCATTTAAATTCAGAGCACTTACAACAAAAACTTATTAAAATTGGCATTTTTTATAAATGGCTATTTATAAAATAAGTGATACTTAAAAACAGCTTCAATTAAACATTTTTTATGAATGCGTATTTAGAAAATATGTTTTACTTACATACGGCTTCATGGCCAAATGCCAAAATTTGTTGGTTCCTGTGATGTCGCTAAACAATATTGATGTAATATTACAGATTCATTGTTTAGAAAAATAAATTACTGAAATAACTAATTAGTTTTATTCCCTCTTCACTTATAAATGTAATTAAAATGTATTATTTATTCATGAAATCGTCTCTACACTGCTGGTTACTTAAACTGAAACACCAAGATGGAAGTGAGAAACCACAACCAGATATTTTGAACAGAATACCCATCTTAAATAGGCAACATGGTTTTTCTTGCAGCTCAGTATGACGTGTAGAACATGGGGAAATCATTACTTTGTGTCCTCAACACTGGCGGCAATAACTGTTTATACAGATCGTGGCATTGAGAGGAAGAGACTTTGGATTCGCGTCTGGCGTATTTCAGCCTTTTCTGCTACAATGAATGCCACAATTTCATCAGTTGTGGGTATCTGTGACAGGTCAGTCGTCACCCGAATACGGTCCACATGTTTTCGACGGACGAGATACACGGTAAAAGGGACAGGCCAAGGAAGCATTGTGACATGGTGGTCAGCAAGCAACCATCGGAAAACGTGTGCCACATGCTGTCACGCATTGTTCTGATGGTAAAGGGTTCCAGGCTAGCCCCGAATATAAGGGAAAACCACAGACCCCAACACCTCCGCGATATAATGGTTGCTGGTTAGCGTATCAGCGATGCGAACTAGGTGCGAGTGGAAATATAATCCAATGGCTCCTCCACATAACATGACTCCCAGTACTAGACTGATATGACGTTGTGTAGTTAGAGGACCTCGGCAGGCGTGCGTCACGGTACCGACCGACATGGAGACGACCATTGTGGTGCTGCATATAGAAGCTTGATTCGTTGGGGAAGACGATGGCATGCCATTCGTCACTTCCAGGCCCGACGTTTCACTCACCTTTGGAGCTGCAGTCGTTTGTGGTGAGTAGTCAATAGCGGCTGCAGTAATGTGTGCCTGGATAAGATGCCCTCTCACTACAGATGGCGATGAACCACGAGTTCAGACACAAATTGATGTGTCACATACCTGAGGGAATCTGATGTGGATATGCGGTTCGTGGTTGCCATGCGTACCGAGATGTCTCTCCTCGCTCTCGTTGGTGCGATGGGGCCAATGACTTCCTTCAGGTTCCTCAGTCCATATCTCATCTACCCATCTATTTCATATGTGATTCACTATGGTTGTATTTATTCCAATGCGAGTACAAATGTCACGGTAGCATAATCCACAATCCCGAGAGGCCACGATTCTCCGCATCCAAAGGTGGAAACCTGTTCAAATGGTTGTCGTGTTCTTCCACATGGCTCTCTCACTCCGTTAGTACGAACGTGCGGTGGGAAAACCCAATGCCACGACCTCCCAGTGGCTCCGCGACCTCCGCTTTTATACCATTCATCAGTGTCGCCATTAATGCATATTCTGCCCCACTCGGCTGATCAAATAATGATGCCACTGTCCTACCGTCGTCTATGCATTTCCCAATGTGGAGTCCATCAGGTGCGTCCTCTTTGGTGGTGCAATTTTAATCGCCAGCAGTGTTTATAATGATTTTTTTTTACTACATTTGACGTTTATCTGTAAACTGATACCTTCCAAACTGGTGGACTCATTTATATATTATCTATTAACATATGTTAATGCAGTGATATTTCATAGGTTATTTGGTGGAAGAGATATGTATCGTAATACTAAAATAAAAGAACAACTATACTGAATGTGAATAATCGTTTTGTAAATCTGTGATCGGCCTTTATAAGTACTATCGCTATGTCTCATGATATGGAACTTGTTTGTAACGTAGCGAAATGTGATATCTAAGTTTAATATTACCTTTTGTGCTTGTGCTGTATCCCAACGGGTTTTTTTTTAACAATATTACCATTATTTCCTGCTCAAAATACATTCTGTTCGCATATTATATGTATCCGTAATCAGATTAACGGTTGTACGGACTAATCACATTACACAATGTAAAATAAAGTCACTGTTTTTAAAATTACATATATATATTATTTTCCAAAGATTATGTAGGTGAGATAGTCGGAATAAGTAACATTTGTAAGCACACTTGTTCACCTCAATTTATGTAGTGTCTAAAATATTATTATAAATTTTACTTTTATGGTGAAATTTTCTTACAAAATGGCATGCAAAAGATGTAACAAAATAGAGCAGGTTTGACATTATATATATATATATATATATGTGTGTGTGTGTGTGTGTGTGTAATCCTCAGTAAAATAAGAACCATTATTTATCCATTTCATATGAAATGCCGAACGGAAACATTTTGGATACAATATAACTGGATTAGTCAAAAAATATGCAATTACTAAGTACACAGACTCATCCATACCGATGCTCAAACTTAAAAAGCGACGACGTAAAATGTGGACAGACAACGTAAGAAATATTGTATCAGCTCTCATCAGCTGGTGCGGTTTGTTCGGATATAATGAGATCACGTGGTATTCAGTCGTTCGAACTTTATTTTCACAGTGCGTCAAAATACGAACAGTTCAGTTTCCTATCAAGACGATGGTTTATTCTTCGGACAGCACGTAGCTTACATATGCACTGTGCCTTGTTAAGCTTGCCTCGCAGACTCTCATTGTCCACATGAATCTGGATGAAATATCTGCATGCGTTTAATTGCGGCGGCGGTCCGGCTGACGGACTTCGGGTCAACTCGGAACAGGTCGGTAAACTTTGGTTCGACTCGAATGTACTCGGAAGCCTTTGACTCGGGATTGCCGATAGTACCCGAATGTGCTCAGCAGTTACAACCACTAACCCTATATGCATAGCCATCAATTTATACGAGCCAGTGGCCATATTGATTTTATAGGCATAGGATATGCCAAATCGAAACCATGTATTTATTAACAGATTAAAAATATACTAAATATAAAAGTTTAATTTAATTTTTTTTTATTTGTACTGAAATTGTACACCGAGTATTGTGGAATCCTACAGAAGTCATTCATTCATTTAGTAATTACACTATCAGCCTCCTCTCTTGAAGTACAATTCTTACACGATATCAGAATCCGCATATTATTAATTTCCTCGACTGTTATGTAGGGATAAGAATGGGGTGGGATGGAGTAGAGAGATTTGGGTGGCTCTTAACAATGATTTCTTGAGAACCGATGAGGGTGAAATATGGTGAGAATGGAGCAGCTCCGGAATGCAAGGACGTGAGAAACTGGAGATCCCCGAGAAAATCCGCTGACCAGCGACATTGTCCGGCACGATTCCCACTTGCCTAAATCCGCCAGTGACACAGCCGGGGATTGGACCCAGTTCACCTTGGTGGGAGGCGAGTAGTCTAACCACTCATCCACTGCGCGCCTGGCATAAATATGCTTTACGGATTGTTTTAAATAAAATTATGGTATTTGTTTGTAACCAAACCATGCCCATAATACTAGTAGTGACAACCTGCACAAATAATGTTTTAAAAAAGGTATAGATCAGCATATACTAATATTTTTATAGCCATAGTTGGTGGTGATAAAAGAGCTAATAATGTTTGGCTCTTGATGCTTGGAGTGTATACGGCCAGTTCAGGTGATAGTCAGTCATATCTTCCATGCTCTTCTTGACCACCAATTCATGAATATTTCGATCAATCTCACAATATTTTAATCAAGCTTCCAATATCTCTCTGAATGTTCTGATAAATTTCGTAGTCTTTTCATAAATATCTTAATCTTTGGTTCAAACTTTCGAGCAACCTCTTAAGCCTTCCATAAATATTCTAATATATTATATTAGTATTTTGGTCATTCGAGCTATCATTACATCAATCATTAAACTTTTGTCAATTTTTTCTATACATCTCACAACCTTTCCAACAAACATCCAATTAATCTTTCTATCAATCTCGCAAACTTTCCATCTATATTTCAATCTTTCATGCAATCGTTCATTCAGTCTCGCTATTTTTGTCCAATCTTTCGATCAATCTCCCAGTAATAAAATCGTTCCTCCAATCTTCGTTCAATACTTCTATGAATGTTCTAAACTTTCAATATTTCTTCCAGTCCTTTGATTAGTATTTTCCAAACATGCATACTAGCCAGTCAACTAAATTTCTAGGCCAAACACCCACACAAACCGACCAGACGAACCGATCAGATGTAAAACATACCTCAACACATGCCTCAAAACAAATCCTTAAAATTTTTTATTAAAAACATGCCTTTTAAAATCATTAAAAAATTACCTAAAACATGTCTATAAAATATGACCTTATATAAAAGACGTCGGAAATGATTCCTCAAAAATCATGTCTCAAAAAATATAACAAAAATGTTATTAGATATTAAACAAACCCCAGTCGACATTAAACGATCTACAAATGGCAAAACACCTTAGAAGAAATATTGTATTTAGATATGAGGGAGACACTCGTAGCATATTTCTCCTTTAGCCATTTATGTACAATCTCTGGATTTAAATAAAAATGGATTGTTTTACGAAGGCTTACACGACTGATTATGAGGAATATGGGCCCAAGATCAGTGCCTTTGTCAACATCTCTCCCCCCCCCCTCGTCAGGGTTTCATATTCCGGTAAGACTTCGGTCACACTGCACGTCGACATGAGATGTGTAATTGTTTGAAAATCACATATAATTGAAGTAATTGAGAAATACCAATTTCTAATGTATGAATTACATAAAAAATTGTAATTTGCAAAATTATCTTTTTTATATCTACTATTCATTCCCACTCTTTCAGCAAACCTCCATGCCATGTTGTAGTCACTTCACGACAATCCATTACCATTCTCCGAACACTGAGGAAAATGACCAGAGTTTTCTATGTCCGAAATACAATTATAATGTTTGGAGTTTTGGGTTTCGATTACAGGTCACTACGTCATATCTCACCTTTGGAGATTTGTTTTTTATATCATGTACATGTAAGCATATAAAAGTACAACTAATTATGCACTAAAATTGTTTAAAATGATCTGAATATGGGTCGGTATTCATACTGTTAAACATGGATCTCACTATAACATATATATTAACCTTGTCTNATTTGTAATTTGCAAAATTATCTTTTTTATATCTACTATTCATTCCCACTCTTTCAGCAAACCTCCATGCCATGTTGTAGTCACTTCACGACAATCCATTACCATTCTCCGAACACTGAGGAAAATGACCAGAGTTTTCTATGTCCGAAATACAGTTATAATGTTTGGAGTTTTGGGTTTCGATTACAGGTCACTACGTCATATCTCACCTTTGGAGATTTGTTTTTTATATCATGTACATGTAAGCATATAAAAGTACAACTAATTATGCACTAAAATTGTTAAAAATGATCTGAATATGGGTCGGTATTCATACTGTTAAACATGGATCTCACTATAACATATATATTAACCTTGTCTTACAGCATGTATAATATGTTTCATACACCGATTATTTATACTCTATTTATTCCAGCATATTTTATTTATTGTCACTTGGTGTTTATTGCCTGTAGACTAGTAGTATGATTATGAGAAGTCGTGGCGTAGGACACAAGGTATCAGCGTCGCAGCCAGCCATCCACCATGTTGTGATGTCACCCATCGGCCCTCTTAGATATGGATGGCCTTGACCCCAGGAAACGCCACACCAAAAAATTTATAAAAATTGATTTTAATTCTTTAAACATTAATTTGATTTTTTTAAATTAAAGTTTTTTCCGAAAATGTTGTTAAAGACTTACATAAGTTTATTGGGGGATCGAAACAAATGCAATTGGTGGAGCAAACAGCCACTGAGATCTCTCAATACCACGATTTTAAGAGCCACCCAACTCTCTCCACTCTCCAGCAAATGAGATCCCGGATTGAAGACCAGTAAACGACTGACCTCCACCACTTTTGTTTATCGGCTAATACCTCAGATTCCTCCTCTTCCCCAAACAGTCATCTTCGCTCGACCATCTGTTTATCAGCTATATATCGAACTTATCTTGCATCCTAACCAACTTGGCCTACAAACAATGTAATTTTTTTATTCAGAAGGACTTATGTTTTGTTATTTAAAAAATTTTATATTCCGATTTTCCATGTATTAATGCAAGAGTCATTCCAAGAGAATCAAGGCAAGGCCATGTTTTGAATTATTTTTTTAGGTCCATTTTTAAAGTATTTTTTGATATGAGTTTTTGAGGTTGCCTTTTTAGGTAAGTATGTTTTGAGGTATGTTTTGATTTATGTTTTTTTGGGTTTGCTTAACATTTTGTTGGTGGGAGTAGTCGGTTGACCTGGGTAGTTGGTCTGGTCATTTGTTTAAGTGGCTAGTATGTACATTTGAAAGTATTGATTAAAGGAATAGATGAAAGGTAGATAGGTTCGAGGACTAGTGGAAAGTTTCATTGGAAGATTTAAAATACTTGTTGAAAGCTTGGCCGATGCATTGAAAGTTTGGTCGAAGGAGTGACAGATTCATGGGAAGTTTGGGAGATTTATCAATAGACTGGAAGATAAATTGAAAGATTTACTGTAAGATTTGAAAGTTGGCATGAAGATTGATAGGAATATTGGAATATTGATGGATGGACTGTGAAAATGATCGGAATATTTTACGAAAGATTGATGGGAATGTCTCAATATTGATCGAAGGATTCGAACAATGATGATATCAAAGTATTGTATGAATGATTGATCGAATTATTGGAATATTAAAGGAAAGATTGATCGAAAATTTGGAAGATTGATAGAAGAATTGGATGAAATATCATAATACTGGTAAAAAAAGTTGACATATTGAAGTAAATATTAAAATATTAGACAAAAGTTAAAAAAATTGATGGAAATATTGTGATACTGATTGAAGAATTTGACAAATGACGGAAAGATTGGTTTTCCATGGAATTTTGATTAACAATTGATGGAAAATTTGGAATATTTTTGAAAATATTGCGATACTCATGGATTATTCTAAATATTGATGAAAAGTTGAAAATATTGTTGTAAATATTAAAATAACGAATGAAATATTGATAGAGACATTGGAAGGTTGATGGAAATTTTGTGAGATAGATCAAAATAATGATGGAAATATTCGATTATTGATGGAAGTATTGCGAGTTTAATAGAAAAATTTATGGAATTATTGAAAGAGTAATAGAAAGATTAAACGAAAAATTGTGTGATTGATCGAAAGATAGACAAAATGATTTCAATAGGGTATAATAATTCAATAAATAATAAAAAATCTATTAAAGTCTCGGTTGCGGTACATTTATTTTAAATTACCTTAAAAAAATTAAAATGTTCAGCTAATTACACATAATCTCTTTTGGGAAATTAAGTGAGGTGAACACAGTTATCAAATATCTTTGAACACAATACCAAAATTCCATTACATATTAAATTACTTTTTTTTGGAATTATTATTTTTCAACGTAATTCTAAATTATAAAGTACTTTCAAAATCCTTGGATTCTAACCAATGGGGCTCATTTATCTATAGAATTTGTTTTAATAATATTGCATTACATGATCATAGATTATTTAAACTATTTGCAAAATTTCTTAACTACCATTAAAATCCGAACGTAGCTGCATGCACATGCATGGTTATTTATTTAAGTCAAAATCATATATGTTTGTTGAGTTTCGCTGTTCCACTGCCGAAACTGGGAGAAACGACTAACCAAACTCGTTAACAGGGCATGTTGCCTCGGGTGAAGTGGTTACACCCGATCAGAATTCCACTTTCAGAAGTTCCAGCACAAACATCCCGACATCCATCAACTCGAAAACTGCATTCACCTTAAGTCATGCAGATCTCTTGTAGAGTTCGAAGATATTTTATGTAAAATACCCGAATTAGATTATACACTCATACATAAACAATTACGCAATATTTAGTATTACTCACCGAAGTCGGTGATTTCCAATTTCAAACCATTAGATAGTATAAAAAACTAAATACCAAACAGAAGTAAATTCGAGATGTTACATGGATGAGAAAATGTCCAAGAAGGACGAAAAAGACGTAATCATAAAATTTTAAAAATCGTCTTAGCGAAACATTCATAAACACCAAAGGTAACCCTCTATGTGCTTGCCACTTACAATATTGCAGGGATCGGGAGGACGATCGTGGTGCAGCGCAAAGAACATAAACTATCACAAATAATTTAACAAGCAATATTATAAAATAATTAAGAAAATGTGCGTTGTAAATGAAATAACTGGAATTAAAATATTATCCTTATGATTAATTATAACGATGTGTGCAAAATAATGTACCAACTGAAAAGGCATACTTTATATTTATAGCATAAAACTAACAAATTACAATATAATTTTTACAATTTACAGAATTTTCTTTCTCATATTTTGCTTAAGAGTGTCCTTTAATTTGATTTTTCATTTTTGCATATACGAATTATTTAATAGTGACTACCATATTGGAAAGACGAAATAAATTGAAATTTATTCAATCTTTGCCTCATAGATAGCAGCGTAAAACTGAAATGAAAACGAAAAGCTTTGCTTTACAAGGAAATAATAAAACTTAGCAATTAATGTTATTACTATATAACAAAGTGTGCCAACTAATAAAATGGCACACACTCCTACCCCCAAGACAGATCACGTCTGAAATAGTGTAGTGGTGACCAACTTCCTAAGAAACTAAAATGCTGCAATTCAGACATGTATTAAACCACCTAAACTATATTTCCCCAACAAATACCCAAATTAACATACTACAACAGCAGGGGGTGTGGGAAAGGTAACCAAAACAGAACGCTCAGGCAAGGTTGCAGTAAAACTTATAAACCAAAACACACTAAGTACAATAAAACACCAAGAATCGTAAATGCAGAAACAGCCACAGCGGAAACACTAAGAAAATTGTTATGTTTTGAGGTATGGGAGGACGGAGAAGACGGAGAACTTCATGGAATTTAGTTCTGTGGGGTTGGGAAGCAAGAATTATCAAATTCTTTCACAAAAGAGTCGTTGACCTAAAGGTGAGATAATTTTGAGAAATGTAGAGCGGTCAAACTGAATGTATTCCTCATGAAAGGGATACTTAAACTCACAAATGACTTATCACATATGTCAAGAAAAGTTTTACCGAGAAACTAATTAAATTCTTAATTATTTATATGAAAATCAAAAAATGGGATCCCAGTGGGACATAAGGTCACTCCATGTGTTTCACAACCAGACAAATAATTAGCATTAACAGGTGCAAAATGTCTTCTGTCCAAACTAACAATCAAGTACTCACGCAGATTAATAAGACACACCCATTAAGATTTGGAACCAAAAATGGAAATGTGAAAACATTATATCGTTTTAAAAAACTGTCTTTGTTCGCTAGCGGAACATTAACAATAACGTTAAGAGAAGAGTTAAAGACAATTGTTTGTACAGAAATTAATCCATAGTGCATGTAGAGTTATTCCGATGAGACAGGGGCAATAATATAAATAGGTAAACTGATCAGATGTTCAATACTTCCCAGAATAGAAATAAACACATCAGGATGTAATACAGTTGAGTTTAACTTGTCATGTACGCTTATTTCTATTACGTTTTAAAGATATAACAATTCAAGTCTGGAATTTGACAATGCCTCACTAATGCACACGATAACATGGTATTTAAGTCCACAAGAAAACTTATTAGAATCATAACGGACAACACATCCTGTAAAGTTTCATTAAATGTTTCATTCAATGTTCTATCTAATTGGAAGACAATCTTTGGGTGTATTTATTATTTTTCAGAATGTGATCGTCATGATTTTTGATTAGTGTAATGTTATTTGCAACATTAATTGAAATATCATCATGGAATTCAGCCAAATAATTTAGTCTTCTTTCTTAATTGTCCAAATCACTGTCCCGGGTTCCAAAAACAGACTTCAGTATCTTTCCACCTAAATTAAAGATTCCTATCCTATGGCGTTTATTGATCAATGGCAACAATGCCGTTAAATTAGATGCTTCTCTTTTGAAAGCTTAAAGAGATTGTTCAATTCGCTAACTAGCTAGATGAAAATTTTGGCCAAAGGATTTGTTCGTTGATGCATGAGTAAACGTTTTATTATAGAACAAAAGCACTGTTTTCAACCGGTCTTCCAATTCCAAACATTAATCTTGAAATTCTACATCTTAATGTCTAGGATAAGGGAATAAAAATTTTCAGAAAACCAAATATTGTGCTTCTTTTCGAAAATGAAACCAGTTTGAAATTGATTTATCGTCACTGCAAAACACACGCACAAATCAGACACCACAGATAAAGATATGTGCATGGCCAACGACATGGCGACCCACGCAAACACTCACTGCCGAAAATAAGCAAAAACCAACAAAAGGTTTCTCTACAAACTAATAAATGTTGATATCCCCGATATTTGTTTTTTATCTGATATCATCCAAAGCATTTACTGAAAAACATATTTCAAATGCCTAAATGAAATCAATTATTAAGACAAACATGCGTGACATAAAATAAATTGCTATGGTTTTTTTTAAACAAGAAAATAATATTTGCTTGCAGAAAACAATACACCCTAAACGACTATGACGCGTGGGTAGTCAGGCCACGGTCAAATTCGACTCAGGGCCTCAAAAATAAAGAAGTTGGTACTGACCAACTAAATCAACAAAACCCACGACAAAATACGTATGCAGTGCGGATCTGCAGCTCCAAGAACCACAACATAATATCAATACCCTATTTTAGGTGTAGTGAATTAAATCTTTTAAATGTAAAATATGAGCTCTCATAACATACATTCCTGTACTGGGTTCAGCAAGACTTGCGGTAACCAAAGAAAGGAAACATTATATTTGCAATGGACTGGTCCATCTATACGAAAGTTAACCCATTTTCTTGTCAGCAGCTTTAGAGTGTGATGTGCCTTACAACACAAAACCGGGTAACCCACTTTGAAATATTATCAACCCTGTTTCGGTTGTATTTAATACGGCTCTTAAAGTGAGACTGTTTTAGATTATTGAAGGCTGCCTCCCTTGATCTCCTTAATATATTTTGGGTTTTCAGGGAGGTAATTTAAAATCCAAAGATGTGACAAAGGATTATTTGGTGTATACATTAACATAAGGTTTAAAGGTGTAGCTTTGTGTGACTTTGCCGGGCATAATTAAATGCCATTTGTAGCTGTCGAATATTTATATCCCAGTTGTTTTGCTCCTTCCCATGAAACGCAATAAGCGCAGATTGGAGGGTTCGATTAAACATTTCTGCATAAGAGGGAGGTGGATAGTAAGGTGATAAAATTTCATTGTAAATGCCATTCACAAAGCATATATCCTTGAAAAACCGAGAAAAAATTGAGGACCATTATAAGAGACCAATGTTCGAAGGAATCCCAAAATTTTTAAACATGTGAGATTATAATGCTTTTATCTTCGAAAGCAAGTCACCTTTTCTAAGTGGGATGAGACAAATACATTTTGAAAACGCATCCGCACAAATTAACAATACATTGTTACCAGATTTGCTCCTTAGGAATTGGCATACAAAATCAATAAACAACTTCTCCAAAGGTATCTGTGCAACTTTTGAGGCTAAGAAGCCCATGTGGGTATTTTGCGCCGGTTTACTAAGGGCACAGAAGATACACTATTTAACTTGCTCATCTATATCGGCATGCATACCATTACAAATAAATTTACTTCGTATTGCTTCAATTGTCTTGGACCTCCAACCGGAGAGAAATGGAAATACTAAAAGACCATGGGTTGTAGCTGGGAAGGCAAAAGAACACTTTTTCTGTTATCATTAGTTTTGCCACACAAAATATTTTTTTACTAAAAATAAGGTTTTTGCTCAATTCCAGAACGTAAATGTTGAATAAAATTTTACAATTATTTATCCTTGCTCCTGAATTTTCATGAATCCCAAAAGGAATTCCTATAAAATATTAGAACTTACAGGCCTATTATCTACTTCAGTGTTTTTTCCTTCACACATAAGTGAAAATGTATCAGGTACCACATGCTGTGTGCCCACATGACCACATGCTGTTTGCCAAACTGCCATGGGTGAGCGAAGAGCGAGGATCAGGCTTGATTTTCTGTCACCAACAAAAATCCTGAATCTTCCAAACATAGTCTAAATTTATCGATCCCGAAAACAACAGGCAATCATACTCACTCATAAATAGTGGATTTTTTGCTGGGAAGTTAATATTCGGGATGCAAATCATTTGGCTGGCGAAAACCATTAATTCCTTGGGCCAGGTATGCCCCCTCCTCCCCCCACCGGAATCCCAACCAAACTGGCAGCATCAGTCTGAAGAATAAAAGTTTTTGAAAAATCCGCCATCCAAAAAACAGGCGGATTAAAAATATTTTTCTTTAAAATTTCAACATCAGCTTGCTGCTTATCGCCCCATTCAAATTTGACATAATTTTTATGTACCTCATTTAACGGGTGGCTTTCTCTACTAAATGGGGGATAAATGTAACAAATAACAACCATGTGAAGAAAATACGCCCTTTACATCATGGGGTGGTGGAAATTCGGGTATTGCTTTAGTGAGGTCAGGGTCAATACAAATTACTTTGGACGAAATTTTGCGTACTTATAAGGAAATTTTCTGTACCGCAATTTTCACCTGGTTGGGGTTGTGAAGCAACCCAGTCTTCTCCAAATGCGACGGCACCTCTTTCAAATGTTGGGGATGTTGGTCAAAATTTTCAGAATAATTTACCAAATCATCCACAAAATTTCAGACAAATTAAACTTAACATCGTGAAAAATCATTTCCAGCAAATAAGTCAGCACTTGTGCACCTTTAGCTAAAACAAAATGTACACGGGTAAAATGGTTTAAATTCCATGGAACGCAAAAGCTAGTGACGGTTTTGGATTCTCGATTCAAAGGAATTCGATGATATGCAGCATTTAAATCAATGGTAGTAAACAATGTTGCCCTTCCAAACCAGTGGAAGGCTGAATATAAATCTGGTAAGAGGACAGACTCAATTGCGGTTTTTTTATTAATCTTACCGTTGTCGACAACCATTCTTTTTTACAAATTGGTTTTGGGACCAGAAAAGCCAGACTAGAATATTGGGATTTCTACAATTTGATAACTCCTTTGTCTAACATATCGTACACTTGGTGCCTCAGAAACTGATTTTTTGGGGACAACTTTTAAGAAATTTTTTATCAATAAACTTAATTTAATATTCTTAAATATCTGTAAAACCAAGTTCATAGATTAGTACTTTAAGTAATTGGGTACATAATTAATTTAATGCCAGATTTTCTTCATTACTAAAATGTCCAAAAAGTATCACTTAATAGTTGGGATTCAAATTTAGGGTTTAATTGAGAAGAAGGAAATTGATTTTACTTACGGTTAACAAAGGGAATTTTAACATTAGGTCTGAACTTAAAGTATAAATGCTAATCTTGCATATCCAGAATCATTCCACAAAAAGCCATAAAATCATCTCCAAGAATGAAGTAAGAACTTCTGTTCCCAGCCATAAGACATTTACACACCCAGGTAAAATATGATATCTTTAACTTAATAATAACACAATATGAAATTGGCAAGGGCTTACAAGAAGTTGCATAAAATGTAAACTTGGTGGGTTCAATGGACTTCACAATTCTCTTTAATTTCAATTCCTCAACAATTTTGGTATACATTATAGTACGTGCAGATCTTGAATCCATTAATGCATTTACAGGAAAACTCCCCACAACTACTTCAACACGATGCGTATTAACTCTCTGAANCGATATGAAATTGGCAAGGGCTTACAAGAAGTTGCATAAAATGTAAACTTGGTGGGTTCAATGGACTTCACAATTCTCTTTAATTTCAATTCCTCAACAATTTTGGTATACATTATAGTACGTGCCGATCTTGAATCCATTAATGCATTTACAGGAAAACTCCCCACAACTACTTCAACACGATGCGTATTAACTCTCTGAACACCGATGATATTTGGAACATGGACCCCTGTTACACAATTTTCAGTTTGGTACTCCTTGGTGTCTGAAGGATCGAAAATATGTCGAAAGAGATATGACAGTCTGATGGACTGCGATACATAAGCTTTGTATTGAGCATTGCCTAAACTTGACTTGCAAGCAAGAGCGCTCACATTTTCTGCTCGCTGGATGAGTTTTTTAGAAACCAGCGCCTCGATGCAATGTGACCTACTTTACCACAACAATGATACACTGGTGGTTTTCTTTTCTCCCCGGAACATGACTGAGGATCAGGGTCCTTGAGACTTTACTTATTATCATTTGGTTCNAGAAACCAGCGCCTCGATGCAATGTGACCTACTTTACCACAACAATGATACTCTGGTGGTTTTCTTTTCTCCCCGGAACATGACTGAGGATCAGGGTCCTTGAGACTTTACTTATTATCATTTGGTTCTTTGGCATCAATTTGGTTAACCTCAGATTTCTGTCTCACTTCCAAATCTTTATTTTTGAAATCGTTTTTTCTGGATTTCATGCTGCAGGAAGCCTGATTTTCCCATATTTGGTCAGAATATTTTATGTGCTGGGAATTAATATACATTTGGTCCATCTGGGTCAAGGTAGTGGGTTTTCCACTAAATACCAAACTACGTCTCTCTTAAGGTGACAACCCTTCAAGAATTGTGTCCTCAGTTTCAATTTCAGGTAAGCGTAACCTTCAAATAGTACCTGTTTCCTTAATATTACTGGTGTAGACATATAATAAACACATCTGGTGCCTGTAAGTGTCTTAAAAAGTTGTAGCTTTAGCTGAGTGAAAAGCCTGGAAGGAACAAAATAGCCTAAAATATCTGCAAGTTATTTATCTAAGGAGACACTCTGATAAAAAGCCAAACTCGTGTTAAAATTCAGGGGACCTTGAGTAAAGGGATATATATGTTCTTAAACTGGAGGATCAGGAAAAACATTGCTTTGTTTTAATTTAAGAATCATTTCCATGAATTCAAGGAACTTGGGAATGTGTAATCCACAGAATATCGACAAAATATTTTTTTATGCGCTCTAAAGGGTTAGTTTTACAAAAAACCGGTGAAAATGCAGTACTCTGTGGATGCAATAGAGAGGTAGCCATTCTGAGTGGGTTTGTGAAAACCACATCACATTTTAGACTAGTGGATGGTGAAGTGAACAAAATTTGTCCACACACTGGCACTGACGGCTGAGGGACATGAGCAGAGGTACAAAAAGGGATTTGGCCACTCATGATAACAGCAGAGGACACCACAGTGCAAGTAATTGGCGTACTAATACCAAGTGAGGCAAATGACTCCACAAGAGGAAGGGATGTACCCGCCTGTGCAGAAAACTGTTCAGATTTACAAATACTAGACAACAGGTTTTCGACCTGTTGCGCAATGTTACACCGGAAGATTTTTGTACATCAGACAGGTTATCTACTTGTGTGGTCACCTACCAAGATGTGCCAATCTACTCTTTACTCAGGAAAATGACTGAACAGAAACCTCATTTTCAACATTATTATAAAGATCTTGAAGGATCGCAATCTTTGTAGCGCATGCATTATACTCTGATTCGTCATCCATATAATAATCGTTAAAGTAAACAGGCGCTTCTGCTTCAAGAGCAGAGCGCGTGGCTTTTTTAAGAACTTCTGTTTATTTTCAGATGGGATGGCCTCTCGTTAATTACATTCATAAATAAATTCACCCTTAACCATAAATTTTGTCACAATGGTAGCCCTGGTTAAGAACAATACAAACACAATAATAATAAATGTATTCAATGCTACGAAAAGGTTTAATGAGCTATGCATGTGACCACCACCAAAACATGATCTGCCAAGAGGTTAGGGGTAGCATTAACACTAACATGAACAACACATGCACCAAAGCACATCTTAAGTAACCACGCTCTGCTTCCACATATGATTCCCCTTTCCCGCGGCAACTGGGCTGAACAGCAACCCCAATAATAACAAATAACATAATAACAAATTGCAATGCTAGCAGACAGTTTGCCGATTTCTAGAAAGCACAGGAAGTTGTTACATGAAAAATCAAGACAAGATCTTGTGTTGCGAAAAATAACAGATTACATCTTAGAAGGATGGCCTCGAGAATATCGAAAGATTTCATTTGAATGTAAGCCATTATATGATTTTAGGAATGAACTGTCTGTAACAAATTGTGTACTCATCCGGGGCAAACGCATACGGGTTCATCATGATTTACAAGATGAGATGTTAACTAAACTGATCTATAGTCATCTAGGAATTAATCAAACAATTAGTCATACAGAAAATTCTCTGTTTTGGATAGGCATCAATGAGCATATTAAGAAATCTGTAAAATCATGCCAAACCTGATTAAAGTATCAAGAAAAACCAATTTAAAATTACTCTTCTAAACAGGAAAATTCCCCAGTTACCATGGATGGAAGTTCTTTGTGATGTTTTTCAGTTGAATTCTACATATTATTTAGTTATTGCGGATATTTTAACTAATTTTGTGGAAATCATGTCTCTCCTTAACCTGCATAATGCTACAATGATTGATAAAATTAAATCAGTCTTCATCAGAAATGGTATAACTCTAATGGAGTCCACAGATGGAGCACTTTATTTTGACCCACAATTATTCCGAAATTTTGCTAACAAACGGTACAATTTGTGTCAAGCTCCCACTATCCGAAGTCAAACGGGCTCGCGGAGAGTGCTGTAAAATTGTTAAAATGTTGTTTAAAAAGCCTCTGATTCTAATGAAGATACGCTACTAGATTTGTTACATTATAGGAACACCCCCAAAGGTGAAATTCACTCACCAGTTGCAAATTTGATTGGGAAGGAATTTTCGGACAACAATTCCATGTAAATTTTATACCTAAAATCCACGGATCATACTGAGTAAGGACAGAATATTATTTATTGAAAAGAAAATTAAAGGAGCATTTTGACAAAACTTCTTGTAACAGA
The DNA here is from genome assembly GCA_002778355.1 of Clitarchus hookeri. Classification (NCBI taxonomy): domain Eukaryota; kingdom Metazoa; phylum Arthropoda; class Insecta; order Phasmatodea; family Phasmatidae; genus Clitarchus; species Clitarchus hookeri. Next base: position 190,584 of record NQII01003238.1, on the reverse strand, counting down.
AAATCAGCTCAGGTTGATTAACAAATATTGTTAAAAAAAAATCCAAGAATATTGTGGATACCAGGAAAAATAGTATACACAATCAGTATCCAAAATCATACATAGTGTCAGGCAATGATTGTGAGAAGTATAAATTAATGAAATGCATATATTACCAAGAGAGGTAAGAGAGAAGCAAAGTCGGGCCAGCAACTGATGCTCACAGACTTAAAGTAGTACAACTATACTTTCTAAAACCATTTCTACCCCGGAATTGCATGTTTAACATGCAAAAACCCTAAATGTTTAACTACTCGATCTGGTAGGGAAGTAAAGATTCGATAAATTTTTAATTTATGGCATACTGTAAAGAGGTCAACAATTTAGACCACTAAAATATGATATGTAAACGGGGAAGCAATTCTCTAAGTATATAAATTAAGTGTTACTTCACGTTAATTCTATTTTACTGCCAGGCTATTTAATCATTAATAAGTATTGTTATAACTACCACGAATATGCAAATTAATGTTCCTTATTAGGGACAGTGTAAAATGTAACCTCTTTGGAATGAAATAGTGTGTGTGTGTGTGTGTGTGTGTTCTCTGTCTTAAAACATTATTGTGTTGTTTGGGATGAATGACTACTAAACAAGCTATTTTCTGATGTATGATTGTTCATAAAATTATGCTGAAGATAATGATAATCTGTTTTATTTCAACACGACATGAATTTTTTTTTCAATTATTAAACGAGAAGTTAATTCATCAATGGTTGGTTTCTGTGGGTTAACAAATTCCCAACTAGACACTAAAAATTAAAGTTTGTCCGGAAGTGACATTAAAATTTTGTAATGATTTGCCCGTCAGGCACATTACCTCCCATCTGTTTCAACGTTATAACCATATCTGTAATACCAGATATGTCAGCTGCTATTCCGTATCCTTCATTACTATATGAAACAATTATTTTATGTAATAATTTCCTACTTGTTTCTGACTTTTCTTAGTATATTGACAGCAATTTTGACCACATATCATTGGAATGTTTACATTTCAATATATGAATCATTGGTTCCTCTTCTATTCTACTGACAATAAGCTATTTTCCTTTAGAATTCTAAGCTTTCTATAAATCAAGTTCCTTACCTCCTACTGGTTTAGATTCTTGACCAAACAAAATTGTGTCATACCCCTTCGCCTCAGCTGTGGTGGGTATTTTAAACTTCCAAATACTCCAGTTTGACTCGCCTTTCAATTTTGTGACAGGTGTTGATTCCATTGTCATTAACATATATGCGGTAAGTCTCATAGTGGGTTCTAAAAACGCTTTTTTGAATACAAAAGCACAATTTTCTTAACACCACTCAGAAAATAATCCTTTATTTTTATGTTTAATGCTTTGGGCCCAAAACCTGATAGGTTTTGGTGAAAGAATCACGAGCAGCTAAGAATAGAGAGTCAATATTTGTAATTATAATTTTTTATAATGCAACACCAAGATGGCTATAAACGTTGATGACTTTAAAGAACAAAAGTACAAGGATGTGTTGCGGGTAATCAAAGCACATTGATATTCCAATATTATTTAAATGTTTTCGGAATTAGGCCTATGGACAATTTATGTAAATTTTGCGAATCAAAACGAAATTTTCTCACCAGCTTTCAATTAACCATATGATTTACGTATGAGTATACAACCCCCCTCCCCCCTTTCTTGGTCATCACCAATACCAAATAAATGTCGATATGGATACATAAAAATAATTTATATGTCTAGCTGCTTCCCTATCACGTATTTTAGTAGCCCATTCAACAGGCAAAAACATGCTTAATTAAGTAATCGCAAATTCTCTTTAGCGTACGTAACTGTGACTAATTGCGGGAAAACCACACAAATTTAAATACCAAACCAAAATTTTCTTTTAATGTCTCTGTTTTAATAAAAAACGGTTGTTTCATTGGTTTAGAATGTATTAGAATGGCACTTTATATCAGCACCGTTATGTTTATAGTAGCTTGCTACAGTTAATGTTGATTTCTGTGATTAAGTGGCGTCCCATACTCGTGAGTATTGGTTTCATTAGACCCACTAGTGTTATTAGCTTACGTCTAGTAGTAACGATATTTTTTTTTAATTAAGCGGATATATCTTATTGCAGTAAGATTTGTATCATTAACACACCTGGAAAGCGGGAAATATTTTTATGATATACGAAGCACGAAAACACTATTATTTTCATAATATCTATCAAACAAAATATTAAACACATATGATTCAAAATTTCAAAATTTTATTAAAGATAGAATAATAATATTATGACGAATATAACAAAAAAGATTATATAATTACCAGTGCCTGAAAACGTTCTTATTATCTGAAGAAAATATTGGGAATTTTCAAATAGGCCTATTTATGCTAATAAAATATTTATTTATGATTTAAAATACAACTTTATGGTAAGTAGTTATGTACAATAAGTGCAATACAAGAATAAGAACAGAATAATCTGTTTTCTTTCGATAAATACACACTGTTTACTTATATTCTCGTCACGTTTTTTAACAGCCCTCTCAGATAGCGACTCTGGAATCCCGTTGTTCGGTGCTAACAACGACTTGTGAAAATCATTGCCGCAGATATTACATTGATTTAGTTGAGGCATTTGCAAAATCATTGCTTCAGATTCTTTAGAGACTTAACCGGTTCGGTCGTACATTAATTTCCGAGATCAAGTGTTGCAATCACGTACTTTATTATTTGTTAGGGATGCGCTGTACTTATGTTCAGTTGCAACCAGTGAACCACATGCTGCGTGTTTGATAATATTCATATACTAATTCATGCTTAAGATGTTAAGAATATTCCACAAACCATGCATTCCACAAGAAAGACTCTCAGAACACTGTACACTATTGCCTTGCTGTTATTTATATGAAACATATACATCATCGTGTACACAGTAACTGAAAGGCTTATAATGTTTAACAATTTTTCATTCTACACAATGAAGTCAAATAAAGTCTTGTGTTATATTTCTCACCTATTTAGATTGCATTTACAAAATACAGAGTAAATGTTACTGTTTTATAATTGGCCATATAAGAAATCTACAACATAGTATATATATTATACAGTTAATCAGCAAAGACAAATTATGTTTGGATATGAGAAATTAAAATAAGTAATTCGACAGCATACACGCAAACGTTCTTGTAGCAGGACATGGCCTTGAATTTAATATGAAACATATATATATATATATTTATATTGAACAATTACGAAATAGTTTGAAGTGTAAATGTACATGACTAGTCTTATAACTGGATGAATATTTGTAATCACAGAGACTTTCTATCACAGATAAATCTGTTACAGTCGCAAAATTATTTTACAAGATATTTTGTTCTGTCTGACGGTGTATTTAATGACGTGGATCAAAAGCTTTAAAACGATGGATTGCAATAGACAAATTTAACTTAACAAAAAAAGTTATATTTTGTTGATACAACAAATACTATCATATTCGATAAAATTATGTGTAATTTTCAGAAGCAATATTTGAACACATGGTTGGTTGGCAGTATGCACAGCAATCTACCTAATAAACATATCTCACCATTAGGGCGGCGAAAGCAAACTGTAAAAGGTCTTAATTTCTTCGCAGTCAATTGGTAGCGGCAAATGTTGAAGTGAGTTATTAACTTAATTTTTATCACAATATTAGGCGGTATGTGTTCTTTGATACACATAACTGAGTCAGATAGTCAACTTAGTCCCAAGTCAACAATTCCTAATTGAGGGTGGTCACTCAAATTCACTTTCAAAACTACCTGACTTTTCCAGGTGTTCCAGGCAAAATCATGATTTTTCGCTGTCAATTTTCAAAGGCAAGTTAAGATAGGCTTGTATATAGTTCAGACTAACCTTAGTTTTGGAGTGACTTCAATTCCTCATCTATGGCAAAACCTTATGTTGATATCCATTTGTCCTTCTTGTGAAAAGTTATTCAATGATTCATCAAATCATTAAAACAAAGTACTTGCAGATACTGCACAGCTTGACAAGTTGCTGGTGAAAATACCATACAATACTGCATACGCCAACTTTGTCCTCTGAAGCTGTATTTTTGAAGCTATTTCTGAATCTGGTAACATTAACTGAAAAAGTGGTATACTCTTTGCATCTCCACAGATAGACTTGTGTTGCACGATAGTATGAATGCACCAAATAATTTCAGATTTCGTCACATTCTCCTTTAAAACAAACTCTTGGAGGATATATTTCTTTTTTTATAAAGGCTGGCAATCACTTTCGGTGGCGGTATTAGTTAGTGACATGTCTGATGTTAAATTTGTTTCGCTTTCTGCTTGTGAAGATAGACCTACCAAATCTGAGAAGCTGCGGTATTTTAGCGGCACCAATGGTCTAAAAAAAAATACCTTAAACTAACTGATTTGGGACTACGACTAATAGTTTTTGTGAGTTTCTTCCCCGCCCTGTGGCTAGTGATTGCCCTTTTACCCACGTTACTAAGCGGAAAATATGTTCTGCAAACGATAAAAAATGCAGAATAATTATCATCTACCCAGCGAAACACCACAGAGAAATTGCTATCCAGCAGCCACCGTTCATTGAACACAGTTTTAATACTTTTTCAACAAGACATTATTTGCACAAAATTTTTACTTCTAAGCAGCTAATAATGGCGACAGTCACAAACAATATTCGCTCAGCTGGTTAAGACTGCCTGTGTGGTTCAATTGCTAATATTAACATAAATAAGTATGCAGTTGAAGGGTTAAAAAACTTGAACACGTGTCACCAAAACACTGAGCGTTAAAAAGAGCGTTAATAATTGAAAAAAAAAGTTATCAATGTACGCAAGCGTATATTGCAACCATACTACCATTTGAATTTATAACTATTATTTTATTTCACATGAGTTATTATAGAATGTACAAAAATAAAACACGAAAATTCTAGCTTAAATACTGTAATAGGCTTTCAATCGCCGTTTTAAGTAGCATACACTTAACAAGTCGATAAAAAAAGGCAGCGTCATTAAAGTCAAACATACGCACTTCACATACAAATTATATAATCTGTTATGTTTATAAATACTTCAATATAAATTTTCCGACCACAATAACGAACAAAACCGTAATGCACTAATGTTTGCATATCGTAATAATTCCCAACAAGTAACTGGTGGTGCCATGGTGGTGCACTGATCAAAGTTGCCAACACAAAACAAAGAAATTTTGCTATGGCTCTGACTAAATTCTTACACTTTATACTATGAAATCACAGAAAAAATGCGAGCGGGTTAGCATTACTACGTCATTCTCGTTGCACAATAAATTGCTTTTCAAGTAAAATGAAAATTATGTCTATTAACCTTCGTTAAAATAAAGACCATCGAAGTTTTAAGAAATGATTTACCTTATTGAAACAGATTTGACAAAGAATGTGCTTAACAATACTGGAATCGATTGATTGATGATTCAACATGTGTATCTATATATCAACTTAAGTCCTATCGCTATAACCATATATGAGCGGGAGAATGTTTTTAACAACACAGCCAATCCAACTTTTCAGAAACCAAATAATTAATCATTACTAATACTGAATAAGATACTACTCGTAAGCAAAAGTAAAAAAAAAAAAAAGATAGTATTTACACAAAATTTAACTATTACTGCCTCAAAATTGTCCTGTATTTTTGGGAAATTGTATGACTTTTCACTGACCAAGAAAATTTCCTGACTTTTCGCGTTTTTCCCCAAGGTTGGCCACCCTGTAATTGGCCCTATTGTACAATATAACACTCAAGATCAGGTTATTAAGTGACACCTGAGTAGTGGAGTCCTGATGAAGACGATGATACGGTACCGGAAGAGGTCAGAAGCCATATTAATCCATAACCACTGGACAGCCTCCCACAATGCATGGATATTAATCGGAGCAGGATCCACGGCGTGCACGTTCATCTAGACAGCATGCCAGAAATGTTCAATAGGGTTGAGGATGTGTAACAACGGGGGCCATCCAAGTATTCTCAAATACGTGGAGTGTTTATCCAACCACTCGGTTACAATTCGGAAGTGGTGGGCAGGTGAACTCACTTGCTATATGTACAGGTCTCCTGCACGTTGTGTAGGCACAGAAATGTGTGCACATCATTTTCCAGCAGCCTTTCTGTATCGTTTGCCAGTAAGGGACGATAATAGGTGTAACATGCAACACATTTTATTCCATATAAACATTCCTCATACGAAGAAACCACCACCAACGGCTTGAACTGTACCTTGCTGACAAAAAGGATCCATTGCCTCTTGTGCTTCGCGACACCCTCATACCTTGTCATCTGTGTGTACAAATATGTGCTGTAACGTCACAAAAAGAAAAAATCGTAATATTTAATGTCTAAATAATTTTTTTCTGCTTTCGGAAGGTCACACTAAATTTTTATGTTTCCACAACCTCCGTTTAACAAATGGCACATTTACTCAACTCAGTACAATGTCTAGTGAGCAATGACACTCACAGATATATAGTACCTCTTGTTTAGGGCAGGCGACGACGTGAAATTACTCAATTTTTGACTCATCTGGAACTTAAGTCCCGTGGTAGAAATAATCACTTTTGAAAGTCTTCACCCCACACTAAATGAAGTCGAGCGATATAAGAATGTCTCTTGCCAGAAATACAAATATCACTTGGGTAGCCAAAATATCAAACTTTCCTTGCGCAAGGTACACCACTACGCGGTAGGAGATTGGGGCTCTTCGCTTCAATTTCGACAAGACTTCAACAAGCCAGCCATGTCGACGCCTAAAAATAGCTCTACTAGAAACTGAAATTACGCGTTCTAACACATGTCTAGAAGTTTCCTGAACTTGAAAAATATACAACATTCGTCATTTCCGGAAGTGGGACACTTTCTATAGAGAAAGAGAGTGCCCCCAAAACTTACTGCTTTGTTGGGCTCACGGAATAAAATTTAATATGTTGCACTAACCGCTGAAGTAAGTAACGGTTATGACGTGACATCGGCGCGTCATTACAGTACACCTCGACTCATCTGTCCAGGCAACCTTTTTGCAAGCGTCGAGAGTCCATTGGCAGAGTTCCTGCAAGCACATTAATACTGAAACTTCGTGACGTGCGGTGAGAAGCGGTACTCTAGTGGGGTGGAGGCTTCTGTACCCCCGTAGCGAGGAGGTTGTTTTGGATGGTAAGTCTGCTTTCAGGTCGTTCTGGTCCAGCGTCGAATTTTCGATTTATCTACTGCTTTTTAGCCTATCCATCCGATATTACCGACCGAGCTTGCTGACAGCGACCCCTTTCATCAAAAGTTGCATCCCACAGCATTTAATGGCCACGGTGGCTAAGCGATTATCCTGCTCACCTCCCACCAAGGCGAACCGGGTTCAATTCCCGGCCGGATCACTTCCGGGTTATTGCATACTAGAATCGTGTCGGACGATGCCGCTGCTCGGCGGTTTTTCTCGGGTATCGCCTATTTCCCCCTACCTTTCATTTTGGGGCTGCTGCATACTCATTTCAATAACCTAAATCAGCTCTCAAGCCCTCGATGTTAAGAGCCACCTAAATCTCTTCAATCATTCACTTCACTCACCCACAGCAGCTGGTTTTAACCGAATCCTTGAACTCGCCATATGCTCTTGTCATGGTGATCCACGTAAATCCCAGTGCCTGCACGGTGTCAAAGATAGACTGCCCCATGCGTTTGGCCCCAAAGATCTGGCCACGATCAAATGCGCTGAGACCACGTTTCTTCCAAATTCTGTACTCGACTGATACTCAGACGGTCAGTGTAAGATATGACGACATCCCAGTCTTGCGTGGCTGGGCACTATTCCATTCTACGGTGTGACCACAGCGACATATCGCCAACAAGGCATATGTCACTAACATGTGTTGATGTTTCCTGTTAGTCCATCAAGAAATGATGATATAGTGTTTACTTTGTTTAAGATTTATAATTTTATCATCTGATTGTATATTGTGGCCAAAAGATCACTGGAGGAACGGATGCGACTCTTGCTTCAATTTTGGACACCAGCAAGTGTATATTCTCAGTTTGTTGAGTAATGAATTTTGGAAGAATACATATAACTGAATACCAAGAAGTGGGCACAAATATCGAACAGACTTAATATTTCAAGTATTTTACAAAACAGCTGCATTATTTTGCCAAAATATTGTGGAATAGTTAAATCCCTACTTTAGCTCAGCATATGTATAATCATTACAAAGGAAACCATACATATTATACAATGCACTAACTTAACATTATTGAATCTGTTATGTGGTAGTGAATGTTGCTGAATTTAATGTTACCTTTAATGAATCCAGTTTGAAATATGTTAACTACAGTACAAAGTTAAGAACGTAATAATGACCAAGGCATTTCGCAGTATACCAGTAGTGGACAATTTAAAAGCAGAAACGAGGACAATGTCTTCCAGCATAGAATTCCGGGTTCATCCGCCATCTTGGTTCACTTCACAGTCAGACGTCGTGTTCGACAACCTGGGGTAGCCATATTAATGAATATATCAATTTTCCATCAAAATCTATGCGGTAGTCATGACATTCTAGTAGGACCATATAAACTCCCTGCTTGCCAACTGGCAGAATCTTCGTACACTTTCCGCAGACAGTTCTTCTGCAAAAAACCTGCAAAACGTTTAGTGTCAAATCGGCTAAATCTGTAAATGTTAATGGCAGAACTTTCAAACATTATTTATGTGCATTAGGAATAACTTTCAAGTAACATTTCACTGGGCGAAAGATATTGTTTAGCCGAATGAAAACTTATCTGTATACAGCTACATACACTGGAAAGCCAAAAAACTGGAACACCTGCCTAATATCGTGAAGACCCCCGCGAGCACGCAGAAGTGACGCAAGACGACGTGACATGGACTCGACTAATGTCTGAAGGTGTGCAGGAGGCAATTCACACCGTCAATCCTGCAGGGCAGTCCAAAAATCCATAGGAGTGCGATGCGGTGGAGATCTCTTCTGAACAGCAGGTTGCAAAGCATCCCAAATATGCTCAATAATGTTCGTGTCTGGTGATTTAGGTGCCCAATGGAAGTGTCTTAAATTAGAAGAGTGTTCCTGGAGCAACGCACGATGTGTGTGGTGTCGCATTGTCCTGCTGGAATTGTCCACGTCCGTCGGAATGCACAATGGACATGAATGGGTGCAGGTGATCGGACAGGATGCTTAAGTATCTGTCACCTGTCAGAGTCGTATCTAGACGTATCAGGGGTCCCATTTCACGCCAACTGCACACGCCCCATACTATGACATAGCCTCCACCAGCTTTAACAGTCCCCTGTTGACATGTAGGGTCCATGGTTTCATGAGAATGTCTCCATACCCGTACACGTCCATCCACCCGATTAAATTGGAAATGAGACTCGTCAGACCAGGCAACGTGTTTCCAGTCATCAATAGTCCAATCGCGGTGTTGGCGGGCCCAGGCGAGACGTAAAGCTTTGTGTCGTGCAGTCAACAACGGTACACGAGTGGGCCTTCAGCTCCGAAAGCTTATATCAAAGATGGTCCGTTGAATAGTTCGCACGCTGGCACTTGTTGATGCCCCAGTATTGAAATCTGCGCCAGTTTGAGAAAGGGTTCCACGTCTGCCACGTTTAATGATTCTCGTCTGTCGACGTTTGTCCCGTTCGTTCACGATCTTTTTCTGGCCGCAGCGATGTCGAAGATTTGATGTTTTACCGGATTCCCGATATCCGCGGTACAATTGTGAAATGGTCGTATGCGAAAATCCAAATTTTGTTGCTAGCTTGGAGATGATATGTCCCATCTCTCGTGCGCTGACTATAACACCACGTTCAGATTCACTTAAATTTTGATAACATATGCGCTGCCGACCGCATCGCGTTACTCTGATTGATTCCATACCTCTGTTATTTGCATGCACACCCTATACCAGTTTCTTTGGTTCTCCAGTTTATAAAGAAGTTAATTAAACGATATTTATTTTTGCAGATTTGTGTCCACAATTTAAATGTTAAATTAATTCGGTGCAGAGAATAAATTTTGCGTTACAATAATTTGTTATCCAAACCAATACTTTGTAAGACAACCTAATTACCCATATTAATTCACAAACACTTAAATTCTTGCTTCAGATATACCCTAATCTCGGTGTATCGCAGTCAATGCATTGGACTGCACAGCACCAAGAGACACACGCCATGCAATTGGGACTTCAAGAAATTCGAATCAGCATATGCCGCACATTTTCATACTAACACAACATTTAAGGTGCAAGAGGTTGAACTATATTGAGAGGCAATGTTGAATACTCCCAGCTTCTTTTAAAGGGCACGGTTCCACATCATCATAAATAACAGCCTTATCAGTTTACGCTTCGGTGACGTAAAATAAAGATATTAATATTCATGTCCATCCCTCTGTTGTGAAAGCTACCCTTTAAACGAGCCACCATCATCATAATATAAAATTTTGTAGCACTAGAGATGCATGGGATGCAAAATGGAAAAGTGTAATCTTCAGCGACGAATCGTGTTTCTGTCTCATCATGGACGTTCATCGCGTGATAGTCTGGCAGTGACGTGATCGTCGGACTGATTCCTCTACCGTTATGGAGCGCTACACAGCCCATCAAAGTGAGGTTCTGATTTTGTGTGATATTAGTGCCAACAGCTGCTCACCTCTAATACGCATTACGGATACATGTTGATGAGGTGCTATAGTCCTTCGTGGCAATATCATATCTACAGAGAGTTCTAGAAGCATGTTTTCAACAGTATGACGCTTGGCCACGTAACTACAATTCAGATCAGCCTCGATGCTTTGCAATGGGCCCTTGGCCGGCCCGAATTCCCTATCTCTCGCCAACTGAGAATCTGTGGGGCACCATTGGACGTCGGTTGTATACCCTTCCACTGCCACTAAGTAATGATGAACTGTCGACTGTAGTAAAGAACACATGGTCCACGATACCCTAGGGCATTTTTCGTGCAGTCATCGAAACGATGCCTTGTCGGGTTTATCGATGCATCGCCAAACATGAAGATCCCAGTATGTACAAAACCAACATGTATTGTAGGTCATTGAAGCCTTGTCTATACGTGAAAATTAAAAATATATGTTTTTGCAACAGTTTGCCAATATAAGAATATATTTTGGTCTGTTTACAGCATTATTTCACTGTTTGAGTTTTATCTGTCAACTGGTTTTGATCATGTTACGTGGAACGTGATGCGTGGGAAACACTGTACGAGCGGGATAAACGTGAGTTGTGTTTATCCCGCACGGGGTCGTGTGTGTCGCGATACGCAGCGAAGCAAGTGGGTGTCTCACGCGCACCGCACTCCACCAGTCTTCCGACTCTCTAATGAGGCCGCATGTTACGCCCGCCAAATACGAATCATCGGCCCTGCTTGCTAAAGCGCACGAAATTGCCGCGGCGTCGTGCCGTAGGCGCGCCCTCTTAATTCTTAACCTCTCCTGCCCCCCGGGCTCGGGAAAGCATACGCTAATGGGATTAATCACCATTGAGTAATTAGTGACGTGGTAATGAGAAAGTTCGCGCAATTTAATTACATGTAGGCATACTAGGACAAGAGGGGGGTGACGGCTGTGCACATAGGATTTTGTTTGGTGTGGAAATTGTGCGACGGGAAGGGGATGCAAATAGGAGGGGTCCAAACAACGCTCGTTGATAGGATCTGGTGGCGTGAGATTAGAATTTAGATTGCCGATGATGGGAAAACCTCTTCCGAGGCTCAAGATAAAGGAGTTAGAAGGAAGGAGAAGGCGGCAGGATTCTCAATATTTCCTTTGTCTCGGGTTCTGGTGAGGGTATCACCCNAGGAGTTAGAAGGAAGGAGAAGGCGGCAGGATTCTCAATATTTCCTTTGTCTCGGGTTCTGGTGAGGGTATCACCCGACGACGCGCTTTGCTTCGCTGGAATCCACCAGCGGCCAATTTTAGAGAGTCAGAGTTCAGCATTACTGAATCTACTACTCGGTTCCACGTCATATTCCACAAACAAAGAATATACTTTTCATTTGCTTTGAGAGCAGTAGTGTTTTCCGGAACAACTACTTAGAAAAATTTTCTGACCCCATGTTTGGTTTTCTTTAAAACTAGAGATAGTTACAATTTAGAATTAATGTCTCTGCAGGGAAACGATATCTAGTTGAATACATCGCGCTACAGTTACACTTCCGCCACATCAGTTAACACATTTTTTTATGATAAATAAAGAGTAACTCCCAAACCCACCAAATAAATATCTCTAGAGAATGTCATGTCACAAAAGTATATAGAAGGTAAGTTTGGCTCCGTTAACAACTTATCGAGAAGAAAGAGTATCAAAAAGAAATAATTTGCATATTAGACTAGACTTACTGGAAAAAGACAGTAGTTGCATTAAATCGTTACAAAATAATGAGATTTGAAGTAACACACTTCTGTTGCAAAGATGAGGCTAGAAATTTATATATCGAGTAAGTACCGGTTTACTGTTTCTTAACTAAAAAATACCATTTCGATTTTATAACTCTGGCTGTATGAAGGCAAGACGAAACGGGTTTGGCTTAACCACTAAACCATGAATTTTGTGAGATACGCTCATGCATTAGTTGTCGTTTGGACACAGGACTTGTCGTACTGTGAACGGGCTTATGTCAAACATTTCCACGGTGGTAAGTGCAAAACTTCATATCGTATATTCTCATTAGGTTAATCTCTTATGAGTTTTGACGAAAAGAGGTACTAACAGTTAATTTACCCAAATAGTTAGTGAAACGAGATTACACACATATAGAAAAGACATCGTAATATCACAAAAATGAAATTGTATTACATTTAAGTGAGAAATAATGTTGGCATTTAATAACAGTTTCTGGTGTATACAGCCTCGTACATTGCAGAGACACTGGCATGATGCTTGACTGCCAAAGCAGCCTCTCCACGGCTGTGATACCTGTGGCCTGCGAATTGAATGTACGGGGAGAGGAACAAAACAATTACCTAACACTCGGCAAGCTATCAACGTTGTGTTTCGGAGAAACTTGCCAGAGACNAGGAGTTAGAAGGAAGGAGAAGGCGGCAGGATTCTCAATATTTCCTTTGTCTCGGGTTCTGGTGAGGGTATCACCCCGACGACGCGCTTTGCTTCGCTGGAATCTACCAGCGGCCAATTTTAGAGAATCAGAGTTCAGCATTACTGAATCTACTACTCGGTTCCACGTCATATTCCACAAACAAAGAATATACTTTTCATTTGCTTTGAGAGCAGTAGTATTTTCCGGAACAACTACTTAGAAAAATTTTCTGACCCCATGTTTGGTTTTCTTTAAAACTAGAGATAGTTACAATTTAGAATTAATGTCTCTGCAGGGAAACGATATCTAGTTGAATACATCGCGCTACAGTTACACTTCCGCCACATCAGTTAACACATTTTTTTATGATAAATAAAGAGTAACTCCCAAACCCACCAAATAAATATCTCTAGAGAATGTCAAGTCACAAAAGTATATAGAAGGTAAGTTTGGCTCCGTTAACAACTTATCGAGAAGAAAGAGTATTAAAAAGAAATAATTAGCATATTAGACTAGACTTACTGGAAAAAGACAGTAGTTGCATTAAATCGTTACAAAATAATGAGATTTGAAGTAACACACTTCTGTTGCAAAGATGAGGCTAGAAATTTATATATCGAGTAAGTACCGGTTTACTGTTTCTTAACTAAAAAATACTATTTCGATTTTATAACTCTGGCTGTATAAAGGCAAGACGAAACGGGTTTGGCTTAACCACTAAACCATGAATCTTGTGAGATACGCTCATGCATTAGTTGTCGTTTGGACACAGGACTTGTCGTACTGGGAACGGGCTTATGTCAAACATTTCCACGGTGGTAAGTGCAAAACTTCTTATCGTATATTCTCATTAGGTTAATCTCTTATGAGTTTTGACGAAAAGAGGTACTAACAGTTAATTTACCCAAATAGTTAGTGAAACGAGATTACACACAAATAGAAAAGACATCGTAATATCACAAAAATTAAATTGTATTACATTTAAGTGAGAAATAATGTCGGCATTTAATAACAGTTTCTGGTGTATACAGCCTCGTACATTGCAGAGACACTGGCATGATGCTTGACTGCCCAAGCAGCCTCTCCACGGATGTGATACCTGTGGCCTGCGAATTGAATGTAAGGGGAGAGGAACAAAACAATTACCTAACACTCGGCAAGCTATCAACGTTGTGTTTCGGAGAAACTTGCCAGAGACNAGGGGAGAGGAACAAAACAATTACCTAACACTCGGCAAGCTATCAACGTTGTGTTTCGGAGAAACTTGCCAGAGACGCGCCTCGCTAGGCAGTGAAATATCTGCCGCCGGTGGGCGATCGTTGAAACAACAGTGCAGGGCCTCCCTCCTCTTCAACGTACGCCTGGGGAAAAAATTATTTACTCCCCTCCCTAACGCAGTTATAATTAGTTTCCGCAGCTGGTGTGCTGGCTGGTTCTCCGTAATTGCAACTCGCTATCCCGAGCCTGTCACGGCTTTCGCTCTCCGCGGCCTGGCAATTCCGCCCCGGAATTCATAACCCAAGATGAAAGGAAAATACAAATGTATTCCCGGCAAAATCCCATGTTATCTATCTTGGGGTAAACTGTGCAAGAGTGGGAAATAATAACCAACAAATGTACTCTGACAGACATTTTATGTAAAAAAGAAACGAGTCGGTAGTGCTGTAATGTCAAATATACAACATTAATAGGTACATTTTTTTAAGTTGATAAGGATTATATATAAAATTTTAGCTTCGTTACCCGACCACTTGCACAAATTATACTAATAATATAAATTAATTCTGTTTACTTTCTTTGGTTTGGTGCAATTTCCTTTAAATGACCGGACTAGTAATTTAGAAATTGCCAACAAAATATGTTATGTTCCACATATGTGCAAATGTGGTTTAAGAAAGGCATAACCCACGGGTTAAAGGTTGCACCATACCATCTTACAGCCCACTCGGAGCACATGAATTTCAGTGTCATGCGAGGAGTTTGCATCGAATCCTCAGCGGCTCGGTCTTCTCAAATGACTGTAATGCCGTTAAGAACGCAAAACAAAATCACAAAATATTACGGTTTTGCGACAACGTAACCATAAGTAAATATGTCAATATTAACTCAACATCATAATATTTTATAGTTATTTATAAATAAAAACGGTTTATAATTTAATGTCACCGTGATATGACGCATCTTTATTCGACTACTGTCTTATATGTTGATGTCCATGCCATATTTCAGTAACATTTTCAGCATAAATGAATAATGAATTCCTGTGGTGAGAAAAATCTTGAAACTNTGTCCATGCCATATTTCAGTAACATTTTCAGCATAAATGAATAATGAATTCCTGTGGTGAGAAAAATCTTGAAACTGTGTAATTTTAATGAGAATAAACGTATTCATTATTTGTAATTATAACGCGTAAAACAACAACTTCCCGCTGTGTTGCAATCCAAAGTAATTGGATATATTCAGGGTGTATCAAATAATCGTATTAAAAAAATCATTGCTCTCGATTATATGTTTACAATTACACAAAACTTAAATTTCTTTCATAGAAAAAAATTATTCATTTTGGCAAAAAATTAAGGTACCTTGACCAAACAAGGCTATGTACACCAATATTCCCATATGGGTGTTCCTTAAAATCAGAACGTGTCGTGGAAACTAGTGTCGTGCCAGTAAGCGTAGCTCGATATTTTGTACAGCAGCCATTACATGAGTGCTAGTAGCGTTCATGGTTAGAAGTAAAGTGCCTGTCNTGTCCATGCCATATTTCAGTAACATTTTCAGCATAAATGAATAATGAATTCCTGTGGTGAGAAAAATCTTGAAACTATGTAATTTTAATGAGAATAAACGTATTCATTATTTGTAATTATAACGCGTAAAACAACAACTTCCCGCTGTGTTGCAATCCAAAGTAATTGGATATATTCAGGGTGTATCAAATAATCGTATTAAAAAAAATCATTGCTCTCGATTATATGTTTACAATTACACAAAACTAAAATTTCTTTCATAGAAAAAAATTATTCATTTTGGCAAAAAATTAAGGTACCTTGACCAAACAAGGCTATGTACACCAATAATCCCATATGGGTGTTCCTTAAAATCAGAACGTGTCGTGGAAACTAGTGTCGTGCCCTCGTAGGCAACTGCCATGTTGTGGCGAAACCAGTAAACGTAGCTCGATATTTTGTACAGCAGCCATTACATGAGTGCTAGTAGCGTTCATGGTTAGAAGTAAAGTGCCTGTCTNCGTAGCTCGATATTTTGTACAGCAGCCATTACATGAGTGCTAGTAGCGTTCATGGTTAGAAGTAAAGTGCCTGTCTTAATTTCTTGGTGTGTGATTTTCGCTTCAAACAACGTTAATATTAAAGTAAACGTTAAAAAAGTATAAATATTCTTGTAGCTAAGTATTTCTTCTTTCGAATGCGGTATTATTTATTCATTTGAAATATATTATAAAATCAGAAGGTAAAATATATTATAGTGCAGGTATTTCCATTTATGGTCAACGTATACATGGAAGAGTGTATACTAATTAATTCGGTTGTCTTATTAAATCCAGGTGGATTTATGTGTCTAAGCCATTAAACAAATCTAAGGAACACCAATTGCAACAATATTACTTTATATTTCTCAAGTGAATATGGCGTAACAGAAAACTACGCCAACTGAAGAGCAGCTGACGAAGCCGAAGCTAGCCTTTGGAACNCTCAAGTGAATATGGCGTAACAGAAAACTACGCCAACTGAAGAGCAGCTGACGAAGCCGAAGCTAGCCTTTGGAACAGAGGAGTTATTGCGAGAAGCAATGAAAAATGTCAACAATGAAACATTGAGTGTGAATAAGACTGCTTTAGTATTCCACAGTCCAAGAAGGACGTTGCGGTATCCTTTTAAAACTGGTTCAGCTGTTAGAAAATATCGTAGGCAAACGTACTTTTCAGCAGCAGAAGAAGCCGAAGCTAGCCTTTGGAACGGAGGAGTTATTGCGAGAAGCAATGAAAAATGTCAACAATGGAACATTGAGTGTGAATAAGACTGCTTTAGTATTCCACAGTCCAAGAAGGGCGTTGCGGTATCCTTTCAAAACTGGTTCAGCTGTTAGAAAATATCGTAGGCAAACGTACTTTTCAGCAGCAGAAGAAGCCGAAGCTAGCCTTTGGAACGGAGGAGTTATTGCGAGAAGCAATGAAAAATGTCAACAATGAAACATTGAGTGTGAATAAGACTGCTTTAGTATTCCACAGTCCAAGAAGGACGTCGCGGTATCCTTTTAAAACTGGTTCAGCTGTTAGAAAATATCGTAGGCAAACGTACTTTTCAGCAGCAGAAGAAAATGAACATCCTGATTAATTTTTCTTCCAGTGTGATATTGTGATTTCGGCTTAAAACTCACAGCTAAACTCTTACGACAAACTGTATTCACGTACTGTACAATGGACAACATTTGACTCGATTAATGGTCTGGCTAGTAGGAAATGGTTAAAGCTTTTCCTTAAACGGCAACTTGACACTGCACACAGTTAATTTACTAACAAACTTTTAACAATTTATATTGAATGCCGCGTTTACTATGAAAAATTGTTATTTTAAAACAAACTATTGTTTGTGTTCATTTTTTATAAAACTGTTATTATCGTTTAAAACTCGACGTCTAACATTTTTACTTTGTATTATTATTACATTCAAGTCGCATTAAAGAGATGAAAAGAGAATAATACAATATTAAAAGTCTTGTTTGAAAACTGGCCGCCCTAATAAAAGGACATATCCATAGTAAATTATAATAGACGGAGAAGGTGTGAAACTAGCGATTCACCATGAGCGGAGTGTTTTCGCTCACATACGAGTGAAAATGGTTCACTTTGTGGCTCCCAAGCACGAAGAACTTAACATTTCTGACACGTGCTATTGCTATCTGCACCGCCATGCCTTCTATGGTTCTTCTCAAACTGACAGCGACTTAAAACGGAGTGGTAAAACAACACCCCTTTGAGAAAAGTGATTTGAATTTGCAGTAAAGGTTCTATGAAGACAGCTCTTTATATTTTTTCATTTCGAACAAATAACTCATTTCAAAGTGGACAGTAAGGTTTTTTGAACTTTGATGGAGCCTCATCCCACCTTGATGCTAAAATTGTGCAGGCAGTCGTCAAGTGAAGAATAAGACTTTGCTGCCTTCAGTAACACAGACCACTATATCAACCTCACGACAAAAACGTACTCTAGTTTTTGAAAGTTTCACTCATGGAGTGAAGAGTTACTTTTGGCATACGACACAAAACATGATTTCAAGCTGACGAGAGCCACATTAGGCCCCATTATTAGCAAGGTATCGACCAGATCTGTAACTGCACCAAATATTATCAGCAGTTTTAACAAAATTGGTATTTTTATAATAACACTTGCGGTGTGCTACAAAACAAATAAATGTAAAGATTGTTTCCTATTTTAAATTATTAATATACAAACGTATTTTGTTGGCTTTATAAATACAAAATATACCTCAAAACACGATTTATAAATACATGTTAAAAGGCTGACCTTATTTGAAACATTGGTTCCTAACAAGGCAATAATTTTAACATAAGGAATACACATCTTATGTACCCTATAGTTTAGATGTCTGTAAATTATATTCTGATATTTGTTATATATCCTCTGTTGAATAATTGGAATTTTTTGATACTATTATTGGCAAAATCAAGGACACAGCAAGATGTCAAACCTTAGCAGGGCCTAATTTGGTCAAGGTAATTAAAATAATATTTTATCGATTGTTTAACCGTAATGTTCCAATGAAGAGAAAAATATATAAATATCTACACTAAGCAAATGAATACCCAAAGTGATTAACTTTATTTTAAATTCAAGTTTAAATAATAAATTAACGAAAGTAACACTTTTAGATATAATGTTCTGTTGAACTTCAAGGCTTTCTTAACTACTTGCCAGCTTCCATATTTTTGTTTAAATTTGAACTCAATCAGCAATGATGTCGTTCGTCCCTTATAGTGAATATTCATTTTAATTTATGTCAGCCAAGTTAAGTAGGAATATGATCTTCCAGAAAGAAGAATTTAAGTGAAACCAAAATTAATTTTTCTCAACATTCGAATCAATAATCTTCAGATTTTGTTTATTATCTACACGAAGATGTATCACTTAATATAACCTAAAGTTTTCCAGTAATATGAGAAAGAAAAAGGTAAGATAATTTCTTAACATTATCTTTTATTAAAAAAGGTAGGTAATTGTTTCTATTTTCAAGTATGGCAAACAACATATATAGGTAAAAATTTATATAAATAAAAAATGCAGCAATAGAAAATACATAATAATAAATAAAAAGTATCTAATATTTCTGAAAATTTTAAAATCTTCAATTTATAAATACAGTTAAGGTAAAGTAAAGTTACTTTCTTATATACTTATTTGGTCCTACAGTTCACACTATAAAAAAAACAGAAGTTTGATAGTACCGTACAATACGAATTTCGTAGTATACAATAATTTTTAATTATCTGTTTTTCCAGTTATTACGAACAATAAAATCTAGGTAGATTTTAAATTGTTATTGTACACTGGACAGCCTAAAGAACTGGTATAGGCGTGCGTATGCAAACAACAGAGTTATGTAACCAATCAGAGTAACGTGATGGTGTCGGCAGCGCCTATATAAGACAACAAGCGTCTGACAAAGTTGCTAGATCGGTTACTGCTGCTACAATGGCAGGATATCGTGATTTAAGTGAGTTTGAACGTGGTGTTATAGTCGGCGCATGAGGGATAGGACACAGCATCTCTGAGGTAGCGATACAATTTCGATTTTCGCGTACGACCATTTGACGAGTGTACCGTGAATATCGGGAATAAGGTAAAACATCAAATCATAGATATCGCTGCGGATGGGAAAAAAAACGTGAACGAACGAGACAAACGACGACTGACGAGAATCATTAAACGTGACAGACGTGCAACCCTTTCTAAAATGGACGCAGATTTTAATGCTGGGGCATCAAAAAGTGCCAGCGTGCGAACTATTCAGCGCATCATCATTGATATGGGTTTCCGGAGCCGAAGGCCTACTCGTGTACCATTGTTGACTGCATGACACAAAGCTTTACGCCTCGCCTGGGCCCGCTTACACCATCATTGGAATGTTGATGACTGGAAACACGTTGCCTGGTCTGACGAGTCTCGTTTACAATTGTATCGGGTGGATGGATGTGTACGGGTATGGAGACATCATCATGAATCCATGGAATCTACATGCCAAAACGGGACTGTTCAAGCTGGTGGCGTCTCTGTCGTAGTATGGGGCGTGTGCAGTTCGCGTGAAATGGGACCCCTGATACGTCTAGTTACGACTCTGGCAGGTGACAGATACGTAAGCATCCTGTCCGATCACCTGCATCCATTCACGTCCATTGTGCATTCCGACCGACGTGGACAATTCCAGCTGGACAATGTGACACCCNAGCATCCTGTCCGATCACCTGCATCCATTCACGTCCATTGTGCATTCCGACCGACGTGGACAATTCCAGCTGGACAAACTGACACCCCACACGTCGAGAGTGGCTACCGAGTAGCTCCAGGAACACTCTTCTGACTTTAGACACTTCCATTTGCCACCTAAATCACCAGACATGAACATTATTGAGCATATCTGGGATGCCTTGCAACGTGTTGTTCAGAAGAGATCTCCACCGCCTCGCACTCCTATGGATATGTGGACTGCCCTGCAGGATTCATGGTGTGAATTTCCTCCTGCATACCTTCAGACATTAGTCAAGTCCATCCATGCCACGTCGTCTTGCGTCACTTCTGCGTGCTCGCGGGGCCTACACAATATTAGGAAACTGTGCCACTTTTTTGGCTCTTCAGTGTACATCAAGCAATTTAATATAAATTGTATTTAATTACACATATATACAGTTTTATATAATACATTCTCACGACAATAATATATTGTGAAACACCCATAATTGATTTACATACCCGTGTTATTACGGACTTGAAAAACACACAGCACACTAACAAACTTATCTATGGCATAAAATATTCATGGGTTTTAATTATGATTTAAAGAAGCTACAATCTTGAACAGTATATCAACAGTTAAAACTAAAAAAAATTTATCATTAAAAAGTTTTGAAACTTGACAAATTTTCTTATTTATTATGGTCTCAGTTATTATTGGTTTAGGTAACATTGTGAGCCAAGTAATGGTAAATAATAAAATAGAATGTTTACAAACACACACATACAGCGTCAGAAAAATACATTTAGGATTAGGAAGCATATATTAGGTTCGTTGGAAATCTTTTGTAATCATTAACTGAAAAAAATTTATATTGGAGTTAAGAGAGAAACAGCTACGTAATTGAAAACACAGACTGTTAATGTTTGAAATAAATCACGTTTCTTCAGTTATTCAGGACAAACATACGGTATAATTCTTCTTTGCTGGATTAATTCCTGGTGTACTCAATCTCTGCCTACAAGCCTTATGTGCTTTGAGCCTTAAGAATACGACATTTCCTGTATTCAGCCGGTCAGAGAAGATTGCATCCTGGTTCGCCACGAGGACGTTTCTGTGTCAAAATCTCCCAGCGGACCCCGTAGATTGTCTCTCAACTCCCGTCAATAAGCGAGATGCTGATATTTGGGTCCACATCTATATGAGAGATTGCCGGTAGAAGTAACACGAACACACAGCGAACTGTCTGTGTGATTCCTCATACACCAGCTACTCTCTGATAATACAGTTGGTTACATTGTTGTGGATTACGAATGAAAGAAAGTACATCGTACTAGCATTAAATTTCAGAACTCGGTAAACCTTGTAATAAATTTTCGTTCAGGACGGGGGGCACAAAAAACACTGTTTTGCAAATATTCCAGGAATTTTTAAACAAACAATTAATAATTGGTGTAGCAACGAAATTAACAACTACCTCAAGAACAAAAACAGCCGTTTTTATGGGGTTAAAAACAATATTTAATAAGTTTTAGTAAAAGGTAACTTAGGATAGAATGTTGTGCCTGTCGTAAAGTTTACTGGGTACTTCTAAAAATTCATTTTGGCAAAAAAAATAATAATATTCGTGGAAGTGCAAAATAGTGACCTAACTGATTGTCAGAATAACACACACACACCGTGTTGTCTTGGAGCGATACGATACCGTCATCAAATAAAATGGATGATTTTATATTTAGTAGAAAGAGATTTTGTTGTTTACGTTATATGTTTGATTGGAATAGCACAATCAACATTTTAAAAAGCGTGTTTGGTTGTGTAAGTTTTTTTTTGCCCGGAAACATTTTTTATCATTGGCACCGAATTAGCTCACGTGACTTGTAGCAGTAAAGTTGCCAGCATCCATTCCTTCCTTGAACTTAATGCTAGTCTCACGAGCATCTAAACTGAGAGTCCTAAGAATTCCGTTGGTCAACTACGATGCAATATGTTGCGTAATGAAAGTGAACACTATGTAATATAAATTGTGCATTCTGTTTACAGAACCATAAGTATGAACCTGCGATCATCTGAATTGTCTGTTGGACATATACCTAATACTTATAATTTTGAATGTCATTCAATTTAATGCCTACCAGAATGAGGACTTGCAAACTCGTAGTTTCTAACTTTACAATCTAACATTGTCTACACTACGAGTTTAGCGCAAAAGACAGTTTGAAAGCATGAATTTCCTTCTATATACAGAAAATCCGCTGACAACATATCACCGTGAAATAAATAATGTTCGTTTATGCATACAGTACAAAAACCAATTATGAACGTTTAAAGTAGACAACACTTAGTATTGCGATATTTAAAGGGCAATAGATTAAAAAGTAATTAGCAACGTTTTGATTTCTCTTAGCTTAAAGTGTTATTTTACTCTCATTTCATGTATTTTCAATTCGAACTCTTTTGGGTTTTCTTTGTTAGTTGTGTTCTTATAATGTGGTAGACAGCCAAATACTTACCTTCTTTGCTGGTGATTAGATTTTGGAAATATTTTGGGTCTAACTTTATGTGAACTGATAAAAACCAAAGAATTTATAGCTGTGAAATTATTCGCGTTGGCATTACACGTCGGTTCAGGAAAACTAAATCTCTAAATAGTGTAAAACAAAGTCGCTTATCCGCGTCTGTCTGTGTATTCACTTGGTACGTCTAAACTACTAAATGAATTTTGATGCGATTTTCAAAATAATTCAGAGAATTTCTTGAGGAAGGTTTTGGTGTATAACACATTTACATTTGATGAATGGAAAGTAGAGAAATGTCGAATGGTTTGTAATCAAGTCGAAAACAACAACTTTTAGGGCATTTTCATGGCTTGCACTGACTAAACCATAAGAAATATATCAATTAATGTCTACAGAATTGTAGCTATCGAGGTCTACAGAACAGTCCACAAAAGCATATGTTTACATTTTAAGGATGACCCACAGTAACAATTTTTGTCTTTGAAAGTATCGTTGTAAAAACTACATTATTACTGGGCGAAGCCGGGACGGTTCGCTAGAATTATATAAAAAGTAAATTTTAAAACAGGTTGACATTGGGGATATAAGTATTAAATATTTTATATATATTAGGTAAAATTTTATATCGTAGAATTTTATTGTATTATACGTATGAAATCACAATATAAAGAAAATATTGTAAAGTGATGTTGAATAAAAATTATCTCCTTGCATAACCTGTCTCAATTATTATTGCCCGTGTATAACGTCGTTCTGCAAGGTGGTACAGAGCTGACTGCCGTTGTATCCGGAATAAACAGGAAAGATATTAATTTGGGAAGGTAGTGGCAAGGAGAATAAAAAGGAAAGTTAATCAGAGACACTCCCTTTAATTTTATGATACGACAGAATGGACCAATGTATGAATTGTCCTTAATGTTAAAGATATACTATTTTTATTAGCTGTGTCACTGTTAGGGACTCTTGCCTTTGTTATTAAAGTGTCAAATTCAGGAAATAAATAAATACCCAATGTAATTGCAGGTTTACAGTTGTAAAATGTAACTCTTCAATTATTTTGATAAAATTGTAATCTTCCTTTTATGCAGGGATTTCAATATAAATCCACATTGAAATTTTTTAATTTTTTAACTTGGCATTAAAATAATGTGTAAATGTTTTATTAATGTATTAATGTTTTACAATTCTTTTACAAAAGTATGAAAATTAACATACGTTATGAAGACATCATAAATAATAATAGGGTAAACATTTTCTTTACGTAGATATGAAGCTATTTAAATTGTAATATTTTTAATTATATTATTTTTAAATACCTCCATTTTACGTGGATGTCATCTAAATACATAATGGCATACATCTAACTTAACGGGCAAGGAAAGAGCACAGTTGAATTTTAGTACGTAAAGTATCAAGCGGGCATTTAAATATTTTTCTCCATTTTAATTTTAAGGAACATTGAAAAAATCGCGACTGTTTTCTCTGTCAACACTGTTTTAATTATCGTACCCATGGCCTTTCTCTTTTTCAGCAGAGGCGTTACCCACTTCTTAGTACAAACATAAACGAGTATTGTGGGCAAAATTATTTCTCACAACAAATTAGGTTACGTTATTTTTTCGAAACTCGTTCAGTTCACGTGTCAGTTTAACAATTGTATATTTCACACGAACCGATTGTATAACACGCGGTTCGTTGCTTGTTCTGACCATAGTTCCCTCGCCTTCCAAAAAAACTTATATATTATTCATCGTATTGCTAACAGAAGGAAGCAATGTCATCACATTTCATCTATCGGAAGGAGAAGGAACATTAAATTTACAGACCTAGGAATGTATATTCAAGTTATCACCTCTAGCGAACTGCCTAGGACAGTTTTTGCAGCTAAAAATCACAGGAGGTGGGTTTGTCGGACACTGAAACTGTAGTCTAACCCATAAAATTTATCGAAGCATCGGCACCGTAGGCGATTCGACGATGAAGGCGTTCGTCCCAACTCCAGTTTAATGACGACCAGTCGTACGTACGATTAGTCTTCGATACAAGGAAAGTGATCACTTCCAAGTCGATGTTCACATCACAGTGCCAACTGATCTGCTGCTGACTTTCTACATAATCACGATTATTTCCAGCAGTTCTTTAAAAATGTTTTAGCTGTTTCCAGAAATTATTGTAGTGCAATTCAAATTAATGCTGTTTGCGAATTTCCGACAGAATTTTTTGCAGACACCGTCGCCTATCCACTATCATATATTTACAATATAAAAAGTCTTGGGATAATTACCTGATAATTGTAAGGTAATATTCAGAGACAAGTTTGGGAAACACATTTTTCTTTACATGTAAGATAGTGTTACCGCACTCTGGAGTAAAATTAACTTAAATGGCANAAGTTTGGGAAACACATTTTTCTTTACATGTAAGATAGTGTTACCGCACTCTGGAGTAAAATTAACTTAAATGGCAATATAGCAGACGAAGATCCCATATATGGATGGGAAAAGTACCTTTCGACACGTGTATTTCCTCAGCAATGTCTTAACAGCTCGATGGGAGGAAGAAACAAAACGAGGCCCTATGTTGGACAGTCTGTATGACTTATATTCGTTAGGGCAGGTACAAATCAATAAATATTGGTTTTAATGTAGAAAAAATGCTAAAAAAAATAATTAAATAACTACAAATGGAAAATTTGTGAAAAAAAAAGGAAACAGAAAAATTTACAACAGACTGTGGAAAACGGATAGCTTTTTTTTCCCGTGTTCAAATCACANAAGTTTGGGAAACACATTTTTCTTTACATGTAAGATAGTGTTACCGCACTCTGGAGTAAAATTAACTTAAATGGCACGATAGCAGACGAAGATACCATATATGGATGGGAAAAGTACCTTTCGACATGTGTATTTCCTCAGCATTGTCTTACCAGCTCGATGGGAGGAAGAAACAAAACGAGGCACTATGTTGGACAGTCTGTATGACTTATATTCGTTAGGGCAGGTACAAATCAATAAATATTGGTTTTAATGTAGAAAAAATGCTAAAAAAAATAATTAAATAACTACAAATGGAAAATTTGTGAAAAAAAAGGAAACAGAAAAATTTACAACAGACTGTGGAAAACGGATAGCTTTTTTTTCCCGTGTTCAAATCACAANAAAAAAAAGGAAACAGAAAAATTTACAACAGACTGTGGAAAACGGATAGCTTTTTTTTCCCGTGTTCAAATCACAATATACACCTTTACCTTTACCAGCGTAATTTTTTAATGTCAAGGGAATTATCACAAGACTTCGAAAGGTAATTAATTGGCTTCATAACACTAGTAATTCCACTAAAGAAATTTTACACAAACTTTACTTTGTACGGCACAAAAGTAATTCAGCAATCTGTTAACATAACAGTTATGCGTTGCCGTGGTGTAAGTTAATGGATAGTGCAACGGCCTCGCACTGTAGAGGACCGTGGCTCGCGCCCACGCACCAGCTTGTGTCGAGCATTTTAGTGTTGCTGTTTCGGTTACTTTTCTATTGAGGGTTTATGTTACAAACGTTTCTATAAGTTCCAAATTTTTTATATAATTTTTTTATACGATATAGTTAATACTCCCTAACTTGTATGGGATTTTCCCACACTTATGCCAGGTATATTTACATACTATTAAGGAATATTATTTTACTTGTTATGTTAATTTACTGTACATTTAAGAGGTAATTTTACCTTACATGTAAGTTTAATTTACTTCCCTTGAATGTAAGGTAACTCAACCTCAAAATATATTTACAGTGATATTATGTTAAACGATAATAATATGCTATAGGGGTGTATTTTTTCTGTTAGCTCATAATATGCTCATAGGCACATAAAATATGCAGATATAAATTATAATTTCTTAAATAAATGTATACGTAATTATAGTCATGTAAATCGCTATAACATATTATTAATATTTAATAATGATATACTTGTAGTTGCATGTATACATATATATATTTACACACACAGATATATAAATATATATATATATAGCACACAGAATCTGCGAAAATAATATAGGAATTACCCGAGCGTTTGGTAATAACAACATCAATTTTGATACCCCTAAAATTTTTATTCTATCCATTACTATTTTTTTAATGCACTGGTAAAAATAATAGTGATTATATAGAAAAATGACAGTCAGCAGCTCAGTTATCGTTCTTTCACCGTGATGTAAANCTGGTAAAAATAATAGTGATTATATAGAAAAATGACAGTCAGCAGCTCAGTTATCGTTCTTTCACCGTGATGTAAATATTGCTTTAAAGTAATAACACTGTTTTTGTATCGAAGATTATTCGTGCGTACGTCTGGCCGTGATTAAAAAGGGGTCGGTAACAACATGTTTATCATTGACTAGCAAACCCGGCGAACTCCGTTTCGCCACCAGATGGCTTCATTTTATGCAACATTTTGTTTGGTGATTAAAACATGAAGAAACANCTGGTAAAAATAATAGTGATTATATAGAAAAATGACAGTCAGCAGCTCAGTTATCGTTCTTTCACCGTGATGTAAACATTGCTTTAAAGTAATAACACTGTTTTTGTATCGAAGATTATTCGTGCGTACGTCTGGCCGTGATTAAAAAGGGGTCGGTAACAACATGTTTATCATTGACTAGCAAACCCGGCGAACTCCGTTTCGCCACCAGATGGCTTCGTTTTATGCAACATTTTGTTTGGTGATTAAAACATGAAGAAACATTTTTTTTATATTTGAAAAGGAAAAATTTTATTTCATTTCACAACAGTAATGAATTGAACTTCTCTAAGTAAATGAAAGTGAATCCAAAGTAAATACGTTTCATTGAAGTGCTCTTTGGTAAACCACATTTTTTGTTTTTTGGTCTGACGTTAACACAAACAAAGCGGATGGTTTCCCAACTCGTGAAC
>NQII01003238.1:0-161091 GCA_002778355.1 Clitarchus hookeri | reverse complement strand
TTTTTCCTGAATTTTCTTTGCTATAAACCTCACGGAGCCCGAGACCTTTCCAACGAATGCAAAACCGTGGAAATCGGTTCGTGCGTTCTGGAGTTATAGCGTCAGGAAGGAAAACCCGACTTATTTTTATATAGTAGATTAGCCGGAGGTAATGATACTGCAAAACTTTTATGCGTTCGACTACAATATGCACCGGCATAAGAATTGTGTGTATGAGAAACCCAACACGTGTGATTTTTGGCTTAAAAAACTGNCGACTACAATATGCACCGGCATAAGAATTGTGTGTATGAGAAACCCAACACGTGTGATTTTTGGCTTAAAAAACTGTCCTAGGCTGTATTATTCACGTTATAATCTGAATAGTCATGCAAAAAGGCTCTAAATACACTGAAAAGTAAAAAAATTGGTACACCTGCCTAATATCGTGTAGGGCCCCAACAAGCCCGCCGAAGTGCCGCAAGATGACATACCATGAATGGACTTGACTAATGTCTGAAGGTATGCAGGAGGCAATTCACACCATCAATCATACAGGGCAGTCCACATATCCATAAAAGTGAGAGGCGGTGGAGATCTCTTCTGAACAGCACAATGCAAGCCATCCCAGACATGCTCAATAATTTTCATGACTGGTGATTTAGGTGGCAAATGGAAGTGTCTAAAGTCAGAAGAGTGTTCCTGGAGCCACTCGGTAGCCACTCTCGACGTGTGAGGTGTCGCATTGTCAAGCTGGAATTGTCCACGTCCGTCGGAATGCACAATGGACATTAATGGATGCAAGTGATCGGACAGGATGCTTACGTATCTGTCACCTGTAAGAGTCGTATCTAGACGTATCAGGGGTCCCATTTCACGCGAACTCCACACGCCCCCATACTACGACAGAGACGCCACCAGCTTGAACAGTCCAGTTTTGACATGTTGAGTCCATGGATTCATGATGATGTCTCCATACCCGTACACGTCCATCCTCCCGATACAATTGGAAACGAGACTCGTCAGACCAGGCAACGCGTTTCCAGTCATCAACAGTCCAATGGCGGTGTTGGTAGGCCCAGGCGAGGCGTCAAGTTTTGTGTCGTGCATTCAAGAAAGGTACACGAGTGGGCCTTCGGCTCTGAAAGCCCATATCAATGATGATCCGTTGAATAGTTGGCACGCCGGCAGTTGTTGATAACCCAGCATTGAAATCTGCGCCAATTTGAGAAAGGGTTGCACGTCTGTCACGTTTAATGATTATAGTCAGACGTCATTTGTCCCGTTCGTTCACGNCGGCACTTGTTGATAACCCAGCATTGAAATCTGCGCCAATTTGAGAAAGGGTTGCACGTCTGTCACGTTTAATGATTATAGTCAGTCGTCATTTGTCCCGTTCGTTCACAATCTTTTTCCGGCCGCAGCGATGTCAAAGATTTGATGTTTTACCTTATTCCTGATATTCACGGTACACTCGTGAAATGGTCGTACGCGAAAATCTAAATTGTATCGCTACCTCGGAGATGCTGTGTCCCATCCCTCATGTGCCTACAATATCACCACGTTCAAACTCACTTAAATCCTGATAACCTGCAATTGTAGAAGAAGTAACCTATCTAGCAACTTTGCCAGACGCTTGTTGTCTTATATAGGCGCTGCCGACCGCGTTGCGTTATTCTGATTGGTTCCATACCTCTGTTATTTGCATACGCACGCATATACAAGTTTTTTATGGTTCACCCGTGTATAATTATCCTTCTCCTTTCCGATAAATGGCGTGTGTTGTTATCGCTTCCTCATGTTGACAATACGATGCATAATATATATGTTCACGGAAGGCGAGGGAACAATGGTCAATACAAGAAACGAACAGTGTGCCATACAATAAGTTCGTATGAAATATTCACTTCCCTAACTGACACGTGAAATGAACGAGCTTCGAAAAAATAATGTAACATATTTTGTAGTGAGAACTAATTTTTCCAACAATACTCCTACAAAGGAAAGGATACTTGTTGATATTTGTTCTGACTAAGAAGCGGGTAATACTTCTTCTGGAAAGAGAATGGCCTTGTAAACGATAATGAAGACAGAGTTGGCGGTGGAAACAGTGGCGATATTTTCAAACGTCCTCTCATATCTCCCCACTTTTGATGAAAAAATTGGCATGCTGAAAGCAGAAGACACAAAGAAAACCGACTACATATTTCCCGAAGACTCCAATGAACTTGTTGGTAGACATATATATTTGATTGGTTTGCAACAAGGTGGAAATTTTTTGCACAGTTAAGAGATTCCTTCAATCGTCGTTTAACTGGTGACAATTCACAAATAAACAGACGACACTGAACAATGTTTGAACACTACTTATTTTATATAAACCCTATTTTCTGAATGAAAAGAGATTATTTAAAACACAAGTAAAATTCACAGCCGTTATTGAGTATTGATCACAATAAATAACCATTAAATTAGCAAGGCTATGAATCTGATTAAACACGCATTTAGCTTGGAGCACCAAAAAAAAAAAAACACTTACAATATATAAAATACACCTAAGCTCTATTTCATAATACAGTTTACTTACAATTATCCAATATTTTACGTTAGCAAAACAACTTGTACAGGTACATTCTTTCTCGAATGGACAGTATTGCTTAGCACCCCTTTGATTATATAAAAATTTACAGAACAGAGTGCAGCAAAGGTTTGCTCATCAGAGCCTCCGTTTCTATTACAAAAATTTAGAAAACTATTTCAAATAATTACGGTGGGTTGTGGTCTTGTTGGACACGTCAAAGCTCCAACCGATATAAATTATCACAACAAACAAGACGGCAAACAATTGAATATAATTACGCCCTAAAACGATGCAGTCGTGGAAACAGTGAGAACAACAAACATTTAAATAAACTTGAGCGGTGGAGAAAGGATGATCACGACACGTTAATAAAGGACACACAGCAACGCGATACCATTGTTAAGCTGGAAAACAATTTGGAAGAGGGGCCAAAACCAAAATTTAGAAATAGATTGGCACTACTGCACACCCAAGGATCTACACAACGATGCCACACAAATTACATAACTTTTAAAAAACCCTACCGCAAACTTTAAAATTTTTCCACGACACACGGATTCATGTGCCGATCGCTCTCAGCAAGACTAGTAGAAATGTCAGCTCAATTACTTCATGCGGTGTTGACCTCAGCTGGATGAGGAAAAATGTGGCTACGCCATGCAGTGCAGAGCGGATATAGTGTAGCAGTCAGGCGGCGTAAGGTAGCAGGCGTATGAAAAAGCAGACAAAGCCGAAGCGTGCAAATAATCATAATAATTCTTCATAACATATTTTTATATGGCACGTCCCCCAAATAAGAAACAAAATATCTATGACTACAGAAAAATATATACAAATACATATATATATATGTATATAAACAAACACGAATATCTAGGAAAGAATTTTCTTCCTGCCATTTACACAATAAATTACAGTTTTTGACGTCAGCTGCTATTAGGCACTGTACACACGAGCTTTAATTCTGGCATCAATTACCTCCCCAAAGAAACCTTTCCAGCTATGGTGAAATTTTTATGCTAGAATTTGTTCGAAATAAAATTCGATTTCGCATTGACACGATCACTAATTGCATCAAATATCGTATGTCATGTTGGCAGCCATACCGCATAAGAAAATTACCAATGTGCTTTCTCTTAAAAATACGTAAATTAAATACAGAGTACTTATATTCCTTATTATAATTTATTATTTTTATGCCATTGCTGTTAGAAATTTTCATCCAATTAGCTCAAAAGCATTTTATGGTTTACTATCTTCAATTAATTTATAATATAAGAGGCTTAATAATTAGGTCGTATCACTTTTTTATTTGTGAAATCTATTTCGATATAATCATATATTTTTGGAGTGTTCAAATAGTTTGGGGATCAACATTAAAATTTGCATGTGTTCAGACTCTTAAGCCTAAATTCTAATTTGATATTTTGTACTTAAAGCAAGTAATTAGCAGCAGCATGGGAGGAGAGTAGAGGAAAACGGGAATGCATGGCTCAGGCTGCTCCAAAGAAGCAAACAATGTGAGTAAAGGGGGGTTTCACTGTGTTTAAAAATAACACCGGGAAATAAGGCCGTGGTGGGCAGAGCTAAACCATGATTCCTTAAAGGGATATTATATAAATAAAAAACCTTGAACATGTACGCGTGACCATCATTGCTGATTAGTCAAACATGTTATTAAGAATAATTTGGATTATTTGCAGTTTGCCGTTACCTTGACCTGAAGTGGTTGTTGGCTAGGCTGCAACGCGTTAGGATGATCGTGAATGTATTGAAGGTTGAGGCAATATTTTTCCACCTGTTGCCTGGCCATGGAGGGGCGTCTATGTAGCTCGTCACCGAAGGCGCTAAAAGACTGGTATTTCTATGTTAACCTGTCAACGACGCCTCGACTACTATCGTATAATCACTATATATTTTGTGGCCCACATGTATTGAGCTATCCACTATATAGATATAAAATGCTAAGGCGATACCTACAAGAAAATGCTGAAACCACGGCTGAAATCTTGAAGTAAGGATATACAAAAATAAACAAACGCTGTTTTTGATACTCTTCAAGAAACTAGAAGCTGCAGTTTAACTTGTCATTCATTAACTCTTTGGTACATGTCATTTTGGTATCAACGAAGCTTATACAGTCAGACAGAAACTTTTTACTTCAAAATAACTTATAAACGCCGCAGTATAATTGCATAAAATCGTGCATGTTACCGTTCCCAATAAGACGTCTGTCGATTTCTCGTAAAAGTCCGAAATCGCAAGAAATCAGGTGATAGGGGAACATTCTCTACTGTTGCACTAAATAAGCTATTCGATTGGCCCTTCTGTGCTGGTCACGTTCATAGCCTTACATAAACCAAGGAAGTAAAAATAAGTAGTTCTTTAACTGAGAGGAAAGCAGCTTTTAACCAAAAGAGAATACTTCTGACTAGTAAGTTAAGTTTATAAAAGCAAAGAACAAAAATATTTAGGTAGTCTTGAATGTGGCGTTGAAGGAGTATAGAGATGATAAAGTGGAGAAGTCGAGTAAGTAACGAAAATGGCTTGCTCTTAGAGTAGTAGAGAAGAAATCTAAACGTAATTATACAAAGGAAGGTCAACTGGATGGGACATATGTGAAGTAATGGATTACTGAGTGATATCATTGAAGACAAGGTTGATGAAAAATGAGGACTGGAAAAATTTCTGTTGCAGATAATTGATAGTCTTAAGCAGAGAAGGACGATGAAGTTCGAAGGGGTAAAGCAAGAAACTGCCGACGGCAAAATGGCGAACACTTTTAGACAGACAGAGGAGTAGTCTACTGAATCAAAACTAAATAACAATAAGCAAGGAGAAGATAAATCTCGAAAAACAATTCAAAACCATTTACAACACTGAAATCTTCAGAGCCAACGAGGGTGAAACGAGGCGGAGATGGAATGCCAAAGTCCGGTGAATGATCCCGCTGGGATCGAAACCGATTAGCCTTGGTGAAGGGCGACCGTTGTAGCCGCTACACTAAACTACGGTTCCAGCAGCAAACAGTAGGCCTAACGCACATTAACGATCACTTATTGTACAAGTTTCGTCTTTCTATGAAAATATGAAATTATATAAACGCATACGGTAAATTTTAGCAATAAATTACAATCACGCGGGTTTATCAATGCTTAAGAATTTCAAGAATGTTTTTCGATGTTATGACTTTTAACAGCGTATCATGGTTATCATGACCTCAATATTCTCAGAGTTATTTAATATGGGGGACGATGGTTTGGGCTAGAAGTGAAGACTATGGTGACTGGTCATTGGTGTAATAATGAGAGTATGGTCAAGGATTAAATGTTTTCCGTTCATATCTGGTGGTTAACTGTTCAAAAGTCTTGAGATCACAAGCAAGCACCATGCCTATAGAATACTGCTTTTCATTCTTGACAAAGTTTTATAGTCATAGATATTGCCAATATTATAAATATCACGCATTCATAAATGTTTCACATAAACATTTTTTTTGTAAAGTTATTCTGTTTATGTTTTACCATGCATTTTCTCCCTTGCAAAGCTAGTTCATAAAAAAACAATTTTTACTCTTAGGATTCAAGATTTTATATTGATAAAAATATATCAGACGCTTTGAAAATAAAATGTTTTACCGATTTCAATGATTTATTTTCGAAACTTTTAGACTGATGAAATTTTACTAAACCAAAATGCTAATTGTGAGGCACTAGTTTATTGTAGTTACTGGTTATAAAAATGTAGTTTTCATATATTAAAAACTAAGTAGACTAGAAAAACGGGTGACTTTATACCTGATCGAAGTCTGGCTAACTCGGTTGGATTCGACTGCGATCACTGTTGTGTTTACAAGTGTATATCAATTAGTCAAAATTACCAGCGACAGTTACGTGCTTGCACACCAACTGTTCTGACAGCACTACAATATTAGCCGTAATGCCCAATGCTTTCTGTTCACACTTTCAGAACTTAGGTAAAGAATTTTAAAGGGGATGCGTACAGGAAGATTAAAAAATGGGCTAACTTTAAAAAAAAATCACTATCGTAGGGGGCGGCATTTGAACGAATCCATAAATGTTTTGCTTGACGTTACTCTGATTCTCCTGTGATTTCGCAATTTATCACCAACATAGTAACGCATACCTAAATTTCTATCCTTTCAAAATTAAAACTACCTAGGGATCATTTGAAGGGTACAAAGTATTAAGTTCCATTTTTTTCCAGAATTTCCTATAAATTACATAAAATATTTATGAGTGATGAAATACTTCTACACTTGTCGGTACATACAAATAAATTGAATTCCCAATACTGTACAGAGAATAAACTCCGTACACTTACACTAAGAACCTTGATAGAGTTACAAATGGTTTTGGATAATTGAACTTATCTTTTATAAGAACAGGAACGGCAATTGTGTTTGGGTTACTGGAGAGCGTTATTTTGCTGTGGTAGATAACTTTTGGCTCTTCGGAGGACTAAGCATGCAGATATCAACCTGTACACATGGTTCAGCAGAATGGTGCGACCAGCTTCAGCTAGAATGTCAATGCAATGCCTCATAAGTATGTTCCTTGATAATCGCATATCCCGGATCGCGGATTTCATGGCCACGAAGATTACCATTGATGCTATTCCCCACCTGTGATATACAGGATGGTTCATAGGGTTGCAGTTAATTCCTCCAGGCACAGACTATCAAGTGCCTTGAAGGTTGAGGGTATATCATTAAGGTAGTCTTTCGGAGCTTCAGTTTACTTGATGGTTATATTGTCTCGAGTTTAAACATACAGAAACACTTCCGAGGTGTAGTACTCTATTAAACTAACTCGGATTAACTGTGGGTGACATCGGAGTGAGGGGGCGGGGACTTCTTTGGGAGACGACTTGTTACTTAACTCTGCTTGTAGTGCTTGGTATGTTGTTGGCTGTGGATGAGATCTGGCGATGTGGGTGGCCTTGGAAAAGGCCCGCATTTGGTGCCATCTATCCTCGACTGCTGCTCTGGGTTCGCTCCTCGACGCTCTCCTGTCGTTCCGACGTTCTCTCGTGATTTCCGACGCAACTGATTCTCTCGGCGTGGTGATAATGAACTTCCGTCCCCTTCTCTCATAAATTCGCTTATATCCCCTCTAGCCTCTCTCCCTAAGTGTTCCTACGTATGTCCCCTTATTTGGGGTGGGTGGAGGTGGGAGGAAGCAGTACAAAGCTCTTCTAACACACTCCATGGTTCGTGAAGGTTGGGAGGCGTCGGTGGCGGCCTGCACCCTGAAACTTACTCTTGCTTGGCTCTGCAATTTCTCCCGCTTTCATACGTATTTACATAGCGCCTTCCAGGTCCTTTGGCAAAATGCCAGCTTTTACTCTGCACAACCTTGACACATGTAACTGCGATCCGTTCTGGCTGTCCACATGTCAACTGGTAGGCAATCGCGGGGAGGTCTGCGGGGCTTCTACTCTCAACAAGCGTTACACGTCAACTCCACCCTGGCTCTGCAAAGCTGACCTACCTGCGCCAAAATTTTGATTTCAGTTGCATCTCTGTCCGTACATCTCATTCTGTGGCTGACGATCCGTGCTCTCTAGTCTCGCTGCATGGCAGCTGCAGCCGCCCTTCTCTGTCTTACTTCTCCTTCCTCTTGGCCTGTCCCTCCTGATAACTAAGGATGCGCACCATGCATTCCCTATCTAGCTAGCCTTCTGTCTGCAAGAAGGGTCTAACTGACACTCTGGCTCTGGGTACATATTTTGATAAAGGTGGATTACTTTACAATTTACATATTATGTTTCAAATACATCGTGGGCCAATCTACTTTTTGAACTATCTAAACAAACCTGGTACCACACACCTCGGACTCCGTACAGTACTTACCAACTTTCTTACAGGGTAACAAACATTGTTACATTGTTACACAATTACACAACCTGCCCTAAATTGGTCTCTCCACATCATTTAAGTGTTGACAGGTATTTATTTATTATAACATCGGTGCATAGGCCGTACAAATTAAACAACACTCTATCTGCTAGGCTGGAACCTCTGTCCTCGTTAATGTCTGGCACACTGCCGTTTTTACACAGGTTTTTTTTCGGCAGGTGGAAGCAACACACACTTAATATATCGCTAACTTCCACATGGTATTGTTTTACAGTTACGACTGCTTCACACGCCTTGGAAAGAAAAAAACACTCTTATATGACTATTTCTGCCACCTCTTCCTTTTACATGCGGTGTTGGAAAACAAACATCACTGGGAATATACACACCTTATACAGTTAGTAGAATCAAATACTGGCATCTGGCCATTTTTTTCGGCTGGGACATCCTGCCCTTATTACTCGCTGCAGAGATGTTCGGGCTTCTCACACATTCTAAGGTTACACAGGTAAACAAATAAAAACACATAGTGGCACTTCAGTTCCAGGGTGAGGTTTCAGTTCCAGGGTTAGGTAGTGCATGCCGCCCTACCTTTCTCTCACAGCGGGTGACATGAGTAAACCGGCTTCCCTCATGTCACACAGAGTATGTTATTGGTGTAGTCTGCTCAGTTCAAGCGGTCTGTACTTGCGACTTTCCCGGTAGAAACCAGGTTCCTCTTGGCCTCTGCAGATGCGCCAAGGATGCACTCGCCTGGCTTCAATCCCCGTCGGACTAGGGGGCGTGTTTTCCCGCACTGGATCCCTGACAGCGTGCAGGGATGAAGTCTGCGTTGCCATCGTCTCGTCAGGGGGCCCTGAAGCCCCGGACCTCGTCTTCGGCTCGGCTGCAGACACCCGGTAATTCCTTGCCTCTCGCATTATTACTCGGGTTCGTTGCTCTGCTGGTGCTGACTCGTCTTGGGGTTGCGCCATACTCGCTGTTTGTTTCAATTTATGCCCTCTGTTCCCTGTTATTTCACTCGCGGTTTCTCCTCTTCCTCGTTTAGTTTCGGCCTCTATTCGTTTCCTCGCCCTCCCTTTCTTCGGCTGTCCTCCCCCTTTCTCCCGCTTGCCTGTTCCCCATCGGTCACCCATCCGCTTTGGCCCACTTCTTTGCGCGTACCTTCTCCTTCACTCGCCTGTTCGCTTTCTCTCGTTTCGTCTGGGGCCTGCGTATTTTCAGCACGATAAGAGGCTGTTGTTTTGGGCTCAATCATCGGCAGGTGCAGTGGCCCATGCGCCCTTGAGACACTGAGAGGGGCGATTGCCGGCTTATTGTTTGGACCATCCATCCCCACGTCCTGGCTCACCGTTCGGTGACCTAGTGACTCACTGCTGGTTTCCTCTGGGGTTTCCCTTGTAATTCCTGTGGTACCATTGGTGTAGGATTAGGGTATAGATCTTATATGGTTCCGTGGCACCTTTCGCATGTTTCCCCTCTCGTCCTCGGCCCAATTTACATTTCCCTGTCTCTCGACTAATATATACGGCCCTCGCCACTTAGGCGCAAATCCTACACAGAATTTCTCACTAGCTCGTCTTAAAGGATGGCTGCGTATTAATATGTGACTACCCTCAGGCAAGTGGTGTCCGGAGGTCGCTTGTTCGGGGTATTTCCGCCGGATATTACGATGTTCGTTACTCCGAGCTGCCCCTGTTCTCCATATCGCCTCTCTTAAAACTTCTTCAGGGGCGGGAAGTTCTGTAGTTTCTGTATCCCACTGTAATTCTCCAGGTCTCCGGAGATTGTATCTCAATATTAGGGGGCTGGGAGAAATTCCAATGGTGTCCTTGTGCCGACGTCGCAGTGTATACAGGATCTCAGGTAGCTGTATTTCCCATTGAGAATGATTCGTGCTCACTCTTATTCGCATACTCTTCTTTAATTCCTGATTCCGGCATTCGGTAGTGTTTGCCTGTGAATGGTAACCTGGAGTCGTCTAGTTTTCTGNATCTTCTTTAATTCCTGATTCCGGCATTCGGTAGTGTTTGCCTGTGAATGGTAACCTGGAGTCGTCTAGTTTTCTGTCCCCATGTCTTGGAGGCCTTCGTCCATTTTACTCCCGCAAACTGGGTTCCATTGTCGGTTAACACACATTTCGGGTACCACCACTGTGGGAATACCTCTCGCTCTATTTGCCAGATAGTTTTGTTGGCCTCCTGGTTGGGTAAAGGGAATGCCTCTGTCCACCTGGATAAAAGATCATTCACGACTAGGAGGTATATCTTTCCTCGGTGTGTACGTGGGTAGGGGCCCATGATATTGATGGCGATGTGTGTTCATGGCGTTTTCGACCAACGGGGTGTACATCTTATCTTTGGAGTAGGGTAGGCCTTGTTTTCATAACAAGTCTGTTACCTGGTGACATATGCCCTCACATCTCGACTAATTCCTTGCCATTATATCTGTTGGTGAGGGCCCTTAAGGTCTAGTGAAAACCTGGGTGTCCTGTTTGGGGTGGTCATGGTGNTATGGGGGTGGTCATGGTGGTATTTACAAATACTGTCTCGTAGCTCATGGGGGACACAGATTTTTCATTGATCTGTTTGATGGTGCGCTCTCGCCCAGATTATGCCATCTCTTTCCTCGTACCGGTCTGGATATCTCCTCCTTAACTCCTGCAATTTGGGGTCGGCCTGCTGTTGGTCTCGTAACAGATTTTTATTTTCGTGGATCTTTACTATCTGTAGTTCCACGTAATACGGCTGTGGGAGTTTTGGGGAAGAGGATGGCAGCATTCGCTCCCAGTTGTCGGTTCCCCCCTCTTTGTTGGGCATCTGTGGTCGGTGGGATAAGGAATTGGGCAGCTCGTTGTTCAAGCCCGGGCAATGCTAGATGGTGAAGGAGAATTCCATTAACAATAATGCCCACCTACCCGATTTCAATTTCTTGTCACTCTTGGTTTTCAGCCATGTAAGGGCCTTATTATCCGCTCTGAGAATGAATGGTCTGTCCTCAAGCTAATAGCTGTATTTGCGGACTGCCCAAATAATCGCCAAGCACTCCTTCTCATTACTGTGGTAGCTGCGTTGGGTCTCGTTTAGCATGGCGCTAGTTTTGTGACTGCTCCTGGTGTAGGACAGCGCCCATTCTGGCTCCACTTGCGTGGGTCTGTAAAATTACGTATAATTCTGGCATAGGCTGGTATGGCATGGTTATGTTGTCATATCGCACCTTTAATATTCGGAATGTTTCTTCGTGTCTGTCTGTCCACTTCCAACGAGTTGTTTTGAGTAGGAGTTCATTGATGGGGCCATAATAGGAGCGACATCTGCTATAAACTCTCTGAGCCAATTACATAAGTCCAGAATATGTTTCAACTGTCTGCTGTTAGTTGGTACTCTAGCCTCCTCC
The DNA here is from genome assembly GCA_002778355.1 of Clitarchus hookeri. NCBI lineage: Eukaryota > Metazoa > Arthropoda > Insecta > Phasmatodea > Phasmatidae > Clitarchus > Clitarchus hookeri. Next base: position 149,254 of record NQII01003238.1, on the reverse strand, counting down.
ATCTCTCTCCCTTTCTTGGGCTTTGGATGATTCCCGTCTGGGGTAACTATGTGCCCTAAGTATTCTACTTAGGTCTCCCCGAAGTGACACCTTTCCAGTGGGCACGTGAGTCCATAGAGTTCAAAGCCCTCCAGGACATTTTGCAAGTGCACCTGGTGTTCTTCCCATGTGCGCGAAAATACAATGACATTGTCCGGGTATGCTAGGCAAAACTGGCCGCTATAGCGCGTCAAAACTACTGCTGAAATCAGTCTTTGGAAACTAGCGAGTGCATTCTTCAACCCGAAGGCCATTACACGAAACTGCAGGGTTTGACCTTCTGAAGTTGTAAACACCATATATTTCCTGCATCCTGAGTGTACCAGGATTTGCCAGTATCCACTGCATACCCGTGCGTCCCATAGGTCGCGGAGGATATTAACCAGGTTTATAGTTGGGGTGTGCTCTATGGTATGTGATATTGTTTAAGGCCTGGTAGTTGACACAAAAACTAAGTTCTCCGCCTTTTTTTGGCACAAGCACCACTCTTGCATTATATGGTGAGTCAGTTGCCTCCGCTTTTCCTTGCGGTTTCATCTCGGCTACCTGGGCTAATAATATTTGCCTGCAGAAGGCTGACAGGTTACCTGGTCGGCAGTATATGGGGCGAGTATCGGTTACCCAGATTTCATGTTGAATGGCCGTGGTCTGATTTAATCTGCCGGTATGCTCGAATACGGCTACATGAGTGATAATTATCAGCAATAATGTCCTCAGTTGGTCAGCCCCGAGTTGGTGGTTTACCTCTTCACTACGAATTTCTTGTAATTTTTACGGGTTTTTTGGATTTTCCCAGTTTATGACCATCCTATCCTGTTTGCCTAAATATAAGCGCTGTTGTCTGCAGTCGTTGATGAAATTTTGGCTTCTTAGCCAATGTTGCCCGAGGATAATCTCCTCCACTAAATGTGGTGTGTCTAAAACTTANCAAATTTCTTGTAATTTTTACGGGTTTTTTGGATTTTCCCAGTTTATGACCATCCTATCCTGTTTGCCTAAATATAAGCGCTGTTGTCTGCAGTCGATGATGAAATTTTGGCTTCTTAGCCAATGTTGCCCGAGGATAATCTCCTCCACTAAATGTGGTGTGTCTAAAACTTAAGTTTGGACTGTTTCTACCACCGTGGATACTGGCAATGTAATAACTCCCTCTATGGTCAGTCGTGAATCAGACTGGGCCATTTGAATTATTCTGGAGCTTTTCTTTATCTGGCTTTTCTGTTAGGGAGTAAGCAGCTGGCTTTTAATGAAATTGCAGGTTGTGGCCATATCTAGTGCTCCCTTAAGATTCTGGTTATTTATGTGGACTCCTATGCGAGGGGCGTGTGTTCCTGGCCTAGGATCGCTTAACGTTGAAATTGGTTCCACCCTTTGTCTTATGCCGGGGCTGACAGGCGACTCTGTGTCCCGGCAGCGGTATTTCCCGAATCCCTCTTTCCACCCTGACAGTTCCCCATCCCTATGTCGAGGGGGCCTGCCATGGTTTTTTTTTCCTTGGAGGCTGCTAGGCGGTTTCTCACTGTGGGACAGTCAAGGTGCAGGTGTATCTCGGGGCAATACCAACACTTCGGCGGCAAGGATTGTACCTCTGCGCTTCTAGTGGGTCTGTTATTCTCTGCCGTTCGCGCCACATGTACGGGAGGCAGGCGGGTCGGAACTTTGTTTTCACCTGTTCTTCGTAATCGAGCTTCGCCTAATCGCTCTCTCCACCAATTCCTCTATACCCGTCACCCGCGGATGTCGAAGGGCGCTTCTTATCGCTGGTAACATTAACTTAGTAATGATACGCACTCCCTCTACCACGGTACTTTCGGGAGCGATGCGGGAATACATTTGCGATTTTCGCCTAATAAAAATATCTGATTCTTCCTGCCTTTGTAGTTTGTGTATGTAAAAGTCTGTTCTCAAAGCGGTAAGGACTTCCTCCCCTGCGGACTTGTTGTTCAAGCGGGTAGCTAACTGCTCTCAGCTTGTCACAAACTCGCCATATTTGTTCCACCAGGTAAGGGCAGCACCTTTTAACTGCTCATGTACCTTCAGTACACACCAATTATTAGGAATCCCACCGGACATGAATTCGTGTTCACAATTATCTAAGAAATACACCGGATCTTAATGGGGCCAGCCTGAAAATTCGGGCAGCACTATTTCTTCGGGCCTTCTACGTGTCTGTTCTCCGTAGCTAGCAAGGGTTCAGTCCGGGGTTGAAAAGGGTTCTCCTTCTGCTTGGTTTTGGCGAGTTGGTTGCTCTCGGCAATTCCGGCAGTTGTATTGGGTGTATTCCGTCGGTCGGAATGTCTAGGGCCAAACGATATATTTATTACAATAGTGCTGGGTCAGAGGCTATACTGGACCCTGTATAGTCCTATCCTGCTACAAAATGGAGCACTGCATTGCTCTAGTTAAGGAATTTCGTCTTCGCTTCCCACATCCCTCGCCCCTAGGTTCTCTTGTAGGGTTCCTTCAGCTCTCGCATCCCTTCCCTCCGGTGTCTTGCTGATATACGCGTATCCTCCATACTTTTTGCCCGCCGCATATAGGAATCCCTATTTAGCCGGCCTAGTACCCTTGCCTCCTCTAGTGCGAATTGGTCGTTAGGCGCCACAGGGTTTGACATTCCCTGTAGTCTGTGGTTCATCCTTACTAGCTCGGTAATTCGGTATGGTTCAGCCTGACCAGTTCGGGATACTGGTACAGGTGAGACCCCTTTTCTCGGGTATAGTCTGGTTCTTGATTAGGTTTCTACAGTCTTATCTGCGCCCCATGTTGGAGGCCATTTTAACTAGATGGTATTACCGACATTTGGTATACATGATGGTTTATACGGTCGGAGTTAATTCCTCCAGGCACAGATTTTAAGGTGCCTTGAAGGTTGAGAGTATATCAATAAGGGAGTCTTTCGATGATTCACTTTACTGGTTGGTAATATTGTCTCGACTTTAAACATACAGAAACATATCCGAGGTGTGGTACTCTATTTAACTAACTCGGATTAACTGTGGGTGACATCGTCGGGGAGGGGGGCTTCTTGGGAAGACGACTTGATACTTAACTCTGCTTGTAGTGCTTGTGCTTTGTCGGCTGTGGATGAGATCTGGCGGTGTTGTTCCTACACGTGTCCCCTTGTTGTGGGAGGGGGCTCTTCTAACATGCATCATGGTTCATGATGGTTTAAGGGTGGACGGGGGTAGGTGGTGGCCTGCACCCTGAAACTTATTGTTGCTTGGCTCTGCAATTTCTCCCGCTTTCCTACGTATTTACATAACGCCTTTCGGGTGCTTCGGCGATATGCCAGCTCTTACTCGGCACAACCTTGACACCTGTAACTGCGATTTGTTCTGGCTGTCCATGTGTCTCGCGACACGTGAAAACTGGTAGGCGCTCGCGGGGAGGTCAGCAAGGCTTCTACTCCCAATATGTGTTACACCTCACCATGTATGCTAACTTGCGATTTGTTCGTGTGGAGCAATTGAAGATAAATATCTTATACCATCCACCACCATACAATGTCACAAAACTAAAAAGAAAAATGTATCATTAGGTATTTCAAAGTTCATCAATGTTGCTCACTACTATTGCGGTGTAAAGAATGTGTACAGCTAAATTGAGGTCATTTGAAGATCATAATTTTCAGAACATCAAAGGTTTCGCGTAGGGAAGAGTTTGATAAAACAGGATAGTGTGGTAAAACAAGTTATTGTTTTAATATAATTGGGAAGTGCTGCGATCAACCGAGTAACTACCGAACTTACTACTTTGTGTGCAGGTGGACAGTTCGCAGTGCTCAGATAATAAAGAACCACCTGTTGGTGACTTTTAAGCAACTTTAAGCTAAATGTCTTGTATAAACACATTGTCAGTGTTTAAATGTGTGAGAAGTAAAAGGTGGTATCTGCTGTCGTTTGGTTAGGACACCATGTCTTTCTGAACATGACTTAGTTTGACGAAACGGGATACCCCCTGTGTTGGCAAAATCGGATAGTATCCCGTTTTAGCCATATGGTTTGCTTTGGTGTTGTTTTATATAATTACATTTTTAGTACTACTATATCTAAATGTGTGGGATCTGTTCTTGTGTTTCAGATTTTCTATTAAAATGGGGAAGTACAAAAGAACATATGAACGCCAGTTAGCGAACGAGGAGAATGTGCTACAAGCCATTACTTCTGTGCTTGATGAGGAAATGGGATATCNACTTCTGTGCTTGATGAGGAAATGGGATATCTCAAAGTGTCTAAAGAATATGGAGTTCCACGCAGTAATGTATTGGCTATCGTAAAGTGAAGACTGGAAAACACTGCATTGAGACTTCTGTCGACAAAGGCAGGTGCTAATTATTTTTCATCTATGAAATAATTTGTATACTCTGCTTAAGATAAGATCCAAGTCGGCTCAGTTAATCTGATTTGTATCTTCAATTTATCAGTTGGTTACTCTATCACCCAACCAGCTAACTTATGGTGTGTGGTGTACAAGTTTAGCATGGAGTATTTTTATAATAAATAGATTTATAAAGGATGAAAGGATGAAAAGGAAAAAAATCTTGAGTAAACCACACAATTTGAGCACCATATACAATGTCACTTATGTTCTCTGTTCTCGCCACTTGCATAGGCTTTACGTTCTGCTTAATATTGTGTCTGATGTTTAGATCTTAATTGCAGACCTGGGTCGCTAAAAATGAGTGTTCAAAGACGCCCAAGAGCAGGAGTTGGTGGAACGTGTCCATGCAATAGAGAGCCGTCTTTTTGGGTTACTGCTCAATGAACTTCGAAGACTTGTGTTTGATCTGGGAGAAAGGATTGGCATTCCTCATTAGTTCAGCAAAGTTAAACAAATATCAGGCAAAGCATGGCTATCTTCATTTCTAAAGTGACATCCAGAACTCAGTTTGCGTTTTACAGAGCCCACATCTATTGCTANAAAGCATGGCTATCTTCATTTCTAAAGTGACATCCAGAACTCAGTTTGCGTTTTACAGAGCCCACATCTATTGCTATGGCCAACGAATTCAATAGAGTAGAGCTGTGATTAATCTTCCTCATTGATTAATGATATTTATTCCATGCACAAATTAGGTCCAGGTCAAATATTCAATGGGGATGAGACCGGCATCATGATCAAAGTCCNTATATTTATTCCATGCACAAATTAGGTCCAGGTCAAATATTCAATGGGGATGAGACCGGCATCATGATCAAAGTCCCAAAAAAAAGTAAGTGCTTGGGGCTGTGAGGAAAGAGGCAAGTAGGGTCTATCTCTTGTGGTGAACGAGGTGTTATTGTAACAGCAGAATCATGCATGAGCGCTGCAGGCAATTAAAAGCCTACTGTGCTTGTATTCCCTCGACAGAGAGCAAAACCCGAACGTTGGGATTATGCACCTCCTGGAAGTACTGCAGATTACCATCCTTCAGAATCGATGCAGAAAGACATATGTTTAATGTTGTTTAAGAATGTCATGGAATTTTCTCAGCTTACAAAAAGAAGCCAGTATTGTTGTTGTAAGACGGACGTGCAACTCACGCAAAATTTCTGGAGTTTCTAGAAATGACATGAGATAGTAATGTGATTTTGCTGTGCTTCCCACCACACACCGCCTACAAGCGCTTGACGTACGTTGTATGGCTCCTTTGAGCACATATTACTCTACTGAGGTCAAAAAGTGGCTACAGATGCAACCCAGGAAGAGCAGTGACGATTAACCAGATATATAAACTGTACAGTGCAAAATTTATGAAAGCAGCGAGTGTCCAGAATACAGTTAATTGTTTCATGAAGACAAGGATATAGCAGTACAATCGTGACTTCTTCCCAGACTGGATATGTGCACTTGCAGAAACCACAAATAGGTATTTTGATGCAGTAGGCAATGGAGCAAGAGACACTACTATATTCAACTACCCCTTAACCTACAATCGCAGCTGCACCGCGAGCTACAGAGGTGTCTACAAGCTTCCACCTAGCACACCTGCTCATCAGTCTATTCCGTCTACCTCGTCTCACTTGGTTGTCAACTGCCAACCTAGTACTTTTACTCCTAGCTCCCCATCCAATTTTACTGTATTCCCGAAATATATTCTCAAAATTCCCTAAGGCCACCGGAAATACAATCCTAATGACAGAAGGTGAGGCAAAGCGGCCATATTAACTTCTTCACCTTACAAGAATAAATTGGCAGGAAGTGTTCAGGCTAGGGCTGCAAAAGTTGGAAGCAAAAAATAATTTTAAATGGCACCTAAGTGTGATTCTGCAAGTAATAAATCTAAAGAATGCACTTCCAGACACCACAAACGATCGAAAACTCTGCGAAGAAATCAGCAGAGTTACATGTTGATGACAGCAGTTCAGAAGAAGAGGATGAAGTTCGTGACGAAGAATTAATCTTGTGTAATGACTTATTTTCTAACTCTAAATCTCAAGAAACCTGGATATGTGCGTCCAGTGTCAAGGTTAGGCTCATGAAGTATGCAGTGGTATAAAACCCAAAGAATGTGAATAATATTACTGTGATTTATGTAAATGAAAATTGTAATGATTATGATTAATATGTAGGTGATATCAGTTCACTTGTCAATGAAAACATATGTTTTTTTGTATGTACCAGATAATATAATTTGTAAAATAAGAGAAGTGATTCGGTTTATTTAATATGAATTCTGTATTTCTTGACAAACATTAGTATCCGATTTTATCCGACTAGTCTGCCAAAACTGGATATTTTCCCCCTTTTCAAAATAAAAATTTATATTTTCAGAAATGTGAACCTTCACGTAATGATTAATTTTTTATGAAAGAACGTACAGTATATCAATGAAGTTACACAAAATGCATTATACATATAATTTATATAACCGTGCATAAAAGCTGCAGACAATCGAACACTAAGTATCCTATTATAAGCAACTCTCCCCTAAACAGTATTGCAATGTAAATAGTATATGAAACACTTTACATCAATGGCACATACCATTGTCAAGGACATATAAAATATTAGTAATACATGTCATGTTATCGAAATTGTCTATTATTTGGTTCTATCCTGTCTAAATATTATTTTTTAGTTACACTTATCATGACACATAAAACTGACATACTCATTCATATGTCAGTAAAAGTTATATATTAATGATACATTTTTTTAGGCAGGCAGATGGATACGGCGTTCCTAGTGAGAAGTTTAAAACTATTTACATAAATACTTAGAGATTATGAACTATGCGACCATAGCCACATATTCTATATGTTGTTAAACTTTCTTAAAATGTAATTTAAATATAAGATGCATTTAAAACATTTGACGTTAAAAAAAGGGGGTGGGAAGACAGATGAAGCGCAGGCAGACAAACCACAGTCAGACAAATACTCAATTTTATATACGCCTGTCCTTCCAGGAAAAATCATTTAAATATTTCACGTAATTTTAAACTGCCCAACTCTGTGGAATTTGAAACATATTTTTTTTTGTTACTGATAAGAAAAGAGGCACTTAAAGTGGAGATAGACCTCTCTCACACGGGTTTCAGATAATCGAAGAATCCAAATAATATTTTCCTTGGAATAATGTCTTAAATGTGACATAGGCAATCTGGCACTGGGTAAGAATTATCGTTCCTATCGAAATAATAGTCACTGGATATGAACTGGTGAATATCATTTCAAATAAATTTTTTTACATTTTTTTTTAATTTAAAAGTATTTTCCCAAATCGAAAAATTCATTCAGCTCTACTGGTGTTTCATCCGTTGAGCATGGATCCAATACAAAAGTCAATACATTAATATAAACAAGAAGTTTCTGATAACTAATGAGCCTACTTTCCTCTACATGGGTGCAAATTAATTTTAGTGAAGTTCTTAAAAGCTTTGATGGTTGGTAGGCGTTAACGTCTCATTAACATCAATATCATTAGAGATGAAACCAGAAACATGTAAAACTTTACCAAGACAATTAAAATACACTAATGACTTACCCGGAATTCAAATTCAGTAAAACTCGTAAAATTAAGCTAGCTTACAATCAATTACATCACGGAGGTAGGATTCGGAAAATCAACTTCAGATGTAATCATCTAATGGTTGGAATGATAGGGTTCACTAACCTGAAATATTTACACGGCCGTCATTTTGAAAATAAAATTCTGAGCCACTAAAATCCCATAAGATTATATGGCCTTCTACGACGCTACTTGTGTGAAACATTTGGTGGAAAACGTTTGATTGGTACCCGAGATAAGGCATTAAAAACCTTATTTTCTTAATCGGTGCTATCTTACAAATCTTACTAAAAAGTTGTTGTCCATACTATGCATATAGTAGATACTGTGAGCATAAAAAAAAAGGTAGAATTTTGTTAAATTGTTGAATAGATATGCCAAACATATCAGAATATATATATGGCCGCCATTTTGATAGTAAGTCTCGGCATGGACGAGAACTATTAAAGTCAGATGCCGTTACTAAATGTATACATAGTTTAGTGAAATTCTATTTACGAAATCAAAGTTTGAAAAATGGTGACACACAAACACAGAATCACACAAGTCTTACAGACAGTAAAGTGATCTCGTTAGCCTTTCTTTCCTTCGGAAAGTAGGCTAAAACACGAGTCTTTCAAACCCACTGCTGCACAGATCAGACTACGTAGGCCTACATAATTCGCTCAGTGATTTGTGCACCATTTCCCGGCTGTGATAGTCTCTCCCAAGAGACATGTGGTAACTTTGATATGGATATTTATACAGTCATACAATTACAGATTATTTGTTTGGAACATTACATTATAACACGAATTACGGCGTGACATCTGTTTTTAGTGATATTTTATAAGTCACAATTCATTCATCACTCTCGGTTCTCCATCCATGGAAAAGAAACACAGACGGAAGTACTGTCATATGTTACTGTTTTAGATTTATTAGTCTAATTGCTGAATGAATGAAAGTCTTATGAGATCACTTCCCTGTATGTGTGTATGCGTGTGTGTATCTATTTATATGTTTGTCCCTCTCTTTAAATTTTTGATTTCGTGAACCAAATTTCACCTAACTCGATATACATATAGTACTTAGTAAGAACACCTGACTACTGAAGTTTTCAAACATGATGGGCACTTACTTTCAAAGTGGCGGCCATTAAAGTTTTTTGGTGATTTGTCATATCTGGGCAACCATTTAGCCGTTTTAAAACAAATTTTGTATGTTGACAGTTCTAATACAAGCATTGAATTTAGGGATGGTTAACATTGTTAGTCCGCAATTTTTGAATATAGCATCACACGAAAAAACTAAGATTTATAACTAGAAAACTACTCAAAAGATTCTATCCAGATTTTGCATGTATGTAATACTTTAGTAGGCCATGAAAATGCATGCAACTTATAGATATTTGGCAGTTATACTGAAAATAGCGGCTTTAGAAATGTTTAAGGTTTATTTGATACATCTACCATGCAGTCTAACTGACTTTGACCAAATTTATTTTACTAGAAGCTTCTTTTAGAAGCATTGTTTATACTGACACAAAATTATTTTTTTCTCAATTTTGTAAGATAGTGTCAATAAAGTTTCTATCATATCTCAAAAAACAATTTGACTGATCCCAACCAAACTTGTAAAACAAGTAGTACTCTGGAATGTTATGTTAATTAGTGTATTTTGAGAATAGAAGACACTTATTTTCATAATAGCTTTCAGATAAGTATTTTAGCATAGTATGGTATATCGTCGAATTCATGTAATAATTTCCAAGTTTACTTTGTATGTTGGCAGTATATATATCAACAATCAAAAACATCTACACAGATCATCTTTTTTCCACCATTTTGTAATATAGTGCATCACCCGAACAAATAAAATTTTAATTTCACATCTCGGTAAACAATTGACCAATTGCTACGAAATGCGGCTGTCTAGTTGTACCTATAGCGGCAGTTGATGAAAACTGATATTTTTAAGTAAGTAAAACATTTTTCAAAACGGCGGCCGTATAAATATTTTTTTAAGTTTATCTTATATATTAATGAATTTAACCAAATTCAACAAACTGTTGCTATTGAAANTCTCGGTAAACAATTGACCAATTGCTACGAAATGCGGCTGTCTAGTTGTACCTATAGCGGCAGTTGATGAAAACTGGTATTTTTAAGTAAGTAAAACATTTTTCAAAACGGCGGACGTATAAATATTTTTTTAAGTTTATCTTATATATTAATGAATTTAACCAAATTCAACAAACTGTTGCTATTGAAANCCGTATAAATATTTTTTTAAGTTTATCTTATATATTAATGAATTTAACCAAATTCAACAAACTGTTGCTATTGAAAGCATCGCACAAAGAACCTTTTTTCAGGACAATTTTGTATGATAGCACCAAATAATAAAATTAATTTTGTATTCCATATCTCATGGACCAATCAACCTATTTCCACCAAATTATTAATCAAAGTAGCACTACGGTAGGCCATGCAAACTTCGTGCTTTAAGTAACTCAGACACTTATTTAAAAAATGACTGCCCTGTTAATATTTGATTTTAGTATTGGCTATTCTTGAAAAAGTAGGCACATTTGAAGCCCACTCATTTAGAATAATGGTCAATCGATATATTATATTGTAGCCTTAGACGTTAACTTTTCTGTCCTATGAAATAATTACACTGTGTTTATTACTTAGGCTGCAATATTCATTAAAAAAGTGTTGCTAGGATAAGAAAATGGCTGACAGGAAAAACGTTCCTAGGGCTTCAAAAGTGCTCACTTTACCGTGAACGACCTATAAACACTACCATTCAAAACATTAGACTGATTACATCAGAAGTTTATGCTCCGAATACTACCTACATACTGCAGTTTATTGCATGCTAGCTTATAGTACAAGGTTTTCTGGATTCGAGTGCCGGGTAAGGCACTGTGTGTTTGTAATAGTCTCACTGCTGTTGCATATTTTTCTGTCTTCATCTCCAGTGGTATTGCTGTCACAAGTACACCAAGGCCTATCTACCCTCTAAGCTTTTAAGAACTTCATTAAAAATTATTTGCACCCATTTAGAGGAAAGTAGGCTCATTAGTTATATGAGTAAGTTCTCGCTGTAACTGAAATAATTTTTCAGTGCCACTGTAATACATCTCGCTCTGGAATATTCCCCTTATTTTGACAGTCACAATGGCAATTTATAACAAGGTGTGTTTAGTATTGCCCACCTGCCAGGTATTTGTATATGTTATTTTGAAATTCCAACACGAATTCCTCGAAAACGAGGAGGCTTAGGATATTTACACAGGGCGTAATTTTTTTTAACTGTGAAATGCGGATTGATTATCCATCATATAAATTCCAAAAATGCTACCATGCCATCAATATTGGTTCGAAAAAAAGGTAGTAACCGGCATTATTTCTACGAAATAATTTAATGATAGAAAGAGATTTTATGGCGTTTCCATATCTTTGTTCCTTTACACATACATACACTCAGTATTACATATTATATATTCTTTCCATTTTTGTAACAAACCAGTGCTTGAGGTTGAACTTCAAATATGTGTACCGCAATAGGGATTCATTTTTATACCATAGGTCGTTTATATGTTTTCAACCTGCAGCCCAAATTTGATGGTCGAATTTATATAAATCCTGTAATTTTTCATTCCGAATAGAGGGTTTTTTGGTGAGACATGAAATGGATGATTGTAGCGATTTACCAATTTTATCTCGTAATAATGATACACTTAAACATCTGCTATACTAAACATGCCTAAGGTAAAATAATAACAATAATATTAATAAACAAATTACAGAATATTTCACATGTAACATGGTCCTAACAGTGTTATCGACAATTTATCATATAAACTAGTCCATAGATGCCTCTATATTCCACACATTATAAATGGTTTCGAATCATAATATATTCATGTTTATAACAGCTGCACAAAGCTGTACTAAAATTAATGGTACTGTAGTCGCTGATTNTCGAATCATAATATATTCATGTTTATAACAGCTGCACAAAGCTGTACTAAAATTAATGGTACTGTAGTCGCTGATTCGCTGGTTTTTTTTATAAAGTTTTATACATGAAAAACATATTTTAACACTGAACCACGTTTTTTCAAAACCATACAATTCAAAACAGACATGCATTTTCAAACGCGTTGGTGAATGTATTTAGAGATTCGTCACAAACTTTGCAACCCTAACTATGGGATAATTTTAGTAATTTTTTTTTTTTTAAGGAATGGTAGCCAGAGTCATTTACACCCAGGCGTTGTTCCAGTAAAGCAAGTTTGTCTCTTGAGTGCAGTACTGTTCGCATTTGTTCCTATAAAATGAGTTTTTTTAATTGTGCATTGTGATCTTGCCCTTCTTGATGAATAATTCCTTTCTGTATTGTTTTAAGAAGCAGTTTTTATTTCAAATGCGTATACAGGAGTTGCACAGAAGTTCAGAATTAAGGAAAAATTACGTTTGTATCTGTTAAAACGCTTACAAAAAAAAACTAGAAAAAAACATATTCCCCTTATTCGAGTGTTAATTATTTATTGTCAAAGTAAATTCTCTGATAATTTATTTAGTTGGAAACACACGTCTTATTTCAGCGAAGGTTGGAGAGGGGGATGATGTGGGCTGTATAACATAAAGGAAAATGCCATTTTTATGTAAAAGTTCTGAAATAGTTGTACATCATCAATCGGGAATTAATTGGAGAGGATTATTATGCTGCTGAAGAATGAATTAACCACACACTTATATTTTTTGCATCTAACAATAAAGAAAATAACTTTTTTTTGGGACAGTTATGTATTTTTATTTGAGATGCATAACCTGGTCTTTATGTTATGAACTGCACGTTTTGATGGCTACTTAGTAACATACCTTTTGGTGGTAAGATTATGGCATATAACGTACTTTCCCAGCGAATGATTGACACCAGGAGAAAGTAGTGTTATAACATGTACAAGAATGTCACTATATATACGTTACAGAATATCTCAAATTTATAACATAATATTTCAACTTTCACGAACAACTGAAGAGTTACACCTGTGCAAGGTTCATTCTAATTAATAACATAATATCAGCACATGAAATCTTATTTAAAGATGATTTTACAAAAAGGAATTGATAATCATCACCTAAATAAAAAAATTACAAATACTTCGTTCAAGAGCTTTGATTTGAGAAAATAAATTCTCCNCCAGCGAATGATTGACACCAGGAGAAAGTAGTGTTATAACATGTACAAGAATGTCACTATATATACGTTACAGAATAACTAAAATTTATAACATAATATTTCAACTTTCACGAACAACTGAAGAGTTACACCTGTGCAAGGTTCATTCTAATTAATAACATAATATCAGCACATGAAATCTTATTCAAAGATGATTTTACAAAAAGGAATTGATAATCATCACCTAAATAAAAAAATTACAAATACTTCGTTCAAGAGCTTTGATTTGAGAAAATAAATTCTCCTTTTTTTCCTAAACATTTTTAAATAATTTTTCTCAAGGTATGAATTTAAAAAAATGTATTTTAATTTGCGACTGTGACATGTAACTAAGTGGCAAAATAAACTCCGTGGCTTCTAGGTGTGAAGGGTTGCAATAGAGCAGCACACGGTGCACTGAAAAATGGTGGACCCAGCATAATGGGTAAATGAAATATTCGTTGGAAACAATGCAAGTACATCTCGATCAAATAGTGCTATCCTTGCACTGCATCTCTCACCACCAACATGTCGTAGGCGAAGGGCCTACTATAACATTATCGTTGATGCAACCTTACGAACGTGTCAGTTGCAGTCTGCCGCTTTGTATATACACGTGGGTTATTTCACAGACGGCCTGTATATTGTTTTACTTCCTGCAAAATTAATGTAAAATGAAGAATGTAAGAATATAGAGGTAGATAATAATTAACTGATGACTGCGCAATCCATGTCGTGGTTGGATATATTGTACTTGTCGGTTGCCTACACAAAGACTCCTGGAGTTATATATTTTAGATCTCACAAATTTTTTCAAAAACGCCTCATAAGAGAAAGATTGCAGGTCTAATGTGCAAGGCGCTACGCTCCATATATACTATTGTTGACTTGACACATGAGCTTACCCACCTTCTCCTCCCCCCGGAGTCCTGGGTGAACTGGTGTATAACCAACACCGACTAGATAAAATGCCCACGCGCTATCGAACTCCGAGCGTATGAGGTCAAGCACTTTAGGCCAACGGCCACGAGATGAATTCGTTCGTCTGGCAGTTTCTCAAAGTAGCTTTGTGCGTATAGACGCGTTGTTGTGGCGTGGTTTCTATTTGTAGTTTATAAAAGATTTTATACGATATATAAGTAATATTCGTTTTTATACTCGTATTGAAATGGTTTTTAGGTGTCGTGTTCCCCAGTGCAGAGGTAATTACAATAACGGCCCAAAAGTACATGTGTTTAAATTTCCAAGAGGCGAAGAACACAAACGAAAATGGATTTTAGCTATACCACGGGAAATTGTCTAACCCAGCCAACAGCCAAGAGTAATTCATTGCTTTTCTAAAATGAATAAAATGAAAAATTTATCCAAATATATTAATGATAATTTGAAGTAAAATTATTTTTGGATACAAAACATTTATTTGGTAATTCGAAATAATATTCTTTTAAGATACAAAACAATTTTTTTGTTTAAACTGTTCCCAATTTTCAAACGGTCGAAATTACTGAACGTTGTTAAAATCAGCTTTTCAACTTATATGCGCAGTGTTAATCTATTTATTAAATACGTAAAAACCCTTTAAGAAATACGTGATCTGGGGGACAGTAGGTCCTATTCGGGACAATACATACTTTTTTATTCTTAGGCTTGTGTACTGAATATGATGTTCGTAATTATAAGCTCATTTGCAACAATGTGGGTGTAAAAATGCGAAAGGTGTTTGTAATTTATTAGTAAATAGCGTGATATGCCATTAAAATGCGTATTTTAATAAAGCAGTACATATTCTTACACAATGATATAAAAATGTGAAAAATCAAATTGCACTATAGCAAAGTTCGCTTATATCTCATTTATTATGATAGGTGTTAATGCAGAAGATTCGTATAATTTTTTTCTGGTGAATAAGAGTGATATTAAAATGAAAGCACCATACCAATAACGTAAGCAACGTTATCAATAAATGGTAAAAGTGAGAAGATATAAGCATAAGTAACCAAAATTAAAAACGTTGTTGTAACAGTAGTGTTATGAAAAGTTAACTGCATTAACGTATCCAATATTTTCTATAGGCTGTTCACGGAAAAGTGAGCGCTTTTGAGGCACTAGTAACTTTTTCCTATCAGAAATTTTTTATCCTTCCACCACTTATTTAAATAAATATTGCAATGTAAGTAGGAACCAGACTCGAAAGTTAACGTCTAATGCTACAGTAAAAGTTATTTATTGACTATTATTCCAAATGAGAGGGCTTCGTAAAGTGCTCAATTTATCGTGAATAACCTATAAGATCATTTATGCCATTACATCTTGTGGCTCACTCAGTGTATGCGTAAAGTGTTCATGTTCCCGTGTTACATTCTTATACACTAATTTTGTCGAAACTTGCTGCAGTGGTGTACTTGAATAAAACTTTCGACAACAGAGACGATCCGACCTAATTCTGAGCTTAATTTAACATAGAACCCCGTAATAGTAAATAAATAATTTATAGCAGCTGGTTCGATGTACTGTGTCGTTGGGATGTTGGTTTTTAATTAGCTTAGCTGTCACTACACCTATTTTGGAATGATTAACCTTTTAAGAAAACAGCTTAATTTTGGTACTTACTACACATCAGTAGCAACCAGCAGCATATCTGTGATTGATTTATTGAAAATAATTTTTGTTCATATGGATTACAGAGAGTTATTTCGGATTTAATCCAAGCTACAACTATTTTTCTGCTGTTTCGTGGTCCTGCGTCTCCTGGAGGCTTTGAAGGACGTAACGTGCACTATAAATATATTCTTGTGCTTATATAAAAATTGTGCCACTCAGCTACCAAAGCAATTGTTAGAATGACTTTAAAACTTTCCTATGTAATAAATACATCACAATATGCGCATTGTGTTTACGAAGATAATGTAGTCATATCGTTCTTGTGTTTTTTGTTACTTCTGATACAGAAATAAAATTAAGCTGGTCTGTTTTTTCTGGCAAAATATGAATGGTGAAAATCTTCATAGGTGAAGAAAATAATAACTAATAATATTTTTATATGCTGAGATTTTAATTTTATTTTCAACATTACGAGCTTATATCAAACCCCAAAAAAATTTAAAAAATTTCTAGCCAGGACAAGTGGTATATGTGTTTATATCTACATAGCAGAAAAAAATGTAATTCAAAGGGTTGCATACATGTACATTACGGCTTCAAGTTAATGTGAAACGACAATCTGGGAAAAAAAGAACTTTATTAGTACAGATGCTCTGGTAATGTTTTGTAGGATGTTAACTGCGACTAAAATTTGTCTAATTATAGTGAGTGTTATGTTTATATTATTCGAAAAAAACTGAAAAAAGAGCAGTTGATCTTGGAATATTGTAGGTATAACCTCACGACTCTGAACGCATCCGCTACACTGCAAAACAATCGTTTCCATTATAAAGAACTTGTATATCCTGCAAACTTTGTTCTGAGTTAAATACCAAAATAGGTTGGTAATGTTGTAGGGAATTCATAGTTAGAGGCTTGTTTGACAATGAAGTAATGATTTTCTTTCATGTAGGCTATAGGTAATGTGTGCAAAGAATTCACAGATTATTTATTAGTGAAGTAATGATTGTGTGCATACAACTTATTTTCCCTGAGATTTACTTGATAAAATACTCATAAAAGCCAGACTATCATTTCAGTAAAATGAGACTCAAAATCTTTACGTTACGTATATACCAGGCTGTTATAAAAAAATGCCTTGCATCAAAAAGAGATTATATATGGACTTGATGTTTTCGCAATGTATGTAAGACAACAATTTAGATCATTATACCCAAAAATTAAGAAATAATAAACATGCTCGTAAAAATATTTTTACAATTTTTTTCTTTAAAAATATTTACTTTCCAAGTAAACAAACGACATTACCAGCAACTAACTGACAATGCTTTATTAGCTAGGTGATTTTAAAATTTGGACCGGAATCTATTACATGTAATATATTGTATGGCAATATAATAAAAACCAAAGGAAAAACATTAAACAAATATAGGAAGAAGTCTGCTCAAAGAGAAAACTGGTGGTAACGTAACCTCAGACTCAATAGTATTGTTGCAAACGTAGCCTATCTTACCTGACTTAGTTTAAAACACATTTAAGAGTTGGCAGTTGTTGAAGAAATTAATAGGTAACTGGTTTTGTTAAAAAATGCACACTGTTATGATTTGCATTCTGTCATCTTCTAAGTTATTAATCATTACAAATATTTACTACCGGATTGACTGCTCTTGTCCTTAAAATAATGTGTAGCAATATAAAGTTGTGAATCTTTTCAGTAAATATATAAACATTAAAGTCAAAATACGTATGTACGTATATATGGATGTATATTTCTTGTACAATTCTACACCGTTCGACAGATCTTAAATAAATTTAGTCGTTATATCATTTATTACCCAAATACAAATACTGGGCCCAAAACACCCAAAACTCCTAAAGGGGGCCTTTTATCACTTATTGCCCTACTATAGCCGGGTAATCCTCCTTGTAGTTTTTAAAACACAGCACAGATCAAAACCAATAAGTGAAACTTTTTTCAAACTCTATGATCTGTAAACTGCAAAAAAAAATTTATATTCAATAACTGTGTGAAGTATTGCTCATTTGCTGGTAGTGATTCAACCCTATATTCCCGAATCAAAGATATTCCAAATCAGTTATAAACAATTTTAACAGATTATGAAAGTTATTAAAAATACACTTCTTACTATATAACCAAAAATATTATTTTACAATGGTAAATATGGTTTCGTTAAACTTTTATAACAGAACAAATAAATTTACAAAATATTTTGTGGTGTAGGCCTAATTGTGCTTAACCAACTCATCTTAATTAAGAATAGTTTTGTCTGTTATCACTTTATTTTCAAGCGAGCCAACATATTACAGACAAGATTTTCTTAATTTATGGGTTTGCCATGTTTATTTCAACGAGACTGATTTCCTTTAGAAAACACGCTACGATGACGAGAAAACTGGAAAAATCTTAGAAGCCCCATTATCAAAACCCAAACTTAGGGATTGTGCCATTCCATGGTTGTTCCTCGGTTGTTCATCATATTTAACAAAGGAAGGAGGCAGTCGAGAACCACCCTAACCGAAGAAACAACGATTAGTAAATGTATCCCTAAAGCGGGCATTTGCAGCTGGTGTCGAATCAGCGACATATTGCAATGCCAAACACAAATTTTCGTCTTTCGAACAGTTTTTGAACCGCAGTGAAAAAATAAACATGTCACGATTTTGGGACAAGATTGTTTAATCATTTTTTGTGATTTACCTTAACATTATCAACGTTTTAATATCGTTACTCAGTTGGTATAGACAAAGACCTTAGTGTAACTGTCACATGCAGAGGACATCCTTTAAGTACATTAAGGAGAACGCAAATTCCTGGAGAAGTATCATATATCAGTAAGATATATTTAATATACAATTTATTGAGTCACTTTCTGATCACTCTCATTGCAATAAAAAATGATACACAAAGTAATACGAAAATATACAACATGCTGCAGGAAATATTGACTGCTTTAGGAAGAAAATGTGAAGAGCATGGGAAAATGTTCAAGGTCATAGTTTCTTAACTGAAGTTAATTGAAAATTTGAATCATTTAAAATATTTACCTGAGGATATCATATTTGAATCACTTCTTTTTTTTCCTTTACACCTGTGCATACGGGTTTATTAGAGTCACCGGAAGTATAATTCTTTCACATCCCAGCACCATACAGACAATTTCTTCATCATTGAAAACTGGGCCCGAGAACGAAAATTTCGACCAAAACGTTTTGCTCTACATGAAGAAGAATGCCTCGGAGCTTAAACCACATTAACTTTATGTAACTCTGATGGTCGATGAAGTACCCATCAAACGGTTTTTGCGTTACAAAGGCTCTAACACCGTTCGTTCATCTTTTAATAGGAAAAAATTGGCGTCTAGTGCACATAAATTTATTATTCAAAGTTATCTCTCATCCTATAAGGACGTAGTTTATATATTACCAGTTTGTTCACCGCCAGGTGAAGTTTTGCACATGATTTTGAAGAAATAAATCCTAGAATTAGAAACAATTGGTTTCAAGGTAATTGCTGTGTGTTCTGATAACAATGCAATAAACAGGAAAGTAATGTCATTATTTGCACGTAACCATGAACTTAGTATGGTATATCCTCAACCTGCAGATGCCACACTCCCCTTTATTCTACATAGCTGATCGAATTGTTTTTGTTGAAATATTTCAGAAACGACTGGCTGAATCAACGCAACGATGGTCATTGTTTTTTTTTTACCCCGAATTCGAAATTGAAGATGGTTCAACATTCATGCCTCATTTTCTGTTTTGAGAGATCTGTACAACTTAGAGACTGAAAACTTACTTATGTATGGTCATGGCTCTCCGTAAAATCTCTCTGGCCATCAAATTTGGAGAGGCATAATGTTAAGTTGGCTTACAACATTTTCAACGAAAAAATTACGGAAACTTTAAGGGTATTAGGACAGGAACACTAGTTGATGCATTATGAAAGTACTGCACGCTGCATTGACATTGTCACTGCGTGGTGGAAAATCATGCACGTCCAGAGTCCTCACAAAGGCGAACGCTTAAGAGATGTTACGTAACTGCCGCTTACTAACGCAGAAACTGATGCTGAAATCATTACTCCGTAAATTTATTTTCTGGTTGGACAAGTGGACTGAAACGCATAACAAATCCGGCAGTCCAAGCAAATAAACCATGTCCACATTGAAGCTAACCACACACACTATCAATGAAGTTGCAGATTACTGCATAAGTGAGTTAGGTATGAAATATATTTTGCCCGGAAGATTTCCGTATGATGAGCTGGTAGACAGATTCAGCAAATATCGATATCTTGCAGGATCTCAGTATCACGTAACAATGTGCCAAGTATTTTAAGTTGAAAAAATTAAATACGCCTTTGTAGTTCATTTAATTTATCACTGAGTTCAGAAAGGCATGGAAAAATAAAATAAAATTTATTTTATTAATAAACTGTATGGGACACTTTCAATCCAGTAGGTGACTCACGCATGTTAGAAACTCAGTTTAGGGGCAACATAACTTTAACGAAGTCTGATATAGAAGATGCTGAAAATAAATTACCAGTGATCACTTATTTGGCAGGATATTGTGCTCGTTCTGTGTTCAAAACGCTAAAATTTGTCTCTTGTCAGAAGTATCTTACAATAGATAATTTAATGAACACGGAAACATGCTATGAACATAACACAAGCTTAGATTGAGGCAGTCTTTTGTGTCCAAAAACTTTTGTGGTTAATATTGTCCTTTACAATTACATAATTGTAAACAAACTTGTTGGGTCGGATAACGGAAAACAGTTTTTAGCTTGTTCTAGCCAAAGATATGTTGCCATAAGCCTTACTGCCAGTGAACTGTGCCATGAAGACTATTTCAACTGGGATGCGTGTGCTAATAATCATTTAGCAGAAGACATTGTGAAAATGTTGATATGAGCTTCAACCAACACACTATTGAAACACTACTTTAAGAATAAAGAAGATTTAAGAAGAATATCAAGTGAAGGCAGAAAGTAGAGAAAATTATCGACGCTGAAAAAATTGTAATATCACTTACTTATCAACTCCAGTTCTGCTGTAATTTAAATAAGTTGTAAGTGTAAAAACCTATGGTCTTAGTTTGATATTGTTATGTGTAGAATAGTTTTATAATACTTGTGGAAATATTTCGAAGAACTACATATTCTGTGCATGTGCATAACATTGTTGACAGATAAAGGTCTACCAGGAACACTACTGCCACTTTCTTTCTCTAGGATAAAGCATATTCTAGCTCAGTTATTTTGGTATTCTCTATTTCATATGACTTCAGCAAATTTTGACCGTCATTGTGACCAACCTACATAGTAATAAACAGTAAACGTCTTCATTTGCAATGTATGGTGTAAGGTGATGGTTGTCGTGGTATGTATGTTGTTATGATGCTGGCGATCCTTGCGATGATTATGACAGAAAAATAGCACCCAACATTACAAATTATAATTCAGTATTCTAATGACAAACATAATATTTATGTTAATAATTATATTATTAGAATAACGTATATTTATTTTAGCTACAGTGCAAGGGGTTTAAAAACCTTTTGAAAAATTACGGTATAGCAGAAAATATATAAGGAAATTGATTTCGTGACTAAATGAAAATTGATTTCGTCACTAAATGAAAAAATGATTTCTTCACTAAATGAAAAATGAATCCGTCACTAAATTAAAAATGATTTCGTCACCAAATGAAAAATGATTTTGTCACTAAATAAAAATTTATTTCGTCAATAAACGAAAATTGATTTCGTCACTAAATGAAAATTGATTTCGTCACTATATGATTTTGATGAAAATGCCGATCTGAGCTGCGCAAAAAGAATTACTAGCGAGACATTTTTTTAATTTTAAGAAATAAAAATATATAGTAAACAACAAAACGTGATGATTTGCTAAATGCATTAAACAGCACCCGCCATTTTATGAAACTTTCCGACCTCACAATAGGGCAGTCCTACCCGATAAAACATGCTGAAATAGAAGAAGCCAAGTACAGTCTCAAAGTGGTAGTTACTTCAAGAAATTTTAAGGTGACCCTACCAGACAGATATGTAAACATTTTCAGTACAAAACTGACAAGTGATGTTAATCGAGGATGCACAAGTCTTGTGTATAAAGGATTGAAAAAATATGGTGACCCACAAAGCCATTGTATTCTGTTTGTAAAAGAGTAAATGCATGTAATTATATAATTAGACATCAGTTTATTTTCATTTGAATTCATATCTCTATAAAGATTTAATGATTAATTAACCATTAAAACACAATTACCGCTCTGACTTCGTGCAACGAAGTCTAATTACAAGTTTAGATATGCACCTCCAAATACGACATATTAAAGTAGGTGAAACACCTCTATATTTTTCTAAATCTTTCATTGCACTGTCTATAGAAATATTATCCATCTTTATTATCTTACAAGAAAAATTGCAAAAGGTTTACAGTCAACTTAATGACTAGCCAGGGACCTTTTTTTATTATTATTATGGCCTAATTTTGACGACAGTAAAACTCCGTTTTGCTGAGAACTGCCCCACCTCACCACTCGGCCGGACTTTTTTTTTAAGTGGTGAGGTGAAGGAGTTTTTTTAAGTTCTTGTACCCCCTCTCAGATGGTGTGGCACTTTCACCATCCGAGATTACCCAGATATACATCGAATACAATACTGACTACTGTAGAGATTATTTTTGCTGGGATTTAAGAGGTATAATATATTTGCATCTGCTACTCCAAGATCTTCTAAGAGTACGAGCATTAATTTGATTCTATTAACGAAAATTTTGAATGTCTTT
The DNA here is from genome assembly GCA_002778355.1 of Clitarchus hookeri. Classification (NCBI taxonomy): domain Eukaryota; kingdom Metazoa; phylum Arthropoda; class Insecta; order Phasmatodea; family Phasmatidae; genus Clitarchus; species Clitarchus hookeri. Next base: position 126,564 of record NQII01003238.1, on the reverse strand, counting down.
GTTGATTAACATACAGTGTGGACGCATGCGCCTTCACACCCACACTATAAATTTATCCGCTCAGCCTGGGATTTAAACCCACAAACCTTGCGTTAAGAGTCGGACGTCTTACCACTGAGCTAAACTGAGAAGATGCTATCTTATACAGCGAGTCGTGTCGAATGGTTTAATTAATCACGTATAGATTTCGGATACATTGACCTTGACTAGAATATGTTTCACATATTACATCACAGTTAGTGAGCGTGGAAGATAACAAGTTATGGCTATGGGAGAAATAATACCATACTTCTTAATATTTACCGCCCACCATGCAAGTGGATTTACATCATTTTCCACACATTTATCTAATAAATATTCAATGATGTTTTTTTAATCAAAACTTCTATAGGGTTCGNGTTTTTTTTATCAAAACTTCTATAGGGTTCGTACATTCATTTTCTTCTTCTTCACATTCGCTGGAATCCATCAGCAATTTCATGGTGTCTCTTAAATATATAGATTTCTCTGTCAGACTGGCACAGGAACCAGATGTTTCAATCTAATGAGTAGTCATTCTGGCACGCTTAGGATTTGAACAAGACGATAGGCTTAATTCATCGTTTCCAATTGACTCTAAAATATTTTTTACAACTTGATCTCCNATATTTTTCACAACTTGATCTCTGGTTGAAGAATTTTTGAAAAATTTTAATTTGTATCTCGGGTCAATAAAAGTTGCTGTAGCAAACAATACGTCATTTTCCAAACTGTAAAATCTGCGACATAGTTCTCGTTTAAGAACTAAAATCGTATTCCCAACGCATTCGTCGGTCACATTAAATTCACCAATAATTTTTTCCAAAGTGGACAATAATGAAATAACTGAGANAACTAAAATCGTATTCCCAACGCATTCGTCGGTCACATTAAATTCACCAATAATTTTTTCCAAAGTGGACAATAATGGAATAACTGAGAATACAGTAATATTGGCTGCACTTAGTTCTTTTGTAATTTCTTCAAAAGGTCTGAGTAAAGTTATTATTTTTTCCACAATAATCCACTCTTCGGAAGTTAGTTGTGAAATCTTGTTATTCTGGGAAGTATAAAGACAAAACGAATCTTTGTTTTTAAAAATACACTCTAACATATACAAGCTGCTATTCAATCTTGAAGCACACTCTTGTATGATTTTCAGCTTTGGCTGATCGAGTCTTTCTTGTAGAGCAGCCAATTCATCTTGAGCAACATTTGAGTGATGAAAATGTGTTGCCATCTTTTTACATTTTGCAATCACTGTTATAACGGAATTTTGTGCCTTAAGCCCTTCCTTGACAACCAGCTGAATTTTGTGTGACGAACAATCAATGTCACTAATTAATAACAAGGAAATACCTTTTTTCATTTTTGTGCTACCATCTTTAACAATGCATTGCACTTTTTCTTTAGGAATTTCCCAATGCGACGACTTGGTTNGACAACATGGTTTCAAGTTTTATAGCTATATTTTCACCAGTATGTCGGCCATCGTTAAATACCTCTGCGTTTAACACAATCATTTTTCTCTCAAAGTTTTTTGTTATACCATGACATGTAAGACTCAGCAAAGATATTCCTGAACAAGAATCAGACCAAATATCAGTTGTAAACGCCAATTTTTCAAATGACTTAATTAATCCCAAAATTTTATCTTTGACTTTGCCGTAGAAATTCTCACATATAAAAGAAGAAAAATGTTGTCGGCTTTTTATATTATACGACGGACAAAGATGGTTTAATAGTCTGACAAATCCAACACTTTCGACAAAACTAAAGGGTAAGTCCTCTAAAGCAATCATTTCGCTTATTAAATTATAAATTTCCAAAGACTTGGCATTGTTGTTATCCCACTTTTTTGTTTTTTCGACGCAATCAGTCAAAGACGTTTGTTTCAGGTCGGTTTTCGTACATTGTCGCGAAGTGGAGGCCACAACACTTGTCGTAGAAGCATTTCTCTTTTTATTTTCCCAATTCTTTAAAGCATTATACTCGTTTTTATGCAAAGCTTCCAGGTGATTTCTCATAGCACTTGTTGTTCTTCCTTTGCGCGAGTATTGTTTATTACATATTTTGCATTTCACATTTTCAGCATCACATATTGTAAAATAAGTCCAAACTTCGCTAACACACACCCGCTTCATTTTGAAATATCACTTATCACTGTGCAATTACAACAATACTGTCTTTACAAGTTAAAAAAAAAACTTAAGTATGTTGACTCGACGCTGCTCCCACCTGTACTATACAGGGTGGTGGATAGCAGGGTACATAGTAATTTGCTACGGTGCTGGCTAACGACACCTTGGGCTGCTGTAAGATGGGTGACACAAATACGTAACTGGGTTCGGTTTATTCACGCTTAACTTTTATTGTCCAAAGTTACAGTGACCTGTACATCTATGAGACCTAGCCCCTTTTATATCTCCTCGGACAGTGGAATCTAGCTACCCCGCGCCCTACACACGTCTCGGCGAATGTTTGCATAGGGGGGGAGGTTTCGGCGGATTGCTTAAATTACCTCGATGCTGGTGGCTGGCGTTGTCGTGCTGTCTCGGTGTCTATCCAGGGAAGTCCTGGGCTCGATCCCTTGACTTGCAGTTCTCTCCTCGTCGCTCGTCGTTCCTCGTATCTGACCCTCTCGTGACTCCGTCGTAACTCCGTCGTAACTGTCTTGTCGCTGCTGCTCCGTCGTAAACGTCTCGTAACTCTCGCGTACCATACCTCAACTGTCCTTCACTTTCGCGTAACTCTCTTATTTGTCGCGTAACTGACTTAACTGTCCTCTGTGGCTCCTGCATATATACGTTTCTGTTCTATTTTCCATAGTACTCGGGACTTACCCTCTCGTGTTTGCGGTGGGATAGGGGTAGGCGGGGTGCACTGTTTTTCCCCGATTTGTTATTCCTTGTGGCGAGGGGCGATAATAAGCCCGGGACTCCCCGCGTTCGCAGCATCACGTCGTGACTCAGGCAACATGACAGGTGCAGTTGGTTCGAGCTCGGGGATCGTCGTTAGGCCATCGGTTTACGGTGTGGGTAAGAATAGCGTAGCCACTACTGGTAGGTATAAGCGGTATGCGTCAAGGTAACCTCAAACTAAATCATTACGGAAATGTTATTAGCAGCTAACTTCATTCAGTAAGCCAGCAATCACGATTTGTTTACTTCGTTCAGAGTCGGGACATATGGGCTACTCTCGGTTTTAACATGGCCGCCTGGCCGGCCAGTTCTAAACGCGCGGTAAAATTCTAGTTCGTAGGCGCATGCTTTTGGCCCCATATATGAAAAACCAATATTCGCATTCGCATTCGCATTCGCATTCGCGAATGGAGAAAAATCTACATTCGTTGCATCACTAGTATGCAGTATAGAACAGAATCAAAGCCACTGAGTGCTCCTTTATCTCTAAAGGATACTGTAGTCTTTTATTCAACACTGATTTGTTATCTGTTAGGTTGAATACTTTACTCATTTATTACAATAATAAAATCTATTAAATAAATTAATAATCCAAGAAACATGAAACAGGTATACTGGGATATTAAAATAAGGATACCAGACAAAACTGTATATTTTCAAAACATCATTGATAATTAATGCCTAATGATATTATATGTTTGATAGTGGGCCCTAGTAATTGTGGAAAAACTACACTTATGATTGATAAGTTTATATATTCCCCAGGATGGTTGGACTTTGGTACATTATATGTGTGTTCAAAAAGTCTGAACCAACCTAAATATATCGCTTTAACGGAAGATTCAGAGGTAGCAGTAAAATCAATATCTGAACCAATAGCACACTTTACCCCTACAAATGAAGAAATGGTTACCATGGATGAATGTTGTAATGACTCTGTTGTTGTTTTTGATGATGTCATACTTGAAGATCAGGACAAAGTCAGAGATTTCTTCACTTGCGGTAGACACAAAGATATTGATTATTTCTATTTAGCTCAGACATACTCAAAAGTGCCTAAACAGCTTATAAGAGACAATGCCAATTTTCTTTGCATATTTAGACAAGATGATATAAATCTTAAACATATTCATAACGATTTCGTTGGTGGCGATATCCCATTTGAGAAATTTTGGGAGACTTGTTCAAAATGTTGGGATAAGGAGTATGGTTTTGTAACAATAGACACAACTCGTAAGTTGAATAATGGTAAGTATCGTAATAAAATTAAATACTTTTTAAATCCTTAAATTATTACCGAATTTTTCTTTGCTTTTAATATAAAAATTTCCATTAGAAACACACAGACTCTGCTCTTTTTTTTAATGTATTTATATACCATAACTATTTCAAAAAACACAATTGTGCCTTCAGGTACACTGAAAGCTTTTATAATTTAAAAAAATATCTTATCATCAGGCGCGACATCAAAAGGCTTATGTATGGCGATGCTTTTTAAATTATGGTATAATTTGATCATTCCTTTATAATCCTCGGGTTTCATTATTATTTTATTTACTCTTCAACTTCTTATAAAAATATAGTGTGTTTGATTATTACCCAGGTAAAATAATTTGACCTTTGAACTGTATTTTCCAACTAAACGACTAATGTTAATTCTTTTTGACTGATAGCACTCTAAATTGACTGTATCATTAGGAGCAATTAGATTTCCCACGTTTCTGAGCCTTTTATTTTTAAAATCTATATTATTATCATCTTCCAAGTAGGTAAGAAAGGCTTTATCGAAGGCTCTTTTATTTCTTGTAAGTGTGGTTATAAAGTCACTGAACTGTGAATCGGAAACAAAATCATTAGGATTGATCTTCTCAGTAGTTGTATCATTATCCCGGTGTTCTTTAATTTGATCTTCAATCCAAGAGGTCATTAATGCATTTCACATATATCCATTGTTTATTATTAGTAAAAAAAATTTTGAAAATTTAAATTTTGTGAAAAGTGATTTGGCACAATGACACACAAATGGCCACAAATGACTTGGTGGAAATTTTGAATTCTGCTATCGTTATAAATAATATTACCCCCGAGATACGCAATTAATTCGCGGGGTGGATCTCCACCAAATGAGTCGAAAAAATATTTTTTATTGGATTCTTTCCAGTAGCATATCCAGTATGTTTCAGAGTTTTTTTTAATAATCTAGGTTAACAATCCCTCATTCCTTATCGAGTGAAGTGTTAGGTAGCTTATCAATCATAAATACACCTCCAAATTTTTGAATGTTTTTTTTTTAGCCATTATATCAATATCAAAGTTACTGAGTAGAGCTACTCCTTTTTCTTTTTTTTTTTTGCATTCTTCCACCCCCCTCCCCCCGTACCTTGTTTTCCATGGCTAAATTATGCATATTTTGTTCTACCAATTCCTGGTCTCTCTTCTTAGCATTAATTACTAATGTAGCAATAGATGAGGCACCTCCTGCCAATGCCCCTAGAGCTCCCAATGTTGCAAAAATCAAAGGTAAAAATCTATCCTTGTGAGATGTCAAACCATTTCCATTCTTCATTTCCTCAGACATTTTCTTAAGCTGTGGGGTTGAGACTGTGATACTTATACTTTTCCCTTCCTTCAATTTTTTGTTTTTGCATTCCAGTTGGTCTTTCGTCAGGAAAGAATCAATATTTAAACCCTCCATCTCCTGGTTAGAAACTTGAAATGAAATGTTTTTTACTTATATTTTTTATACATAATAGTTGTAAAATATTATTTTATTTCCCCAGCCCAGCTTATGTTTAATATGCATCGCAGATCCAGTAACACCAGCCCACAATCTCTCATTGAGATTAGCATCTGAGCTTAACAATATTTTGAATGCCCTCTTTTCCAGTTCCTTATCAGCTACATGTCTTTCAGCTAGAACTTTATGGTGATGATAAGCTTTATCATGCTCCATTGTAGCTTCATCTAATGAATCAACAGGTTTATCACCTCTTTAAAGTCTCTCTTTTAGTCTGGTACCTGGGCCTAGGAATATATATCCTAGTGCATGCAACTCAAAAGGTAGCCCATTTATTATATAACTGAGTAATCCCTTTCCATGATGCTCCGACTCCCAGAAAGAAGGGGGTATTGTGTTCAACATTCGTATCAGGTATGGTATACCTTTTGGATTATTCACAACAAAGTAACTAAACTTGGTGTTGAGCATATCCATTATTCCAACCTTCTCATTGTAATAGATATAATTTCCAGTGTTCTCTTCGCCATAAATAACGAGAAGCCTATCAATGAGCTTCTGAACATCATTAATACATATGTATTCTTTGGGATAACCTGTATATGTCTTTATACCTGTTCCTGTACGAGGAGAGTTGCCGTTCTCTTTATCATATCGTATACTGGCCTGACGATTATTTTCCATTTATCGCCCTTGCTTGATTTTGGTATTCCTGAGTTGGGGTCATTCTTTTAAAAAAACTGCATTTGTATCTGTTAGGATATGACTTTTATTTTTCATAGTCGGTTGCAGTGAAGTCACTTTCTGATACATCCTTACGAGTTAGCAATTTCAACAAACCATGAGCTCCAATGTATGTTCGATCTTTTACAGAAAGTCGGTCAGTGTTGAATATTACTTCGCTATCGCCAATATACCTTTTGCTTCCATCAGGCCTTAGTCCAAAAACATGGTCATCGCAGTTATTTAAGAATTCAGTCACTTTCTCTCCAATAAATGTTGTTTTATAGTTAGTTAATGGTACAATATTGTTTTTAAAACGTTCCAACACTTCAATGCCATCGTCATAGCGTTCAACACCATCGTCACCGGTGTCTGCTTTAACAAACAGTTTGCTCTCAAATGAAGTTTCCATAGGCGTTCGTGGGTAGTCCAAATTCTTTACAGCAAATTGAAGAAGTTCTTTGATTAAGTTCTTATTCTCGTTTGTTACGTGCTCAACTTTTTGTCCCACGTACTTTATCACATATATCAAAGGTTGTTCCTGTCTTTTATTTATATCATTCTCGTCTTTATGTAGTTTCCAGAAGGGCTTAAATGTTTCAATTAATTGTGTTCTTCTCTCAATATTCATTTTAGCTTGTTCTTCGGTAATCATTTATTATATGCAAATATAAAATGAATATTGATAACATAAATGTGTACTGTCTCAAGTGTAGGAAGCATACACTATGTGATAAGTTTTCATATGAACTTACAAATAATGCAAGAATTAAATTTGTTTGTAGATGTTGTGGTAGCAATAAGTCAATTTTCACTGGTGGGAGTATAAAAGACGATATTGTAAATTAAATTCATAAACCAATGAGAAAAAATTTCCCCAGGAGGGCTGTTCTATCTTTCGGTATGGACGATGTCTGGCAGGCTGACTTGGTTGAGATAGAATCTGGGTCATTAAAATATATACACATACTTAACAAGGGGTTTTAGTATATGCTGACCTTGATTTATGTTTTTTCCAAGTACGCATGGACAATACCTGTCAAAGATAAAACAAGTGCAAATGTAACTTTAGCATTTAAAACCATTTTGAATGACAGCAGTCCTATGCATTTACAAACTGACGAAGAGAAAGAATTTTACAATAAATCATTTAAGATTTTAATAGTCAATAATAACATAACACACTCTTAAACATACAGCGGAAAGAAAGCCAGTGTTGTAGAAATATTTAATAGAACATTGAAGAAGAAAATGTAGAATATATTTACTGTGCGGCGAAGCTATAAATGGTTGGATATATTGCCTTAATGTATAAGTGAATACAATAACACTGTTCCCAGCACAATCAGGATGAAACCTGCCAATGTAAGCACAACTATTGAAAGGTCTATTCTAATCAACATGTATGGTGGAGAAAAAAAATGGCTAAAGCACAGTTACCTCTAGGTAAGTCCGCATAAGTAAAAGTAAAGGTCTTTTTGAAAAGGGGTTTACACCAAACTAGTCCACTGGAGTATTTAAGTTATGTGACGAATTGTACACGCACCCCATAACATACAGAATACAAATACCTGAAAAATGAGTCCAACAAGGGTATATTTTATGAACCAGAGCTGCTTAAGACACAGTATGATTAAGAATACTTAGTAGAGAAAGTTTTACAAAGGAAAGGAAATGAGCTGTTTGTTAAATGGTTGGGTTTTGATAGTTGTCATAATTTTTGGGTTGATAAGAAAAGTATAGTTGTTAAAAAAAAATTTATTTTTTTTCTATATAATAATGAGTATGCAAAAAAATGGAAAGCTATGAACGTCATTCGTTTCCCCAAACGACCAAACCAAAAACAATTTAAATGAATACAACAAGCGCATTGAGTTTGATATTCCTGTTGGCGATGCATTAACACATCCGAATGAGGCTTATGTGTACCAACAGTATAAGCTAACAAAAAGAGATACAAATGCGGGCTATGAAAAAACTTCAACTATTGACCTTTGTGATAATTTATTCTTATTTCAGTTTTCAAGAGTAGAGATCTCTCAGCATGGCAATATAATTGAAAGTATTGACAATCCTGGCATCACTTCGACTATGATGCATGCATTGCTCAGCTCAGAATCGGAATCATCGTACTTGCAACTAGCAGGGGTAGAAAAAAGCAAATATTTTAAGGCAGATGGATATAATGAACTTGTCTACCCATTAAGATATTTGTGTGCATTTATGAGGGATTGTAATGAAATATTCTGGAAAGGCGGGTACAAGATTACATTCATTCGAAATTCTCATGGTAACGTTTCTATTTACAGAAGGCCTAAAACACAAGCAAATGGAGATAATGATATTATTCCAGATGCTGGTAAAATTGTTATTGACAAAATGGAAATCCTGTGGCCAATTGTTGAATACGAACCTAATTATGGAGACGATATTAAAGCAAAACTATACAAACAACACAAAATTCCCATCGGTTTCAATTATTGGCACTGTCTTGAAAAACCTGTACCTACTGGTGCAAAATCATTCCAGTTTGATATAAAGGATCAGTTCAATTCAATCCAATTCGTTTTGCCAGACTTTGTCATTGTTAAGTTTCAGCTAAACAAAAAAGAAAATGTTGATCAAGACAAACATGGTTAAATTTTTGACCATTGCCATGTTTAAAATATTTATATTAAGAATGGAAGTAAAGAAGTGTTCCCTAAAGAAGATTGGAACCTGGATTTCTAGGATAAAATTTTTGATAAGATGTACATTGCCTATAATTATTTTAGAAATTGAAAGACCAAGCTAGATACTCCTTACAGTAACAATGAACTATATTATTACCCTGCTGCTTTGGTTTCTAGGAGACCATTGTATATTATTGATTGTTCTGACAAAAAAAAACCTCTTTTGAAAAAGAATCGAACTAATCTGAAACTTACAGTTGATTTTAATAAGCCAATCGTAGCTAGAACTATTTGCAATGTGGTGCTAATAAGCCAAAGAAACCTATTTTATGATGTTAAAATTGAAAGAATGACTGAAGCTAACTAGTGCGCAAACATGTATGGTTATTAATTTTTAATGGGTCATTTCCCATAAAAAACATTTATTTTAAAGTTTCAATAATTAAAAATTAAATATGAATGACATACATGAATACAGCATCTGTCCATTCAGTCTGACAAACATTATTAAAGGTGGTGATCATATTTATATATTTCATAGTCTCACTCCTTTTCAATTTTATAGTGTCCCCATGGTAGTGTATTAATACCATCTTTAAGAATAAATCTTTTGTCATCTTCGGAACTTAATCCTTTTTTTTCTCAACTGTATAGTAAACAGTTCATGTTTATTATATCTTATGATATTCATACTTTTATACACCACATCTTTTCCAAACAAGCACTTTTTGTAGTCATCAAAACTTATCTCATTCCTGACTACAGTATTGTTCACCCCCTTTGCTCTTTTCTTCACATCACCTTCCACATTAAAGGCATACATTTTGGCTCTTAAACCAATCAATTCTTCCATTATTTTCCCATTACATTCATCTTGCATTTTGCCTATAATGTTCTTATTTATTTGTGGCATGTTATATATATATTTTTTGGATAATCACTTGTATCAAAATGATCGATCATTTCTTTCATTTCACTGTAGAAGTCTGGTGTTTTTATACGATATGTATGAGCCAGTATCTTGATAGCACAGTTTAATATTTTCCCCATACTTTGGGTTCATCACATTATAGTGAAAATCGTACATTAAGGTCTTTGACAAGTCAAGTATACTCATTCCAACATAAATGGGCTTGTTAAAGCACAGCTTTGTTTTATTCATGTGAACTGCGAACAAAGTGTCAGTAAATATTGTTCTATCTTTAAAATTTTGTTTAGCCACTAATTTATCCACTTGCTTACAGCTTGTGCACAACTGTATATCCACTCTGTTTCTAATGTTCTCCATTGTTTTGCCGAATACAGAGTTGGTAATTAGTTTATAGAAGTCCTATTCAAAATCATTAGATGCCTTCGTTCGTATATTTGCGTTAAGATCAATATATGACTTGAGCCAGTCTGATTGTTCAAACTCCAGAACTCTATGGATCTTCTTCAACTTCATTCCGAGGGACAGATATTGCTTAAAATTTACGTAGTGCAGTACATATCTTTCTTTGTCATGTAGGGTATTTAATAGTTTAGGCATTTTCGAACCTTCGGGTATTCTATTTTCTGGAGCCAGTGGTAGATCATTGTGGAGGTCGTGTAGTTCATGTGGATACGCCAAATCAACTTCCAATATATAGCCTTTTGTGGCATCATCTCGAATTTTTGTTACATCTATTTTTGTATTTCTCCACTTAAACCCACCGTAAGGTAAATACTGACTCATAGTCCATCCATATATATAATTGGCATCCAGGTATGCTAGATAAGAGGCTTCAACTTTGGCATCATAATCATTCATGTATTTAAATATTTGCTTTGGCATACCTCTTGCAACATTGTGATATTCCACCACGAATACCTTTTTCAATGATCAAAATTATGCTGTAATCCAATAGTAGTTGTAGTTCTGTTTAAGTATGTTTGAGTATTGCATTTCACGCTAGCCCTGGTGCTGTGAAATACCATGCAGGATCCAGTTTATATGTCTTGAGACATACAACTCTCAAGTTTTCTATGATATCAGCCAATGCATCTGTTTTGTTATACAACTGAGTATACTTTCCGAAGGATTTGATGTTGAAAGATTCCCACACTTTTATTGCAAACTCGTAGTCTTCATCTGTAATGTCACATTTGTTGAGTTTGTTGTAAAATGCATTCTTATTAGGTAGTGATGTCTCACAAAACTTTTCAGCGCTATCCATGTAGTCATATGGATAAACGCCTTTCCTTATAACAAGATCTAGAAGTTCATTGGAAAAATACTTACTCGTTTCCTGGAATCGACTTATGGAAAGATTGCTAGAGAGTTTATCGATGCTGCAGACCATAAATTTTAATGAGTCAATAAATATTAGATTTACGCCCTCACATACATGTTTAGTGAAAGGAATATATTTTTCCTCATTGTTGGGAATTAGGACAATTGTATTTTCATAGATACCCAGCTCCTTTACAAATAAATGCGTGTCATATCCAGATATATTGTGTAAAAGCACAGGAACAAAACATGAATTTCTATACGATTAAATCCAATCTTTGTGTGCAGCTCCTCTAAAATTAACTGTGGCATTTCACAGAGTCTCCATCCAAAGTATTTTCACATATATGGCAATGTGTGGCTGCATTACAACCAATTTGTTCTTTCTTGGTCAAGGGAATCATTGGTTTTTCATTTTTGTAGACATCTCCTATTGCATTTGCTTCCTCCATTAACATCTTGACGAATACCCTAGATGCTTCAGATCCTTCATAAGTTACTGGCAACTTATAGTATTCATGTTTATATTTTATATAGTAACTGAAACTAATAGGCTCTTGTTTTTGGTACGGCTACGTGTAGGAGTCATCGGGATTTAGTTGGCAAGTTTCGATTTTTGTTAACAAACACTCAAAATCGGCATATATCACAAAAGAAACTCTCAAAGAATGACTTTTGTTCTTGAATCTTAGTATGTTATTTCCTTTATATGGAAGTTCGACTCTAATTCCATCTTGATCTCGGCAGTCTTCTTCGTGAGCATTTAGCTTTCTTTCACAGTAGAAGTGTTGCAAGCATCTATCACATATGTATATTTTATGACCATGTCTTGTCACCTGTGATGCAATAAGTCTCGAAAGTCTTTTTATCCAGCAGTAGTGGTCATTCTTTTCATATTTGATGTAGAGCAGATTAATATGTTTATCCACCTTATTTTTTGTTATTTTTAATGGATATATTATATATTCCTTGTTTTCCTTGTTTTCTTTTTCTTCATATGCATGTATATTTATTGATAACCCGCTTCTTTTCTTAAAGGTTGGTATGCTATCCAATTTCATAGGAAATTCCTGACCCTTAAGCGCTATGTCAAACTCATGTTCATGATCCAAATACTTGTTCACTATTTGAGGATCCTTTTGTCCTGGATGTAGTGCGGATAGAATAGACAACAAAACCAATTTTTGATAATTGTTTTTAGCATTAATTGCTTCTTGCTTAGCTTTGAACTTTTCTGGAATATCAAATTAAGAGCAACACTTAAATGGATCATATTTATTTATTCGCACCTCTAGTTTGAATATCCTACTGAGCACCCACTGAGATCCCTTGGCTTCAAATGCACCCATCTCAGATATGATTTTTAATATGCTATCGGTATAATATTTTTCTAGATCAGTTTATTTCAGTATAATTTTTTTCTTGGTTTTAAAAGAGTGTTCTACATATTCGATAATGTCACCAGTTCCTCTTTTGTACTCAGCGAAAAACTTCATGTTCACTTTGAAGTCCATTGATTTTAAATGCTTATTAATTTTGCTGATCACAGTAACTTTTATATCGTTTAGGAAATAATTTGGGTCTTTGTAGGCATTCACATTCTTTACAGCATAAGTCATGATCCTACTTTGAAATGCTTCTTCAATTTCTTCAGCACTGAATCTGAGTGTGTATGTGTGTACTTNGCATAAGTCATGATCCTACTTTGAAATGCTTCTTCAATTTCTTCAGCACTGAATCTGAGTGTGTATGTGTGTACTTTACTCCTCAATTGACTTTTATGAGAGATTATTTGTAGTTATGTCCACAAGCCTCACAATTAACTTGCTTATCTTTTCCTTTATGTAATCTACTTCTCAGATGACTTTTTATTAGAGATGGTTTGTAGTAGTGGTTATGAGTTTCACACTTGACAAATGGTTGTTTCGGTTTCTCCTTCTTACTTTTCACAAAAACATCACGCTTAATTTTATANCTTGACAAATGGTTGTTTCGGTTTCTCCTTCTTACTTTTCACAAAAACATCACGCTTAATTTTATATTCGTTCCAAACATTACCAGTTGAATTAGCCTTTTTCATTGCCATAGTCGTCTTCGTATATTAAGGTATCAATTTATTTTCATTTGAATTCATATTCATTTATTATACATTTTTTTAAGCACTTGTAAACATAAAAAAAACTGCGTCACATATTGTATTTAGATAAAGTCGCAACCTTTTTTTTTGTGCTCAGACATAAAAAACCCATCACAATTTGTGATGCAACTTTCTTGCGCAGCTCGGATTGCCATTTCCATCAAAATCATTTAGTGACGAAAGCAATGTTCATTTAGTGACGAAATCAATTTTAAAAAGTCATTTACAGCCCCAGGGGGGTACCTTCAGATTAAGTGACTTTATCGCTGCACTGGGGTCGACATTTTATATCTACTTGCGAGAATTCCTTGCTGGTGGTGTCGGAATATTATATCTGAAATTATTTATTTTTGTATTTGCATATTTTATTGAATGTAGTTCGTCGTATGCACCTTTTTGAAAAACAGTCTTCCGTGGTGATATTACATATAAAAACGTGATTTTTTTAACCATCGCGAAGCGCTGGCGACAAAGTATATACGTTCTGAAGTTTAAATTTGTTGGCTCCAAGAAACAGCTAAAATATTTTGTTAATTAAATAAGTCATAAAATTAATTATTTCAAATTAGTAGCTGACAAAAGTGATTTTAGTTATGTAATTGTCCAAGCCTTGCCACGTGTTTAAGAATTACCAAGTGCACAGTAAGTTTTTTTTAATGTAAATAACGTTTTTCGAAACAGTTGCTTAAATATTTTAAATGTACGTGGCGTCAAAAAAACATTTTCTTTGACTTTGGTTAATTATATTGAAAATCCGACGATTTTATGCGTAAAGTTAAATTTGTAGAAAATCTTTACAGTGTGCATTTCCCTCGTTGGTAAGAACAGCGACACGTCTATTGCGTTTTGTTCTTATGATGAAGTTATATCCTTCGAGTTTTAGTAATTTGAATGCTGTTTCCGTACAAGTAAAATTTCCCACTGCATCATCAAAACAATGGGTAATTATAATTACTACTCATAAAATGAGCCACAAAACAATTCTGTCTCACTAAAGACGATAAACTAGAGTTTCCCACCACACCAATAAAATAAACATAACCCTTACTAGTACATTAATTGGTCGTAACAAAAATTAAACTGGCGGTAATGGCAACCAGCTGTAGTAGCCCACATATTGGACTGGAGTTGTCAGTCTTTCAGTGCCTGCCATTGGATTCGTAGAGTTTGTTTAAAAAACGATCGTTTTCCTCAATGACACAACCGCTGTGGCGGAGGGATACATTTCGGCCCTACTACTTTTCGAGAACTGTAACATTTTACAGCAGTTATATGAAACGCTGTATATTNGGAGGGATACATTTCGGCCCTACTACTTTTCGAGAACTGTAACATTTTACAGCAGTTATATGAAACGCTGTATATTATTATAAACGTGGCATTTGTTTGGATGCAAGTTAATAATTTGTCGCGTTTTATCTTTCGTTTCATTTATTAACATAGTGGTAATTATATTCTAAGAGAAAAAATGCTAAAACTTTCATGAGTGAACAATTACATTTGAACAGTGAAAGTTACCAGATATGAATATGATAAAGTCGTGTAAGTTAGTAGAGCGACGGCAACACTGGCGATGGAGCCATCAATACCTGGCATGTATTGTATAAATGCTTGTAAGATTAGTTAGTGCAATAAGTTAATTTTACTTTAATGACAATCGTGTACATAAATGAAATTGCTTCCTTTTGTTCACACCGCAAGGGTTTTATTTCGTGTGTTTTATAAATTATTACTTAATTTTTTTTTATATAATTAGAACACAATTGAAGTATTTAAAAAATATTTTTAAGCTGTAACTTTAAATTTAAAATACTTATCCGTATTAGACACGAAGGAAAAGTACTATGGTCTTACAATTATAAATGGTTGAAATATTTTATAATAATATTATTTTTTGTCTAAACCTATTCATTCTAGAACGTTTATTAAAACAGTAGGTATCTTATATCTACGGATACAAGTATTGCTGAGAACTCTTAGTTATTCATGTTTTACTTGTACTGTATGTTAATATGCCAGGTTAAGCCCAAGGAATTATTAAACATCTCATGGTATATTGTTTTAAACTCATTTTATTAAAGAATAATCATTCTTGTGTTAAAAGAAATTTGTATTTACAATAAGTATTACTGACTTATATTTATATTCAACCTTATATATGTACCACTATTAACACATACATACTGACTGAAAATCTAAGGTGTAAACGTTTTGTAAAAATAAATTTTCAGAGTAAAAAGTTTTAAAACGTATTTTAATATTTACAAAATATCTATGTTATTCACATCAAATTTACGTTTCACCTAGCTACATTATTCTGCCCCTTCTTTCCCCATCACACTTTACCCAAATTAAAGATAAACATGTTGATTTCTTCATATCCACCTTTGTAAAGCTATATTCAGAAAATAACTTATCAATAATTTTTAAATAAATACTAAAGAATAATTTTTGAAGTAGGAAGCTGGGAAGCGGCATTTGTTGCTGCAATAATAATTGCTTTCTAATGCAGTAGTTGAAGGACACGCCTATGTCATTGTTCATTGCATTATTGTCTGCTGTCCCATGTGTATAATAACCATATTTAAAACATTGGACACAATTCCCACAAAGCCGTGCAGATGTATGCCACTCACTTATTACCGGCGGTCTGGTAAGCCGTGGGATAGCAAAAGGTCTGACCAATTTTTTGTGTTAGTTCTTGTGATGATTCAAAGGAGCGCTAGTGTTCTTGACTGAGTGGTAGCAGGTAGCAGGCGACGCAGCGAACGAAATACCTCGCAATCCGTGCGGTGTTGCCAGTTCCGCAGCCGGCAAAAGTAGGTCATCACCCTGGCCATCGGCTCTTCGGCTCACCCACGTGTTCGTTCACGTTCTGTTAAAGGCGAGCCTGTCTCACGCTAGTTATCGTTCTAGTTGTGAATACCCAACTTATGTTTTACAAGTGGCGACCATGACATGTTTTATTTACCAGCGGTGTTGATCTATCGGCTGTATGAGAAGACGAGTAAATGTAGTTGACAGCATTTCAATGTTTAAATTCCCTGTGAAGGATAAACAGAGATGTGTGCACTACTAAACCCAACGAAACTTTTGTATCTAGATTACATCAGCATTACTAAAGAAATGTGTTAATGGTTTTACTGTCGTGTGCGTCAAAATAACGCCCTGTTGTTTTGTAGGTAATATTTAAAGAGACAATTTATTTGGGAGATGGAGGGAGAAGTATGACATGGAACTAGCATACTTCTTATTTTCTTAAAAACTCATAATTAAGAAAAAATAATTCGAATATTTAACGTATATCTTGCAGCTCTTCAAATAAATTTACTGGTAGGAAAACCACATTGTAGACGACTGTTTCAGAAAACGAATGTGCGTTTTAATTTGTCGAGTTATTGTAATTGTGTAGCGGAGAATTAACACGTGGAGAATGCTTCCAATCACATATGTCAATACTGATAATTTGCAGCGTATATTTTAGCGAAGTATTCAGTCTGAACAAGCATGTAGATTTTCTCTAATTGTTCGTATTAAAACGTTTTTCTTAACTCAAGGCTCCCTAAAAAAATATTATAGGTACCGAAATAATAAACCGGAAATAATGCATATTTTGCGTGAGGATTTCAAGTGTAATTGTGGGAATTCATACGCAAATGTGTTACAGATTTTATTTCACGCTACATTACACAGTAAACCTTAAACCTTATTAATTTTACTTAACGCCAGTAACTGTTGAACACTTGTTAAACACGTTCAGCGAACTAATATGTCAAGATGGAGGAGATTCTTTGACGTTGGTTGTCACACATCATATGTTTGAGATTTACTGTTTTTTAATGTCTGGCAATACCAAGGCGGAAATGGTTTGCACACTGTTGTTATTATATAAAAACATTTGTGTTCTTTGTAATGTTGTAGTCTTACGGCAAAAATACAAGGTAAAATGCAAGTCAGTATTTATTATAAATACGTATTTTAGTTTGGTAAATTATGGTTTAAAACGCAATACTTGCGCTCATATATAGTGTCTATATAAGCAGTTAATAACGATGTAAAATTTACAATAAAAAGTGTCTTTATTTGAATGGTTATTGTATTAAATTTATTTTTGGATAGTTCATAATAGCGCAATTATATGACATAAATGCGCATTTTATTTGCGATGTTGTTAGATTTTGTGAAATTCTTATAACTATATGTTCTCAAAACAAACTTATAAATTATCGTTATTGCATCTTTTACACAATTTGGAGCTCGTTTTTGGAAAGCAATAAAGAGCTTGTATCATACAATTTTAAAACTAAAAATTCTTTTGACTAATGGACGAAAGAGACTTATACTGAAAAACAGATACTATGAAAGTAAAATCGCAATCACACAGAATCTAATAAGTTCCATTTGGAACCAACACATAAAAGAACACACTTCCGTTTCTTCTGCACACGTCTTACGCATAATTTAACGCTTAAATATTTTTATTGTAAAACCAACTTTGTTTCAGACGCCACAGCTTACGCTACATTAGGGTGTGCGTGTGTGTTTAAATTCAGTCGAATCAATTAGTTGCTTTGTTAATAGTGTAGTTTTGTTACCAAGAAGAAGAAAATTATTTTTACATATCTTTACTGTGTCAAAATTTGTTCGTGTATTCTGTAATGTTTGTCGTCTCCTCGACTACAAATTTATAATGGCAAAAATTTATGAACACATTGCCAAAATTGTAATTATTTGTGACAGTAGGGATTCCTTGTGTGTTAACTTTGTGACATATTTGCATAAATATAATTTACTTTTCCTAAAAGAAGTTATGTTCTGTGTGCCCCATGTTAACATGAATGAATAAATACCTTTTTCGTTAACGACCACTCATTTTGTTTGACCGATTATACTATACAAACGAAATATAATTTATAACANGTTCACGTTCTGTTAAAGGCGAGCCTGTCTCACGCTAGTTATCGTTCTAGTTGTGAATACCCAACTTATGTTTTACTAGTGGCGACCATGACATGTTTTATTTACCAGCGGTGTTGGTCTATCGGCTGTATGAGAAGACGAATAAATGTAGTTGACAGCATTTCAATGTTTAAATTCCCTGTGAAAGATAAACATAGATGTGTGCACTACTAAACCCAACGAAACTTTTGTATCTAGATTACATCAGCATTACTATAGAAATGTGTTAAAAGTTTTAATGTCGTGTGCGTCAAAATAACGCCCTGTTGTTTTGTATGTAATATTTAAAGAGACAATTTATTTGGGAGATGGAGGGAGAAGTATGACATAGAACTAGCATACTTCTTATTTTCTTAAAAACGCATAATTAAGAAAAAATTATTCGAATATTTAACGTATATCTTGCAGCTCTTCAAATAAATTTACTGGTAGGAAAACCACATTGTAGACGACTGTTTCAGAAAACGAATGTGCGTTTTAATTTGTCGAGTTATTGTAATTGTGTAGCGGAGAATTAACACGTGGAGAATGCTTCCAATCACATATGTCAATACTGATAATTTGCAGCGTATATTTTAGCGAAGTATTCAGTCTGAACAAGCATGTAGATTTTCTCTAATTGTTCGTATTAAAACGTTTTTCTTAACCTAAGGCTCCCTAAAAAAATATTGTAGGTACCGAAATAATAAACCGGAAATAATGCATATTTTGCGTGAGGATTTCAAGTGTAATTGTGGGAATTCATACGCAAATGTGTTACAGATTTTATTTCACGCTACATTACACAGTAAACCTTAACCGTTATTAATTTTACTTAACGCCAGTAACTGTTGAACACTTGTTAAACAAGTTCAGCGAACTAATATGTCAAGATGGAGGAGATTCATTGACGTTGGTTGTCACACATCATATGTTTGAGATTTACTGTTTTTTAATGTCAGGCAATACCAAGGCGGAAATGGTTTGCACACTGTTGTTATTATATAAAAACATTTGTGTTCTTTGTAATGTTGTAGTCTTACGGCAAAAATACAAGGTAAAATGCAAGTCAGTATTTATTATAAATACGTATTTTAGTTTGCTAAATTATGGTTTAAAACGCAATACTTGCGCTTATATATAGTGTCTATATAAGCAGTTAATAACGATGTAAAATTTACAATAAAAAGTGTCTTTATTTGAATGGTTATTGTACTAAATTTATTTTTGGATAGTTCATAATAGCGCAATTATATGCCATAAATGCGCATTTTATTTGCGATGTTGTTAGATTTTGTGAAATTCTTATAACTATATATTCTCAAAACAAACATATAAATTATCGTTATTGCATCTTTTACACAATTTGGAGCTCGTTTTTGGAAAGCAATAAAGAGCTTGTATCATACAATTTTAAAACTAAAAATTCTTTTGACTAATGGACGAAAGAGACTTATACTGAAAAACAGATACTATGAAAGTAAAATCGCAATCACACAGAATCTAATAAGTTCCATTTGGAACCAACACATAAAAGAACACACTTCCGTTTCTTCTGCACACGTCTTACGCATAATTTAACGCTTAAATATTATTATTGTAAACCCAATTTTGTTTCAGACGCCACAGTTTACGCTACATTTGGGGGTGCGTGTGTGTTTAAATTCAGTCGAATCAATTAGTTGCTTTGTTAATAGTGTAGTTTTGTTACCAAGAAGAAGAAAATTATTTTTACATATCTTTACTGTGTCAATATTTGTTCGTGTATTCTGTAATGTTTGTCGTATCCTCGACTACAAATTTATAATGGCAAAAATTTATGAACACATTGCCAAAATTGTAATTATTTGTGACAGAAGGGATTCCTTGTGTGTTAACTTTGTGACATATTTGCATAAATATAATTTACTTTTCCTAAAAGAAGTTATGTTCTGTGTGCCCCATGTTAAAAATACCTTTTTCGTTAACGACCACTCATTTTGTTTGACCGATTATACTATACAAACGAAATATAATTTATAACATGTAAAATCATCTTCATAACGAGGAGTGTTTAAACAGGAAATGTAGTTTTTATTCGTTTATCGTGGGTATTTTCTCTTCTTTACTAGCATTCCCCTAACATACAACAGTGTCGATTTTAATATGTTAGCAAGATACTAGCAATATGTAGTTTATCATATTTTCAAAACAGTTTTTCTTTCGATATTTTAAAACGGTTTAAGAAGTTTCCGGTGCCTAAATTCTGCGAGATACGTAAGTCGTTTAAGCCAGCCCTACACAATATACAATTTCTGCTGTTTTCTGTTGTAATCAAGGGCACAACAAAAGGCATTAGGTTTATATAGCATAAGGGAAGAAAGAAAGCATCAGATCATACCCGCACGTTATCTAAAGTGCTTACAGAATATTGTAAATGACAGGCAAAACAACTCGCAGGGGGGCAGGGGTACAAATGCAATAAAATAGTATATGTAGACGCTTTGTGGTGTATCCAAACAGTAAGATGATTGTTTCTTTTTCCCTGAAGACAGGATTTATTTTGGTACCTTTAATGTTTGGAATATGATAGGAGTAACGGCAATACTTATGTATTGAAACCAAGGTACTGTATTCACATGTATATACGACGTACATTTACGGCACTCATTAAAACACTGGNTACAGAATATTGTAAATGACCGGTAAAACAACTCGCAGGGGGGCAGGGGTACAAATGCAATAAAATATTATATGTAGACGCTTTGTGGTGTATCCAAACAGTAAGATGATTGTTTATTTTTTCCCTGAAGACAGGATTTATTTTGGTACCTTTAATGTATGGAATATGATAGGAGTAACGGCAATGCTTATGTATTGAAACCAAGGTACTGTATTCACATGTATATACGACGTACATTTACGGCACTCATTAAAACACTGGCAAATTATTTAAACAGGAGTGCAGCAATGAATGTACTTGGTTTTGGGGGGGNGAGGAATTCCATATTTCTATCTTTGGAAAAAAATACGAAAGATATATTATTACAGATTTATAG
Source organism: Clitarchus hookeri (assembly GCA_002778355.1). Classification (NCBI taxonomy): domain Eukaryota; kingdom Metazoa; phylum Arthropoda; class Insecta; order Phasmatodea; family Phasmatidae; genus Clitarchus; species Clitarchus hookeri. The sequence goes on along the minus strand of NQII01003238.1, from coordinate 105,129 downwards.
TTACAAAATTATTTATACTCAATTGGCTAGTAACCACAAAATGCTATACACATCCTTCATGTTCAATGGAGATCACGTGTGTATTATATTAAAATACTATGAAAGTTCTCATTTTGTTTAAAAACTTTATTTTTGAATATGTTATTTTTATTTCAGTTTGGGGGATATGTCCCAATATTACTACCCATTCCGCCTACACCCCCATATTTAAATGTGTAACTGTAATGAGCAAAATAATCAACATTGTTCTTTCCGTAATAACACAAGCTTTTACTGTTGGAAGGACCAAATATGGCAAAATTATCACAAAATTTATCTTTAGGCTTTCATGTGTGCCTGTTAACATTACAAACGCTACACAGCTCAAATTATCTACTTAAGAAATAATCTGTTAGATTAGCAAACAACCACAGCATGTCGATTGCACTGTGCTGTTACTTGCGTTTTATTGCTTTTAGACGAAGGGATTCAGGAAATAAAGGTTTTATAACAACAGAATAAGTTATAAACAACAATAATGTATCACATAAGGAATTTCTTTACCAGACGGAGATTTGTACTCTAAAGGCTATAATAATGTGGTGCAGAACCACGCACCAACCCACTGAGATACACTCACATCCTACAGACCATCTGTGTGACAACGTATATATAGGACATTAATACAGATATAACGTATCTTGTAAATTTCTGTTTATTGTTTTATTATGAACGTGTTAATAATTTGCAAGGTTTTCCGTTACTTACGCGTACATGAAGTTTCATTTTGTACATTTAAGTTTTACAGAACCCGTAATATTTTTGTAAACGGACACATACGGCTTGAGTTAGTTACTCGGGTGTCCGCCATTTTGTCTGTCCCAGCTTCGTGGGTATAGCAGACATTCAGATTACGTTATACCTTTGCGGTTTCGGGTCTGGGAGTGACAGAGATGGAGTATGAGAGAGAGAGAGAGGGTAGATGTCACAGTGGCAACGCTGCCGACTTCTCCACGCAGCTGCCACGAAAATGGACTAGCGCTACGTGGTGTTCAACCCACGTACTACAGATTCTAACCTGCTGGAGGGGTCAGAAAATTTAGCCTGGGGAAGTCCACAGCGCACCTGTGGAGGAGGATGGTCCACAAGTGATAACATCACAGCAGTGCTCGCGGGCCTTCTAATATAATCCAGTGTGCCGTGGTGAGCCTGTGCAGACGTGCCCTCATTACATTCGCCTCCTCAGCCATTTTTATTTTACAATGATTTAGTGAAATAAAATGCCACGTTAAACATTTAGAGTTTGTGCAAATATTGTACCCAACGTATTATGTCAAATCTGTCACCGTTTACAAAGCTTCGAAATAGCTTACGCTTTTTTAAAATACGTACGCATGTCCAAATCTTAAACAAAATACACTGTTGTTGCAAAAAGAAGTTGCGTAGTAAAGTATTAAGAATTTAAGAATAACCAAACTTATAAATAAGTTATTTATAATATGCGCTTTACAGTTAACGTGTGTTACTAGATAATGAGCAATAAATTTTGCTTTTAATAGATTATTTTTTACAGATAAGACTTTAATGTGGTCGTTAAAACACAATTTATTTTATTATTTTGTACAATACGTACGATAAGCTGAAATTAACATTCCGGAGCTATCAAGACTAACCAGAAATATGATATGCTTTCAACTATTGAACTGGTAGCAGATTCTGAAAATGCGTTGATTTGACACTTGCTGTTCCAATGCGGTTTGCTTACGCAGTGCAAATAAATTGTAGGTGTTTCCAATTTCTTGCTACCTGTTCTTGAGCACGATAACAAAGATTGCTTTACTTAGTTAATAAGTTGTGTTTTATACTTTTTGTTTTAATTTTGGATAAAAATTAGAAAATTTTTCCCTAATTAAAGGTTAATTATAATTCACAGTCGAGATAAGGTAAAAAATTAACCTTAATTTTATATCAATAGAAGAAGGCTGGCAACATGCCTAGTAATTTCTGCCTCAGTTGCACATAAATAAGACAACAATGCTCGTAGATTCAATTTCAGTACCTGACAATGTTGCTGTAGTAACAAGAATTTTGAGCATGTACTTATACTCGCGCTCCCTTCTGAATGCAAAGGTTCCGTTGTAAAAATTCACAACCGGCTTGCGACCCATTCAACCCCAAAAATACTGCTAATGTCATGCCAACGGCACACTTATAACTTGGAATTATAATACAACAGGCTAAGTCCTTTATTTGTAACATTGGTTTTATGAAGAAGGAAAATACTGCTAAGCACATACAAAGCTGTTAACTTATTCATTCAAAATGACTAGGGAATAATGTCATAGCGAAAATATTTCCATGACTGTTATGTTTGAACCGTGATTTTGGCGATTTAATGCTACTGAACAATTATTATAATTTGAAACTGTGATTTAAATCAGGTTTTTAACACTATTTTTAACCATTATTGTTTATAATATGATTCAACATGTAGAAATCAAAGTACCATACAATTATATTTTTTTATTTACATGCAGTAAGGAAAACTAAAAACTATAATTTAAGACATTTATGAGAAATCATTTTTAATAGATTAAATACTGTGCCCTTTACAAATACCGTTCTTTTTCTGAGAGTTCTCGATACTCTGTGAAATAACTAGTTGTTAGATGTGATAGTGCTGCTACAAGCGGTAATTTACATTGGGAATGGAAGGGCACCAGGAGAGTGCTACACTCTAGGATCGAGCACACGAACTTTGCCTTGTAAAGAGTAAATTTCACATAGGATAGAATTCCAAATTCATTCGCCCATGCACATTAGGAAGCATCCAGATAGGGCCATTTTCATGATAGAAATAGCGAGAAACTATAATCCTCTTTCAAGATTCCCTTACAATTGCAGCACCAAAAAAAAGAAAACATATCTTATGATAGTTTTTCACTTACTTAACTTAAAGTGCACAACATACGGATCTGTCCCTTCAGATTTACAGGAAAGTCCTGATAGGATCCCTTTCAAAATAGGATACTGTTCCGGTTTCTATAACGCACTTACTAACGATGCAATATACTCAAAGGGCTCCTTTCCAGAACTTTTCACTGAATATGTTCTAGAAAATATCCTTTCCAGATTTCGCCCTCTACCTTATTTTTGGGCAATAGAAATCCGGACAATAATCCTATCCTGAAAGGGCCACTTTCCTATTTGATAAAACTCAGCAACCACAAAAAGTCCTGATAGGACACCTAGCAGGATAGGATAGGAAGAGTGCGAAATCTGGAAAAGGGCCCTATCACTATATAGGTTAGTGTGCACGCTTGTTAGAAATCCGGAAAGGGGCTCCTTCAGATAGGATACTTTTCAGCGTCCCCAAATAATGTCACGCGACTTGTCCAAACTGTAGTATGACTATAATCCATATAAAATAAAATATCTTCTTTATTAAAAAACGTGAAGCATCACAGAGGAAAATGTTATGAAGAAAAGTAATTGGTGCCAATACGAAAACATGTAGACAGCCGTTACGGTTGTGCGAAATTATAAAGAAAATTTGGATAATAATTATTTAAAGAGGTTTAAAAGAACAAGCTCTGATTATTTACAGAATTGCCCTACGTTGAAATGTTTCCTCAGGTTAGCTGAAACCAACATTTCAGTTGGTATTTGAATAATTTATTTGCAGTGAACAGAAAAGTTTTCGTATTTAGCTTTGGAAGTGTCTATTTTTTTCACTGTCCATTCATATTGTTTTTCGAATTCACCTGACCAACATCACGGCTCTTAGACGTGAACATTAACAACAGATGACAGACGTTGAGATATCTGGTAGCAACGATAGTCCTTATAACGTCACTACTCATTAAGAGCCTACGTCACTTCTTAAAGGGAAATTATTAGTTTTCATCTCACAGCTAAACAGTAAGGGTAATTACTGAGTATTTATCATTATAAAAGCATTTCATTTTAAGATTATGTGGATATTTAGGCTCCAAATTGTTACTATGAGATACTTGGTTGCCATTAAAATTGTTGAGAACGAATTTATGTTACAAATTTTGTATTATGTTAATTGTTACATAATTATGCGTTAATAGTTCAGATATATCCGTTATGTAGGGTAAGGTAATTAACTAAGCCGCAATTGTCGCATTAAAAATATCTCCCTTACAACTTGAATTACGTGGAAAAAAAAGTATCATAATGGCGGGTGACATTATCTTAAACAGGGAGAAGTCTGGCTGGCGGTATTTGGCTTGTCCGCGTCCAGAGGCGCTAAAGCGATAAGTACGCCACCGGGACGCGCATCAGATGCCTCNAGGCGCTAAAGCGATAAGTACGCCACCGGGACGCGCATCAGATGCCTCATTGCCCATACGTGCTAGCCACTGAGCTGGCATACAATCTTTTCACCGTAGTCTCGGCTCTATGAGACTTTCAGTGGCGACCCTATGATTTTATTGCGTTATATTTAAGCTTAAAGCTTGATGCATGACTCTCTGGCCTTTAAATATTCACGGAAATTTTCTTATCTTAAAGATGAACCTGAAAACCATCGTTTTAGCCATTTTCGTATATAAAAAAATGGCTTTAGACACGGAAACCGAAAACAAAAAGTAGAAATCGGGCATGAAACGTTTCTTAAATGCCATTTTAAAGTAGACACTGTTTAAAAATATCGAACGAACAAATGTTATTATTAAAGCTTTTTTTTAATGTATGCCCTAACAATTTTATAACAGGTAGAATTCACAGGTAATGTCTGTAAGTTGGACAATATAAAACCATACAAATACCCAACCAGCAGTCCTACAGTTGTAGCACTGAGGTATATTAACATATCTTATTTTGAAATTAGTATAAATAACCTGAAATATAGACCTAGCTGTGTGTCGACTTGAACAACTGTGGATGGGAGTAAAACTCAAATACATGAGGAGTGTAAAACCCGCCATACGTGAATTTTTAGATAAATTGTAACATTATCTTTTACATGAAAGTATAATATGTCGAGTACTATATAATAAAACGTTTCGAATATAACATTAAAGGATGTAAAATATAATATCTGATAATGTATTTTTCGCATAAAAATTATACATACCACAATAATAATAGTTTCAATTCACTTGTTACAATCGAAATATACATTATAACAACTGATGCAAATGCATTTTGCGTAGCACATAACGATCTAGAAGGCTTTACGGTCCATAATATTTGTATCTTGTAGCAGTTTACCGACACTCGTTTATATCGTTCGCAAACACTTTCTACACTACAAATAACCCTTTACGAAGAAATGTTCCGCTTTCCACCGCAACAAAACAACCATACATCGATTTTAACACAACAAAATATCTTAACAGAAAAAATTGTAAAAAATGTTTTTGTTCTACGAGATTTCTAAAAGGTCTTTTACGCCAAATTTTTTACCTATCTCTTGGGCATACATATTGCTGATTATTGCCTATCAGCAAGTGCTGTAAAATTATTGTAAAACAATATGTGGCAATTTGAATAAATATATGCAATGGAATAATAAACGCGGCTAAAAGGTTAACTATTATTTGACCACCGCGAGAATATATTATCTATTCTGACCTTATTAATTTCTATACGCATAAGGGACATTCCAGTGCTCATATACTGCCGAAAATTTCACCGTTTGGTACAATGTGTTCAAAGAGNTCTATACGCATAAGGGACATTCCAGTGCTCATATACTGCCGAAAATTTCACCGTTTGGTACAATGTGTTCAAAGAGCGTATTAACGTCCTCAAAATAAAAATAATATCATAATCTTGAGTAGTCCAAAGATATATCAGGAGCTTAGGGTGCAAGTCTGTAGAAGCGACTAGCTACACTTTGAAAAATACAAACACTTCTGACACATAAACATGAAAATCAGACATATTTTGAAAGTATCCACATTTTAAAATTCCACCATTTATAAAATTCCTATTTAACCTATCGATTCAGTAAAACATTAAAAATCTCAATAATGCAATGCTGCGAAGTAAATTCAATTAAAAGACAGCGCCTGAAACTTTTTTTTAGCTACATATGTATTATCTGAGGAATTTCTATTTGGCAAATAGACTAATTATTTTATTTTTAAAATAACCAAAATATCGCATAAATAAAATAAAAGGGCATTTTCTTAGTATAATTTTGATAAAATGTAAAAAATTCATATCATTACGTTCTTAGTAGCAGTACTANAAAAATTAATATCATTACGTTCTTAGTAGCAGTACTAGCATTATATAACGCATTAAGCATGATAAATGGGCTTACAGTCATAAAAGGTCATCAAATGGAGCTTGATCAACCACTAACTAATCGCCCGAGAAGAATGCTTGTTTGTTACTATCTGTGATCAATAGATGTGGACTGTGATGTCGAAAATAAAAAGCGATGCCAATAAAAGATGCCGATTGACTGACGAGATGCTCGATCGTACCACTTACCGCCATGACGAACGATGAACAACTGGTTGCGCAGGAAGTGCAGTATAGCCAACAGCAGCAGCCTAGTTGAATGTGCCACTGAGTCAGCAGCACGTTGGAAATTCGAATGCTGAGTCTCGTAGGTAGTATAAGTCTCACGGTCAGTAGTTCACAAATTCACACGAACGTCCATACTTCACGCTTTAAACAACAATCTGGCAATACCTGTTCCATTGTCAATGTACACGGTTGGGTTCAATAATGTTGTATGTAATGTGATGTGCGGGTGCTATAAAGGTGCAACTTATGATGTGCGGGTGCTATAAAAGTGCAACTTATTTAAAGCTTCAGAAATAAGCAGCATATAAATTTACTGTTTCCTTAAAACTCTTTCTTTATAAGCTGTCTGCAAGAAATGTACGTCAAAAGTTGATTATAAGCACCTACATCTTCGTTTAGGCAACTCTAGAAATATATTACGAGTTAAGGTGAAAATGCTAAAATAACCGTCTTTTTTTAAATTAAAAGTTTCCAGCTCTATGCACAATCAATTTCCTTGTCATTATTACTTAATGATGGGGGTTGTTCTCTTTAAAATACCGTACGAAGATTTAAATACCGCTGAAAATATGTGATAAAACTAAAGTGTAAGCATTGAGGGGATGCGCGCCTAAGTGCTCCCTCACCTTTACATCCTTTGTTCTCGTCTTATTTTATGTGTTTTCGTGCTGAATATGCCATATTCGTGTCATCGGTTCAAGCTGCAGTTGTATGTGACGTGTTACGTGCCCACACTTGGTTTTGTATTTTCGAAACGATACTTACAGCTAGTGAGTCTTCGGGTAAACTATGCCACGACGGGATCCTTGGTTCATATATCCGACGTGATAGGTCATTCGATTGGCTGACCTAATTCATGAGCCTCGTAATCCAGGTTTATGCAGCGTGCAGACGGAGTCCGCCAACCGCCATAATATTTTAATATTTTTACTGCAAGACAGAATGCTGACGTGGGATTTGGTTTAATGATCTCATCAGCAACATTCGAATGCGGGTAGAATGCGAAAAATTCATCACTCGCGTGACCATAGTTAGGGCTTACACATTTCTTACTTCCCGACACCATTTTTTTTATATTTCGTAAAATAATACCTTTAATTCCGTTGTTTTTCTTTGCGTGGTTAACCAACTGATAATCATTTTTAAGCTTAATTTTAATCCTTATTTGTGTACGAATGAATCCATACGAACTACGTGCTGCTTATCAAAGTTCCGTGGGTTCACCCAAACATCGTATTTAAATCACTTGTGTTGACAGGCAGTGAAACTATTTTGATCAAAACCATTCCAATGCGACATATAGTAGGAGACAGTGTAACTATTTCTACCAAAGAATGATGGACAAACCAGAAACTAGTGGTTACAGAATAGCATCCCCTCTTTTGAGTAACAATATTAACAGTTATTTAAAGCAAAGTTACGGTTGAAATGTTTTAATAAGTTGCGTTAAATTGAATACACTTTCACCACACTGAAGAACAGTTGATTCTAAAATGATAACCACTTCATTATGAAAAAAAAGTTTTAGGGCAAACGCAGCTAGGGTAAATGCAGTTATGCGAAATATAATTAGGGTAAACGAAGTTATGCCAAACGAAACAAATCGAAACATAGATACGCTAAACGCATTTAAGATAAATGCAGTTGGAATAAATGCACAAACGGAATTAGGCAACTTGCTTTTAGGGTAAACGAAGTTTACTCATATTTTTAAAGAATGAGGAATTTTTCTGAGGAATGTTTTTGAGTAATGAGAAATATTTATGTGGATTGAGGAATATTTACAGTAACGTTTTTTAAGAAATCGGGAATAGTTTCGAGTTAGGATGGATGGAAAGGATCAGCGAGGATTCTTGAGGATTTGTGAGGAGTGGTGAGGATTGTGGAAAATTGCCGAAGAAGATTGTTGTGGATTGCAGAGGTGAATTGTTGAGTATTGAAGATTGTTGATGATGAGGGGTACCGAGGATTGCTTAGGACTGGTAAGGATTTGTGAGGATTGCAGACGAGACTTGGTGAAGATTGCTGAATGATAGTGATGATAGGTGAGGAGCTTTACTGAGTATAAGTGAGGATTTATGATGACTGCTGACTAGAATTTGTGAGGATTTGTAACTATTGCTGGGGATTGCGTTGAGGATTGATGAGGACTTGTTAGTGTTGGTGTAGATTACTGAGGAGGGTTGGTGAGAATTCATGAGGATTGTTGAAGATTGTGAAGGAGGATAACTGAGGATTATTGGGGATTCCTGAGGATTGATGACGAATGCTGAGGAATATTGAGGATTTGTAAGGATTGTTGAGGAAGATTACAAAGGATTGGCGAAGATTTCTGAGGAGAATAATTACTAAGGAGAATTTCGGAGGGGAAGAGACGAACGAAGAAGAGGAGGAAGCTGAGAGGGAGGAGTAAGAGGAGGAGCAGTCAGTCTGCAGAAGTTAGTTGGCAGGAGTCAGTTGGCAGTCATCAGTCAGCAGGAATCAGTCTGCAGGAGTAAATCTGCAGGAGTAAGTCTACAGGTGTCAGTCAGCTGTGTCAGTCAGCTGTGTCAGTCAGCTGGCAGGAGTAGTNAGTCAGTCTGCAGGAGTAAATCTGCAGGAGTAAGTCTACAGGTGTCAGTCAGCTGTGTCAGTCAGCTGGCAGGAGTAGTCAGCAGGAGTCAGTCAGCTGGCAGGAGTCAGTCAGCAGGAGTCAGTCGGCAGGAGTCAGTCTGCCGGTGTGAGTCTGNAAATAACCGTCTTTTTTTAAATTAAAAGTTTCCAGCTCTATGCACAATCAATTTCCTTGTCATTATTACTTAATGAAGGAGGTTGTTCTCTTTAAAATACGGTACGAAGATTTAAATACCGCTGAAAATATGTGATAAAACTAAAGTGTAAGCATTGAGGGGATGCGCGCCTAAGTGCTCCCTCACCTTTACATCCTTTGTTCTCGTCTTATTTTATGTGTTTTCGTTCTGAATATGCCATATTCGTGTCATCGGTTCAAGCTGCAGTTGTATGTGACGTGTTACGTGCCCACACTTGGTTTTGTATTTTCGAAACGATACTTACAGCTAGTGAGTCTTCGGGTAAACTATGCCACGACGGGATCCTTGGTTCATATCTCCGACGTGATAGGTCATTCGATTGGCTGACCTAATTCATGAGCCTCGTAATCCAGGGTTATGCAGCGTGCAGACGGAGTCCGCCAACCGCCATAATATTTTAATATTTTTACTGCAAGACAGAATGTTGACGTGGGATTTGGTTTAATGATCTCATCAGCAACATTCGAATGCGGGTAGAATGCGAAAAATTCATCACTCGCGTGACCATAGTTAGGGCTTACACATTTCTTACTTCCCGACACCATTTTTTTTATATTTCGTAAAATAATACCTTTAATTCCGTTGTTTTTCTTTGCGTGGTTAACCAACTGATAATAATTTTTAAGCTTAATTTTCATCCTTATTTGTGTACGAATGAATCCATACGAACTACGTGCTGCTTATCAAAGTTCCGTGGGTTCACCCAAACATCGTATTTAAATTACTTGTGTTGACAGGCAGTGAAACTATTTTGATCAAAACCATACCAATGCGACATATAGTAGGAGACATTGTAACTATTTCTACCAAAGAATGATGGACAAACCAGAAACTAGTGGTTACAGAATAGCATCCCCTCTTTTGAGTAACAATCTTAACAGTTATTTAAAGCAAAGTTACGGTTGATGTGTTTTAATAAGTTGTGTTAAATTGAATACACTTTCACCACACTGAAGAACAGTTGATTCTAAAATGATAACCACTTCATTATGAAAAAAAAGGTTTAGGGCAAACGCAGCTAGGGTAAATGCAGTTATGCGAAATATAATTAGAGTAAACGAAGTTATGCCAAACGAAACTAATCGAAACATAGATACGCTAAACGCATTTAAAATAAATGCAGTTGGAATAAAGGCACAAACGGAATTAGGCAACTTGCTTTTAGGGTAAACGAAGTTTACTCATATTTTTAAAGAATGAGGAATTTTTCTGAGGAATGTTTTTGAGTAATGAGAAATATTTATGTGGATTAAGGAATATTTACAGTAACGTTTTTTAAGAAATCGGGAATAGTTTCGAGTTAGGATTGATGGAAAGGATCAGCGAGGATTCCTGAGGATTTGTGAGGAGTGGTGAGGATTGTGGAAAATTGCCGAAGAAGATTGTTGCGGATTGCAGAGGTGAATTGTTGAGTATTGAGGATTGTTGATGATGAGGGGTACCGAGGATTGCTTAGGACTGGTAAGGATTTGTGAGGATTGCAGACGAGACTTGGTGAAGATTGCTGAATGATAGTGATGATAGATGAGGAGCTTTACTGAGTATTAGTGAGGATTTATGATGACTGCTGACTAGAATTTGTGAGGATTTGTAACTATTGCTGGGGATTGCGTTGAGGATTGATGAGGACTTGTGAGTGTTGGTGTAGATTACTGAGGAGGATTGGTGAGAATTCATGAGGATTGTTGAAGATTGTGAAGGAGGATAACTGAGGATTATTGGGGATTCCTGAGGATTGATGACGAATGCTGAGGAATATTGAGGATTTGTAAGGATTGTTGAGGAAGAATACAAAGGATTGGCGAAGATTTCTGAGGAGAATAATTACTAAGGAGAATTTCGGAGGGGAAGAGACGAACGAAGAAGAGGAGGAAGCTGAGAGGGAGGAGTAAGAGGAGGAGCAGTCAGTCTGCAGAAGTTAGTTGGCAGGAGTCAGTTGGCAGTCATCAGTCAGCAGGAGTCAGTCTGCAGGAGTAAATCTGCAGGAGTAAGTCTACAGGTGTCAGTCAGCTGTGTCAGTCAGCTGGCAGGAGTAGTCAGCAGGAGTCAGTCAGCTGGCAGGAGTCAGTCAGCAGGAGTCAGTCGGCAGGAGTCAGTCTGCCGGTGTGAGTCTGNGAGGAGTAAGAGGAGGAGCAGTCAGTCTGCAGAAGTTAGTTGGCAGGAGTCAGTTGGCAGTCATCAGTCAGCAGGAGTCAGTCTGCAGGAGTAAATCTGCAGGAGTAAGTCTACAGGTGTCAGTCAGCTGTGTCAGTCAGCTGGCAGGAGTAGTCANAGTCAGTCTGCAGGAGTAAATCTGCAGGAGTAAGTCTACAGGTGTCAGTCAGCTGTGTCAGTCAGCTGGCAGGAGTAGTCAGCAGGAGTCAGTCAGCTGGCAGGAGTCAGTCAGCTGGCAGGAGTCAGTCAGCAGGAGTCAGTCGGCAGGAGTCAGTCTGCCGGTGTGAGTCTGCATGAGTCAGTCATTCGTTAATAAGGGTGGTTGGTATGTTTTGCTCGTCTGCTTGGTTTGCCTAGTCAGCTGGTACAGTTTTCCAGGATGGACCTAAGGTATAGTCTGCTAGAAATGGTCAGTCTGTATGACTGCATTAGAAGTTATTATAGTTGGCTTATCTTGATGGATGGCTTCAATGGTTTGGGGTCGTTATTGATAGACACAGCCAGTTCGCTATTTAAGCTGATATTGTTGGCTTGCCGACTAAATATCCAATAAAACTTGTGATGGTCATTCACCTGCTGATAGTAATGTCATGGTGTTGCTGTGCTATGTCACCTTAATGAGAATCGAACCCTCGGCATCACACATATCCAACTTTGTTTTTCACTTTATTTATGTACTTTTTCCCAATTTTTTTTTTAGATTTTTGCGATTTTTATTTATTTAAGGTTGTTGGGGCCAATGACAAGGTCGGCAACACCCAACCTGAAGTTAGTTTCATCAATTTAATTTTTCTCTTGAATTTATTATTACTTTGTATATTTTTGCGATATTTCTTAATTTATATGATTGCCAGGGGGATTGGTGAGGTGCAGAGATGTAGGTTAGGGTGTTATGACGAGCGGGGGAAGGGAGAAGTAAAATTTTGTTTTTAAATTTTTAGATTTTTGGCGATTTTGAAGACTTGGATTTAAGGTTGTTCAAGATCACGCGCAAGGGGTCAAGGTTAATGTCATGGGTCAAGGTGAAGGTCACCCAGATTTAATATATTGGTTGGGTGATGTCACAATATGGCGGCCGGTCGGCGCCAGGCTTCTATCTCATTTCCCGTTGCGCATGACTCAACATAATTATACTACTGATAACAGATGTGTGTTTCATAGAGAGGCAAATAATTAAGTACTGAATATATAGTTCGCTATGGTAAAAAAAAAGTTAATTTCTTCATATATATATATATATATGATTAGATTTTTTGATCATAGCAATATATACAGTCGATTCGTATTTGTAGAAATACAATTATAACTATCAAAGTTTATATTTATTACTCCTCATATCTAGAAATAATAAATTTCTATTAATTCCAGTAAACAAAATACAATAGGCAATAATTCTATCATTGTTATATACAAAATCAAATAATTATACGCTTACTCCATTTATTTTGAGGAAAATAATTTTCTTACTTTTCAATTGGCGTTATTTAAATCGTAATCATATTTACTTTATTTAAAATGAATTATTCTGTGCTCTTTCTCTTCTGAAATATCGACCTCAATGTCGGTATGGGATCACTATATTGGTGCCTTTTGAGGAATACATGCCGCTTTACAGTGACCTGCCATCTGCAGGGAAAGCTGGCTTCCTTTGCCTGAAAACGCGCAGCAGACATACCACAAGCGTCAAAGGAAAGCTTGCAATAATTTCTCACAGTGTAGTTGGGGAATGTCGGAAAGCAGTTTCTACATTAAAAATACTACTTTTACCTATAACCACAATTTATTCCTATCAAAAAGAGAAGTTTAATTTCTTCAGTTTAACGTAGTAACGGAACATCAGTGTATGTCTATAAACAATGGACAAAACAATGTAAAGAGAGCTTAATTTTTTAGGTGGCTACACCAAGTTCCTTAAACTGCGCACTATTTGTAACTTGTTCAGAAGTTTCTACAATATAATTTTAGTTGCATTAACAGATTCCAAGAAACAATCTGGAAATAAATAATTCTTTTTTTAATTGGTCCGCTTGAAACGAAACACAGCCCACACTTTTGTCATNAGAAACAATCTGGAAATAAATAATTCTTTTTTTAATTGGTCCGCTTGAAACGAAACACAGCCCACACTTTTGTCATGAAACGTGGTCTGATGAGCCTAACACATATTGCATTTTAAATTTAACTGATGATATACAATTATAATGAGTCCGCGNAGAAACAATCTGGAAATAAATAATTCTTTTTTTAATTGGTCCGCTTGAAACGAAACACAGCCCACACTTTTGTCATTAAACGTGGTCTGATGAGCCTAACACATATTGCATTTTAAATTTAACTGATGATATACATTTATAATGAGTCCGCGNGAAACGTGGTCTGATGAGCCTAACACATATTGCATTTTAAATTTAACTGATGATATACATTTATAATGAGTCCGCGTAGTGTTGGAAACGTTTGAACAGCCAGTGACATACAACTTTTGCCAACGTTTTGCTAAATTAATGACATTTTACCACACTCGATTCGTGGTATAGCTTCTTCTCTCTGTCTATTTACGTGTGTATTAAAATATCCAATACGTTGCTTCAATTTTATTCATTAGCCAACAAACGTGATAAGGCTCAATGTTTATTAAGTTGCAAATATTAAACTTTCTGTCTGTAAATAATATTTTTTGTTATTATTCTACATTTAGGAAAATTGAATTTGTACAATTTCATTAACAAAAATACTTCTCTCTCAGTATAACCATNGTTATTATTCTACATTTAGGAAAATTGAATTTGTACAATTTCATTAACAAAAATACTTCTCTCTCAGTATAACCATAATATTATTAAACATAACAGCTATATAAACTTATCGTTCTAATTCTATAATACGGCGACATAAGTTAGGACGATCAAGTGATGTGTCGTGGTGCTATCACATTGAACTCGCATTCTTGGTTAAGGGGAAAGGGTATCCAGTTTCGACTCCCTGATTTCGGTCGGAAACGGTAACTTAACTGAAAACGCTCCAGATGATNGTTATTATTCTACATTTAGGAAAATTGAATTTGTACAATTTCATTAACAAAAATACTTCTCTCTCAGTATAACCATGATATTATTAAACATAACAGCTATATAAACTTATCGTTCTAATTCTATAATACGGCGACATAAGTTAGGACGATCAAGTGATGTGTCGTGGTGCTATCACATTGAACTCGCATTCTTTGTGGTTAGGGGGAAAGGGTATCCAGTTTCGACTCCCTGATTTCGGTCGGAAACGGTAACTTAACTGAAAACGCTCCAGATGATGNGGGGAAAGGGTATCCAGTTTCGACTCCCTGATTTCGGTCGGAAACGGTAACTTAACTGAAAACGCTCCAGATGATGCTGTGATGGTTCTTCCATAAGAGACAGTGTGCTTTGTGATTTCCGCGTTCCAGGCCACTGGTTTCGTACCACATTACCCTAGTGTCAATGAAACGTTAACCCATTACCATCAATCACTGATAGCAAGAAACAGGATTATTCTGGTGCTTACAGAAAAACCGTTTTATCGATAAAAAAATAATGAGCTCATTTACATGGATGCAAATAATTTTGACGAGTTTCTTAAATGTTTAGATGGTAGTTAGGCCTTCAGGCCTGGTAACAAGTGACATAATTACAGATGAAACCAAATACATATGCAACAATGTTGAGACAATTATAAATGCGCATGTGTCTTACCCCACAATTGAACTCAGATCTTCTCGTACCGTCAGCTGAACAGCAACCAAATGCATTATGGAAGTAGATTTTTAAGCAACGATTTCGGTTGGAATCAGTCTAAAGTTTTGGCCGATATGGTTTAATAATACGAAATACTTTCAGGGTCGTCATTTTGAAAACAAGTANGAATCAGTCTAAAGTTTTGGCCGATATGGTTTAATAATACGAAATACTTTCAGGGTCGTCATTTTGAAAACAAGTATGTGAATTATTTAAGTAATTAAAGTTCAAATGGTCTAGGGAAGTATTGTTGAGTTTGGAAGATTTGGGCGATTATTNTGTGAATTATTTAAGTAATTAAAGTTCAAATGGTCTAGGGAAGTATTGTTGAGTTTGGAAGATTTGGGCGATTATTAACAACGAGGTCTGGAGAGCCAATAGTGAAATATTACTAGCGTGCAAATTTTGTGGGAATTTTTTTATAAGTTCCCCAAATCAGGGCATTAATTTTCCGATTTCTCACCTGGTATTAAAGGCGTGTATAAGAAGCTGTTATACATGTGTTTGATGGTTCTAGTGGATATTTTAAGCATACAAATGAAGGGTACAGGAGTAAAAAGATGAATGTCCATATTTGCTAGTTTTGCGTAAAATACCATCGAAAAGGTAGTTAAATTTTGTTAGAATTTTTAACAATCATAAATTTTTAATTTAAACCTTATATATTGCAGCCTTTAAAAAATGTCTGACAAACTTAAAACTGTTTCCCGGGATGTGACCTACAAACGAAATTTTTTTATCCTAAAAGTGCGGGCAAAATGTGTAGAAAAATTTCATGTTTTTCACAGCATTCAAACTTCAATTTAAATAATTAAGATAAAATGTTTTTATAGTGGCTGTTTTCAAAATAAGTGACTGAAATAATTAACACATACAATTTTAAATAGCCTGCCGTAGTACCACTTACTTGCCAAACTTGGTAAGATAACTTAAATTTTTTCTGGAAATATGACACAAACTAATTATTTATTTGGCCCTATCTTCTAAAATGGTTGGCAAAAGAAGCTATTTATTTGTACATTTTGTGATTGTCATATATACTTATATTGTACCAAGTTTGGTTGAAATTCGCCCAACGATATGGCAGATATAATAAATTGCTTAAAATATTTATATAACTGCCATTTTGAAAATAAGTTATTTATGAATTAAAATAGCTTATGTTTATATTACCTACTTAATTACACGCTACATAAGGTGGCAATATGTTGAGTAGTTTCCGAGAAGCAATTCGCAAATGGGAACCATGTTACTGCTCGGCATCGAATATGTCTGTGAGAGTGTGTCGCGAGTTCAAGACTCAATCAACTGGTGCTACATCGTCGGTTGTGGGCATGCTTGCTAACGTATAGTGACGATAGTGCGTTCTTTCAGCGTCCATTCATCTGGTTCGAGACTTCATAGCGCAATAGTGACCCAAACTACATCGGTCATGTACCATATGACAGATGCGTAGCCACGGGACCTTGAAATGGTTGACTCGCACCAGGTTCGATACGTGCTTCGCGGCATGTTTTGGTACGTGCAGTGTGCCTATTAGTATAGAATATGTTTACGCAATTCTTATTTATAATTATTTGTATCTGAAAACATAGTTTGTTTGTTGCGGGAATAGAACCCATTATTCAATATCGCGGTAGTGCTTTGGGCACCGCTGTCGGGACTGCCACGAGCATCGCCTAAAAGCATATCGTGATGCAGTTCACGCCATGCCAACTGCATCACGATATGCTTTTAGGAAATATTCGTGGTTTATCCTCCCGTTCGTGATGAGGCTTGCAAATTTCTGATATTTTATTTTTCGGATAGCGAGAATTTGGTAATGATAGCAGTAACTTGAAAAGCCCTATAGTTTTTTGTCGTCCGTTAATATTTTTTTTAATGCACTGGAAAAAAGAATATTGAGGGCGTACTTGTACACTTTACGTCGTACGACGCATCTTTTTCGCGTTATTTTGTGGTCTCAGGTTAAATAAATCACCTAGTATAAAGTACATATAAAATGGTTTGGGATATATAGAATACTATTAATATTATATTAAGACACAGTATATATATATAAATATAGTGTATGTTAATATAATATTTATAGTAAGTCATATAACCCAAACCATTTTAAATATACTTTATACTATATATATTATATATATGTATATATAGGGCAGTCCACCTAACGTGGACACCCCCAAAATGTCCTCAACGGTTGCAGATCACGAAATGCTGTTTTCATTTGATTTTAGTGCGTACACGGGCGAGTAGTTTGCAGCATAGTGACTATTTCTGACACGTGTATGAACAGACAAATTCCACCATATGTGATTTGTTAACTGTAAATATGTATTTTTTCAAGGGTATCTCAAAGTACGTGCAAAGAGGAGTCCAATATGATATAGGATTTGCAACGGAAAGTATCGCAGAAATGCAAAGAAATAATGTGCAATTCTGATTTAGTTATGTGAACCGGTAGCATGGAGCAGTGTACCTGTACTCACAGCTGTCAGTACACAACAAGCGCTGTATCTCATTTCGGCGGAACCGCTTCCTATAGCTGCGTAGCGCTTACCTTAATGGCGCAAGGTTCTTTTATGCAATATCACGCAGAACAATCAAACGATTCCCAATAACAAGAGTCAAATATAACTATTGAGAGTCTCATTTGTCCACCTTTTTTGTAAAATAGTGCCAGGTGAGGAAATGGAACATTTATTACGTGTTTCAGAAACCAAACAATTTATTTCCCACCAAATTTTTACAGAAAAAATAACTACAGTAGATTATGTCAGCTTATATAATTTGAGTAGGTCAGAAACATGTTTTCACAACGGCGACCATATAAATAATTCAAATATATTTGTAATTTTTTTAAAATTATTATATATAAATTTGTCATACATTTTAGTTTAACCAATTTCAACCTATCTTGGTATGATGGCGGTATTAATTAGAACCATCATATATCCCTATACACATTATCTTTTTAGGTTTATTGGTACGATAACACCAAAAGATAAAATAAAGCTTTTATACCATACTGTTGCAACCAATAAAACTTTTTGCAACACATTTTACACAAGTGTCGCTACGGTCGTTCATGTATGCCAACATAATTTAAGTGTGTCAGAAACATAATTTGAAAATAAATGCATTGTAATCATTTCATATTGGTAAACCCTTTACACCGAAACATTATAGTTATAAAAACCGAAACTCTGGATCCTACCCCTTCAATAGTGTTGGTAGCACGCCCTTTTACGGTACTAGGATTCTTGAGTTCCAGTCCACGCAAAGACACGAAAAAATTGGTAATTTTTACAATAGTGTTGATAGGTGTTTGAATCCGTCTCATATAATATCGCTGTCAATGAGACGTCAGAACTTTTTTACCGTTCTTAGCTTTGACTATCATCTGCAAAATATTTGCAGCCATGTAAAAAGATAGTAGGCTTATTAGTTAAAATGGTAACTTCCCGTTACAAAATATACAATTAAATGCCTTAATTTTTTCTTTCCTATACATGTTATTTTCTCAGCGTTGCTTCGCTGCGTACAGTCAGAAAATGTGGCCAGTCACTCATGTGACTCATAACATGTGAAGAGTGAAGATTACGCCTAAAAGGTATGTCAATGAAATACACAATATAATTTATGGTGTTAGGCCGAAACGTTATTAGTAGATAATAATTAAGAAAGCTAGTACACAGACCACAAAATTTTCGAATCGCAATTTTGACATATATTTTATATGATTAAAAATTATTAATTGGACAAAAATAAAAATAAACTACAAAATTTTTAGAAAACTGAAAACAATCGTTTTATTAATCGGCTCAAAGAAAAGATAGAAAAATGCCATAGGATTATTAATCATATGTTGAAATTAAAGAAACTTAAAATAATGCATTATTGACTATTTTTAGTTTTTTTTAAATCTCTACACGTAAAAAAAAATTTACGTATCAGTAGTTCATTTTATATCACTGTTATTAAATATATGTGTTAATTGGTATGAATATTGAAATAACTGAGTGAGGATTCCTTTTTTCTACATTTGTGTTAATAAAAATTTAAAAATAAAAAAACCAAATTATTTAATATAACATTAAAGGGTTACATTAAATATATACATACAAAATAATTGTTCAAATAAAGGGAATCCATAAATATAATATGAAATTGTTTAAATTAAATTCTAGTCAAATAAAGTATAATATTTTAATCATTATATAAATGTTTTATGGAGTTAAGTATTAAATATTGTACGTCGGTGTGAAGATGGACGAGCAAAACAAAAATTTTGTCATTGTACTATGTGTATTGGAATAAATTATTACATGTATTATTTAATTCAACTTTAAAACTTATCATCAATACAGGGTATGTTTTTTTTCGATGAGAAAGAATGAATAACTTATGAATATAACGAAATACTTGTATGGAATTATCCCTACATTTTATTAATCCATTACAAAATTAACTTCATACATTAGGTAAATATACAAATGTTTATATCTTCTGTGATCCTTTCTTTCAAATAACCGTAACATATTTTTGACTTATTAATACTAGATTACATACAGCATATTCTGGAAAAAACTTAAGTTATATAAATGTACGCTTACCTTGTTATTTGCCTTATATTTAACAATAATAATTTTCTAAGTGAACAACAAGCTATTGCTCGCGACTTTGTCATCGTAATTTTCGTGTTTTCGTTACTTTATTTAATGTATATTATTTATGTATTTAAAATAGATAACATATTTGAAAATAGAAAGTGTAATGAAATGCAATTCCAAAAATAATATAATTAAGGTGGTTAAGTTTGGATTTATTTGTAACCGGCCGTGTCGACATATATGCTAGTCTCTCAACAATACTTATTTTTGAACAATGTTCTTTTATATTTTAGAGGGTGGTACCCAAACAACCAGGCTGATGGGTGAGATAACATGCGAGCACGCCATGTAAAACTGACCTTGGGAGAGATACAGTCCAGCCTTAAGTCTACTTCATTTGAGAGTTTGCTCCTGCAACTTATTTATCGTCAAACGCGAAGCACACTTTGAGGGGAAACTGCAGTCTCTTGAATTCAAAAGGTAGGTCATTGGGAATCAAGATAATTCGCGCTACAAACATTATTTATCCCTGAGTCGATCCAGTTAAAATAGTTGCATTGACTACACTATCTTGCAGCCAGCGGCNGCTACAAACATTATTTATCCCTGAGTCGATCCAGTTAAAATAGTTGCATTGACTACACTATCTTGCAGCCAGCGGCGCGTGGTGAACTGTTGCAAGGAAAGCTGCGTTTGGCTCTGTACTAAACCTCATCGTTTGCTAGTTTACACATCGGCCACTTAAACGTAGTATGCAGGTGACAGCACAGCACGTGTGTGATGGGTGCCTCCTGGTTCTCTTGTGAGTGGCCGCAATGCATTCAGTTTCTCCTGGCCCCACTCCTATAAGTGANGTGATGGGTGCCTCCTGGTTCTCTTGTGAGTGGCCGCAATGCATTCAGTTTCTCCTGGCCCCACTCCTATAAGTGATTCCTGCTACGTGCGCCGAGTGTATACAGCACTGATAAAACACCAGCTTGCCTTGTAACACTTCACCACACGCCACNTTCCTGCTACGTGCGCCGAGTGTATACAGCACTGATAAAACACCAACTTGCCTTGTAACACTTCACCACACGCCACTGCTTGCAACATAGTACCATTAGGGAGTTTCGGTGGCTTCAGATTTCTGAGCGACATAACAGGTGTGCCTTCAAGAAGTATAAACTTATGGTATGGGATACCCAGTGGATTTAAAATCTTCAAAAATGCCATTATGTAATGAAATGCTTCGTCTGTGTTTACAATGGTGTCTATTGAATTGTATACCATTTGTTCTCCTTCGAATGATTTCAGAAAAATGTCATTGATGACTGCTGATTGGTCGTTTTTTGAGGTTAGAATGGCTCTTTCAAACAACCACTCGATGGGCCTGTCCTGTGACGTCTTTATACATTTTTGCTATCAGCTCCTGAACTGTAGTCACTAAAGTGCACAACTTGTTCGGGATAGCTATCATGCCATCTGTTTCTGGATAATTACCGTTTCCATGTTTAAGCAGGAGGTCTGAAAATTGGGCGGCAGACATTTAGGCTCTAAACTGTACTCTCATATATTTTGTAAGTTTTACCACATTAACTGAGGGTCACAAAGACCTCTTCAGGAACGCCTTGATTTCATCGTCACGCGTTCATCTTGGTACCACTGGTAAAGTTTGTCAAACATCTCCTGTAAGGAACACTGTCACACTACCCTTAAATATTTGTTACTCCTTATGTCCTTAAGATTCAAAGGTTCAATGCCTCTTTTGTGCGCCATAGTACTTTTATCCCAGTCTATGATTTTAGTTTTTTTATACATTAGCAAGATTGCTCTCTTTAGATATTTTGCAAAAGGGAGTGTCTAAATGTTTCAGTTTAAGTGGCAACTTTAAGGCAACTTGCGCTGTCCAACCCCATACCAGCAGCGTAGTTGCAATCCAAGAAAACACGATAGCTTAGGCTATGTCGTGGGTCCTCCTTACTTTTTTTTCCAAAAGAAAGTATATGGTGTAGGTTTTCACAAAATTGACAATTGAATTTATTTGTTCACGCACATTTATTATAATTTCTTGTGTGCCGAACATTAAATAGGGACCAAAGCAGATAAGCGCAGTCTTTAATAATTGCCATGATTTGTCACCCCATTTGCCGTTAATATTTATCACTTAAAAAACAACTTTTTTGAATAAGGAAAAAAATATCTATATAGGTACAAACACAAGCGAATCATATCAATAAACAGCAAAATCAATCCAAATAATAATAAAAGTTCTAAAAATATACGAAAGTGGATGGCGTATAGAGCTCAGTGAAATAAACACAAATTAAACGTTAGCGCCATTTAAAATGCAAATAGCTCCATCTAGCGACAGTATATTCAATATTGATGAATACAATTTTAATACTACTTTACTGTTACGTGTGAATAGGTTCTTTTATTATAGAGGTATCTTAGATATATTATAGCGTTCTAAATTTATTAATTTATAAAAATCTTTCTAGGTAATAGAAAGATTTTTACCATTATTTAATTTATAAGTTACTTTAAAACTCATGTAAAATTATTTATTTTTTAGAGTACTGTCGTAATGTCTACAGTTTATATGAGTATCTAAAATTAATTTTTATCGATACAAACTATGGCTCTGACTCCCCATTTCACCATTTAGGGATCGATGTGTAAAAAAAAATATTTCTTTAATAGCTTCCTTGAATACATAATTAGTGTTTCCTCAAAATTTTATGTTTATAAGACCAGTGTTTGAATCTAGCCATTGAAAAGTCAGTCAGTTTTCCTATTAATATAAAAAATTAATAATGTATAGATGAGGAGATAAATAAATAAATCATTCTAATTCAAAAATTGTTTATAATACGATAACAANAAATTAATAATGTATAGATGAGGAGATAAATAAATAAATCATTCTAATTCAAAAATTGTTTATAATACGATAACAAATTCGGTAAACTGTATCAGTTTTTGACTTCGAATTTTTAGAATCATTAAACGCCTGTTACATTTTATGACAAAATACTTGGTCATAAATTAAATTCAAATTTGCTTTAGTAAAAATTTCAAACCGTCCATGCTTAACATTAAATATTGAACATAATGAACATACTGTTACTATTATCCTTTCTAATAATTTGAAAACCAACCATTTCATATGGGACCGTAAATTATTTAACTAACAATTATATCAAAATTAAATATATTTTAATCTTGTGGTACTTTTGCTAAAATTTTCCAATAGTTAAAACTGGTTGGTGATTTACAACTTTCGTACATGTTTTCATTTATCGCATTGGCGGTATTAACTTCGTATTCTAAAATAGACCACTAAATGTCTAACCCCTGAATGATAATTTTACTTTTATTTGCACAATCTCTCTGGACTTATCAATCAGCTTTTTTCGTTTTATTTACATACAAACAGTTGTTATCAGAAGAATATCGTATAAAAGTAAATTTATGACCACGTTTCAAATAGATTTAGTTATTTGCTCCTATAAAACTAAACAGATGTATCAATATATAAAAAGTATCACTTGGTCTATCATTTTGAATTTATTTTACTCTAAATTAACTATCNTAAACAGATGTATCAATATATAAAAAGTATCACTTGGTCTATCATTTTGAATTTATTTTACTCTAAATTAACTATCAACACCCCATATTTTAAGATAAAATTGTTCACCTGGTGGCCTCAATTAAGCCTTCAATATTGAAGAAATAAGTCTAGTGTTATCAATAGATTCAATTATTTGCCAACGTTTTGATATCTCTTCTCTAAAAACTNCAACTTTAAGGCAACTTGCGCTGTCCAACCCCATACCAGCAGCGTAGTTGCAATCCAAGAAAACACGATAGCTTAGTCTATGTCGTGGGTACTCCTTACTTTTTTTTCCAAAAGAAAGTTTTCACAAAATTGACAATTGAATTTATTTGTTCACACATATTTATTATAATTTCTTGTGTGCCGAACATTAAATAGGGACCAAAGCAGATAAGCGCAGTCTTTAATAATTGCCATGATTTGTCACCCCATTTGCCGTTAATATTTATCACTTAAAAAACAACTTTTTTGAATAAGGAAAAAAATATCTATATAGGTACAAACACAAGCGAATCATATCAATAAACAGCAAAATCAATCCAAATAATAATAAAAGTTCTAAAAATATACGAAAGTGGATGGCGTATAGAGCTCAGTGAAATAAACACAAATTAAACGTTAGCGCCATTTAAAATGCAAATAGCTTCATCTAGCGACAGTATATTCAATATTGATGAATACAATTTTAATACTATTTTACTGTTACGTGTGAATAGGTTCTTTTATTATAGAGGTATCTTAGATATATTATAGCGTTCTAAATTTATTAATTTATAAAAATCTTTCTAGGTAATAGAAAGATTTTTACCATTATTTAATTTATAAGTTACTTTAAAACTCATGTAAAATTATTTATTTTTTAGAGTACTGTCGTAATGTCTACAGTTTATATGAGTATCTAAAATAAATTTTTATCGATACAAACTACGGCTCTGACTCCCCATTTCACCATTTAGGGATCGATGTGTAAAAAAAAATATTTCTTGAATAACTTCCTTGAATATATAATTAATGTTTCCTCAAAATTTTATGTTTATAAGACCAGTGTTTGAATCTAGCCATTGAAAAGTCAGTCAGTTTTCCTATTAATATTAATAATTAATAATGTATAGATGAGGAGATAAATAAATAAATCATTCTAATTCAAAAATTGTTTATAATACGATAACAAATTCAGTAAACTGTATCAGTTTTTGACTTCGAATTTTTAGAATCATTAAACGCCTGTTACATTTTATGACAAAATACTTGGTCATAAATTAAATTAAAATTTGCTTTAGTAAAAATTTCAAACCGTCCATGCTTAACATTAAATATTGAACATAATGAACATACTGTTACTATTATCCTTTCTAATAATTTGAAAACCAACCATTTCATATGGGACCGTAAATTATTTAACTAACAATTATATCAAAATTAAATATATTTTAATCTTGTGGTACTTTTGCTAAAATTTTCCAATAGTTAAAACTGGTTGGTGATTTACAACTTTCGTACATGTTTTCATTTATCGCATTGGCGGTATTAACTTCGTATTCTAAAATAGACCACTAAATGTCTAACCCCTGAATGATAATTTTACTTTTATTTGCACAATCTCTCTGGACTTATCAATCAGCTTTTTTCGTTTTATTTACATACAAACAGTTGTTATCAGAAGAATATCGTATAAAAGTAAATTTATGACCACGTTTCAAATAGATTTAGTTATTTGCTCCTATAAAACTAAACAGATGTATCAATATATAAAAAGTATCACTTGGTCTATCATTTTGAATTTATTTTACTCTAAATTAACTATCAACACCCCATATTTTAAGATAAAATTGTTCACCTGGTGGCCTCAATTAAGTATTCATCATTGAAGAAATAAGTCTAGTGTTATCAATAGATTCAATTATTTGCCAACGTTTTGATATCTCTTCTCTAAAAACTAAGTATAAAAAGTTACAAAAACNTAAGTATAAAAAGTTACTAAAACATAATTATTAGCTTTTTTGGGATAATTACAAACAGCACCTCTTTTAGCTATTCTAAATTGTCCATAAACCTAGGCATTATTAGGGAGAGAATACCCGTCACCTACACGTACAAAAATTTCTACTTTACTATTATTATCATTTAAATTCCCCGTAATCTGAACTGTCCGACAAATGGATCGTCTTTCAAACTTTTCAATTCTTTTACAGCTCATTTATCTATTAAAAGTTTTAAAATAAATGTTAAAAAAATTAACGAGCCAACCGAACAAATACACTGGAGAGCCAAAAAAACTGGTAAAGGAGTGCGTATGCAAATAACAGAGGTATGGTACCAATCAGAGTAACGCGATGCGGTCGGCAGCGAAAATATAAGACAACAAGCGTCTGAAAGGTTGCTAGATCGGTTACTGCTGCTACAATGACAATTTATCAAGATTTAAGTGAGTTTGAACGTGGTGTTATAGTCGGCGCACGAGAGATAGGACATAGCATCTCCGAGGTAGATATAAAANGAGATAAAATATGGATTTTTGCGTACGACCATTTCACGAGTGTACCGTGAATATCAGGAACCCGGTAACACCTCAAATCTTCGACATCGCTGCGGCCGGGTAAAATCATGAACGAACGGGACAAACGACGACTGACGAGAATCATTAAACGTGACAGATTTGCAACCCTTTCTNCATGAACGAACGGGACAAACGACGACTGACGAGAATCATTAAACGTGACAGATTTGCAACCCTTTCTCAACCTGGCGCAGATTTCAATGCTGTGATATCAACAAGTGCCATCGTNTTAAACGTGACAGATTTGCAACCCTTTCTCAACCTGGCGCAGATTTCAATGCTGTGATATCAACAAGTGCCATCGTGCGAACTATTCAACGTACCATCATTGATATAAACTTTTGGAGCCGAAAGCCCACTCGTGTACCGTTGTTGACTGCACGACATAAAGCTTTACGCCTCGCCTGCGCCCGCCAACACCATCATTAGACTGTTGATGACTGGAAACGCGTTGCCTGGTCTGACGAGTCTCATTTCCAATTGTATTGGGCGAATGGACGTGTACGAGTATGGAGACATCCTCAGGAATCCATGGACCCTACATGTCAACAGGGGACTGTTAAAGCTGGTGGAGGCTCTGTCATGGTATGGGGCGTGTGCNCTACATGTCAACAGGGGACTGTTAAAGCTGGTGGAGGCTCTGTCATGGTATGGGGCGTGTGCAGTTGGCGTGAAATTGGAGCCTTTTACGTCTAGATACGACTCTGACCGGTGACATATACGTAATCATCCGGTCCGATCACCTGCACCCATTCATGTCCTTTGTGTATTCTGACGGACGTGGACAATTTCAGCAGGACAACGCGACACCCCACACGTCGAGTGTTGCTACCGAGTTGCTCCAGGAACACTCTTCTGACTTAAGATACTTCCATTGTCCACCTAAATCACCAGACATGAACATTATTGAGCATATTTGGGATGCCTTGCAACGTACTGTTCAGAAGAGATCTNGTGCAGTTGGCGTGAAATGGGAGCCTTGTACGTCTAGATACGACTCTGACCGGTGACATATACGTAATCATCCTGTCCGATCACCTGCACCCATTCATGTCCATTGTGTATTCTGACGGACGTGGACAATTTCAGCAGGACAACGCGACACCCCACACGTCGAGTGTTGCTACCGAGTTGCTCCAGGAACACTCTTCTGACTTAAGATACTTCCATTGTCCACCTAAATCACCAGACATGAACATTATTGAGCATATTTGGGATGCCTTGCAACGTACTGTTCAGAAGAGATCTCCACTGCCTCGCACTCCTATGGATTCGTGGACTGCCCTGCAGGATTCATGGTGTGAATTGCCTCCTGCTTACGTTTAGACATTAGTGTAGTCCATGCCACGTCGTCGTGTGGCACTTCTGTGTGCTCGCGGGGGCACTACACGATATTAGGCAGGTGTACCAGTTTTTTTGGCTCTTCAATGTATATAGAGTTAAAAACTTCTCAAAACGTATGGTAAAAAACCCACGAAGCTTGTTATGAAAGAATTGTGGGAGTTTTGGATGTATTCCTCCTGGTGTCTGTTATTCATCATTCTTTATTTTTTGCAGTTTTCCCTTTGTGTCCCTTCTTAGCCCAACTCTGTGGAAGAGAGCATTTTCGCTCTGAAACGCATGGTTCTGTTCTCGATGTTCACTTTATTAATTTTTTTGTACAGTGTCAATTTGTTAATAAAAACCTACAAAATCAATTAAACCTCTACTTAATCAATGATTAGCAAAATATTGGTAATTAAATAGAGAAGGAAACTGAAATATTATAATAATTTGAGAACATTCGTACATGTTGCAATAAAAATTTAAGAATACACTTCAACGCCAAATTAGATTTTATTTAAAAAATAAATATATACCCAAATAACAGCCCTCCCAATAAAAAAGGAGAAAACCTTTAAACCATATTTCGGAGGAATTCTAATAAAATATATTTGGGAATTATACTGCCAAACGTTTTTATATTTAACCAAACTAAATTAATTATAAAAAGTTATTAAATGTTTGAATGATCTGGTGGATAACATTTTAACATTGGTGACACCAAAGTAAAAATTTAAAAATAATTATTTGTTAAGATTAAAGAGTCAAAATTAACTAAAGGACTTTCTAATTTGCTAACAAAAAATAAACATGAAAACTTTGAAAATAAATATNTAAAGAGTCAAAATTAACTAAAGGACTTTCTAATTTGCTAACAAAAAATAAACATGAAAACTTTGAAAATAAATATAATAATGGTTATAATAACTGTTGTAAAATTGTTCTTTCAAAAATGCCATTATCAATGTTTATAAACCTAATAAGCAAAATAATACCAAAAAAAGTTGGAAATTCATAAATATCATATACATATTTATGAAAAATATGTAAAGAGACGATATTCAAGATCTAAACCAAACACACCTAAAATAATATATTCCAAACCCACACCAAAATCTGGCTAAGGAATTATAAAATACAATGTTATACCAAAATAATATCTCTTGATGAATGATGTGAGTGCATAAAGTATTTACATTTTATTTATTATCTACGTCTTCTCTAATTCTTATGACGTTTTTACTTAATTCATCTTCACAATTAGATATCATTTTAGTGTGTTACATTCATTGAATTATCTATATATTTTGTGATATCTTTGGCATCCTCTATATCATCTTCATAACTAATCAGTTAATTTAATTATATATACATATTTAATGTAATATACTATTATCGTCCTTCTTGCATACTTTACATGNACTAATCAGTTAATTAAATTATATATACATATTTAATGTAATATACTATTATCGTCCTTCTTGCATACTTTACATGCCAAATATTAATTTAGTTTTACTGACATGAGCCACTGCTAAGTTTTCAGTAAAAATAGTAGCTCTATCATAACTATGTTAAGTATTATTTTTAGAATATGTCCACTATTACTCATTACTTTTATGTATAGCAATTTTTTTTATATTTTCCATAGTTTAACCAAAAGACTAATTGTTTATCAGCTTATAAAAATTACGTTAAAAATAATTTGCTGCTTTTTTCATTATTTGTGTATTGATGTCAATATATCGTTTAAGCCAATTTGATTGCTTCAGTTTTAACACCTTTTGAGCATTTTTAACTTTAATGCTATGATGAAAAAACTAGTTAAATTTATTTTATATAAATGCTACTATTATTCTTATTCCTTCAGGAGTAAGCGGAAAATATTTATAATCGTTGTGTTATTTAATTGGGTGGTCTACACCTACTTTCAAAATGTAACCATCTTCTGACTCATTTCCCATATTTCTTATGTACACTGCTACTACTTCTGGATCAATTCTACAGCTATATCTATACTAATATAATAAAGCGGAAGAGTTTATTTTTTGTTTGAATGCGCTTATCTCTGGAACTAATAGTCGTATTAGAAAAATTGTGTTTTTTTGATAGCTTATTTATTGACAAAGTTTATATAGGCTATCCAACATCACGATACGACCCTTAGAGCCAAGCAAAAAAAAAAAAAAACGAAAGTCAGAAAAAACGCTAAGCGAAAACGAAGTAATAGCGCGGGTGGACAATGCGATGCGATGAATCTGTGCCCGAGGGCGGTAACCCGACGAGAACCGAACAAGAGCCGAACCAAGCACTACCGAGAACAGCCGAACTGTGCACGTCTACGAGGTACCATTTCGCGTGGCTCAGACGATTGGTCGGCTCCTTTCGCAACAGTCGTGTTCTACACGGAATTTGTTTGAGCTTATATACGTTGTAAATATTACAGTTTTCATAGAATAATTTTCATTTGGTTTTTTTGGTGAGTCAATACTAAAAAGTAGGTATTGACGTTTAATTTGAAAATTCTTATATAAAAATGCATTGCTGTATCTATTAGAATTTGTATTTTATTTTTATTTAGTTGGTTAGTACTTAGTAATTAGGTAGGTATGTTACAGTTTATGTTTTTTAACTTATAGGTTTGCAGTTCAGGTATAAGTATCACAACGTTCGTTTTTTCGAATTTAGTTGTTTTGTTTAGTTTGTACTTAGGAAGTAAGAATATAAAAGTATATTCATGGATTGTTTTAATAATTGTATAATAATTTGAGTTAATATTCTTCCGCCACGAAAACAGTTCTTCAAGTGGAATAAATAACTGATTAAAACACTAAAAATTCCTAAAATGTTTATAAACAAATTGTTAATTTTATTTTATTTTCTCAGTGTATAACCACGGTTTTTTTTTTCTGTTTTGCTTTTTTGTTTAATTCAAAATGGCTCGAGGAAAATCTCAGTTTTATCGGCATTCTGCAACAGCAAAGCGTTTGAGACTTTTGCGTGACAATGAAACGGAAAATGAGCGTATGAATAAGTTGGATAGTCAACGTAACATAACCGAATAAAACCGGCTTAGGGAATCTAGCGTTGATGATCTCAGCTTTTAATATATCAGCATGCACGAACTTCTACACACCGTGCTCGCGAATCTAGCGCTGAACGTTCTCAGCGTTTAACACAACAACGAGTTATATCAAATGTTTTTAGAGCATGAAGGCAAAACAATATACAAACTTTGTCCTTTAATAATGTCTCAAATGTACATTATTCCGCGATAAAAGACGTTGACATAGGCAGAACGAATAATTTTTGCGAAAATTGCCAAGCACGTAAATAAAAAAAAAAGAAGCGCCCGGTTTATGTTGCAGCAGCGGTAAAATAAATATCCCTAATGTTCCGGAACCAACACCTGTTTCGAAAGAATAATTATTAGGTATACATTCAGGTTCAAAAGATGTTTTATGTCATACAAGACAATAAAATACTCTATTCCAAATTACGTCATTTGTTGCCAAAGAAATTCGTGAGGGGAGTTTTATGCCTACATTCAAGATACAGGAGACAAGTTTACCACTTGATAGGAAATTTTATTCCTGCTCAAAGTGCGCAGCCCGAATTTTTGCAAATATATTTCGTTTCCCAAGCTGATCAGGTATCTTTGCGTTCAAATTTAAATCCGAATCATCAAATTGATCTTATCGACACTTTGCAAAAATAGTTTCACTATCATAATAGTTATATTCTAAGATTCTAATATATATAATTTTGAAAACAGACCAGTGCACGATCTAACACTAACTATACAGGCTGATCTAAAACTTCCCGTCGATCACCGTGGTCGGTATAATGCGTCGACTGTAGACGATATCGCTTTTCTTTTGGTAGATAAGGATCAAAATCCGACAGATATTGTGTGAAATACTAGAAATGGTCATCTTCAAAGAGGTTCTGAGGTACACAGATCGTGTGACCCACTGATCATCACCCACTGTATCACCTGATCTTCCCACGAGGAGATGATGGGTACTGCATCAACATTCAACAACAAAACGGTGCTGCACGACCTAAGACATTTTCATGTATGCAATTTTATGCTTTCAGGCTTATAGTGAGAAAAAATTATATGAACCGTTTATATTACTTTAGAGGATTCTTTAATTAATATTGTTTTGATATGGCGACTAAATGACATCCAAACGACTTAATTTTATAAGATGCAATGAAAAAAAAATTGAGAGCCGATGAATATATACAACTACGAGACGCAGTTGTTTATGATCATATTGTTAATGCTTCTAACATGGGCCAATATGTTATATTGCCTTCTTGATTTACAGGATCTCCACGATATATGAATGAAAAAAACTAAGACGCGATGACATATGTCAGAAACTTCGGGAGAACAATAATTTTCATTACCTTCACCTGTAATACAGAATGACCAGAAATATACAATTTGTTACTTTCTGATCAAAAAGNCCAATAATTTTCATTACCTTCACCTGTAATACAGAATGACCAGAAATATACAATTTGTTACTTTCTGATCAAAAAGAAAAGACAGACATGATTTGATTTCATGACTCTTTCATTTAAAACTCAAGAAAATTATAGACCCTTTAACAAAAAAGCGTATTTTTTGACCTACTATGTATGGCCTTTGTTTATAGCGTGGAATGACAGATAAAGGTTTTACAACATGCGCTCATTTTGCTATGGCTTACAAACAAAGTGTGACCAGATTCAATAGATGACATAATATGGGCTGAAATACCCAATAAACAACACGATCCTGAACTTTATAACATTGTCATGAAAAACGTGATCCATGGCCCTTGTGGACCAAATAATCCAACATCACCATGTATGAAAGAAAACATGTGTTCCAAAAAATACCCAAGGAGGTTAATTTCTGAGACACAAACTTGTGATGATGGTTACCCAACCTATAGACGTTGAGCTACAGATAGCAGGGGAAATGTAGGTGTATTGCATGTAAGAGAAACTGATTTTACCGTAGACAATAGGTAGGTTGTCCCTTATAATCCAGTTTTATTGCCACTCAGTCACCGCTATAAAATATATATGCAAAAACATTCATAAACGTTCTGATCATGTCACATTCACTGTGCAAAATGATAACTATCAGGTATAAAAAAATCTTAATGGTCGATATATTAGCACTTCTAAAACTGTTTGGATAATTTTTCAGTTTCCTATTTCTGAACACTTCCCAACAGTTGTTTATGTAGCGGTCCATTTGCAAAATGGACAAAGAATTCACTTTAATAATGAAAACCTGCAGGATCGCGTTAATAGTCCTCCTGCATCGTCTCTCACTGATGTTTTGGGACTCTGCAGAAATTACGATTTTGCAAAAACTTTTTTATACCATGAAGTACCCAAATAATACATCCGGGAAAGAAATACATTTTCTAGAAGAAAACGTGTCAAAGATGTTGATGGGTACCCTGGTGTTAAAAAGACGCAGTTTTAGGCCGTGTTTATAATGTTCATCCAACTCAAATATAATGTTTTTACATAAGAATATTATTGATGAATGTGCGCTTACCAACGTTATCGAACATCTTAAAACTCTTAATGGAATTATTTTCGCCACATACCAAGGCGCTTGCAAAGAATTAGTATTATTAGAAGGAGATGAACACTGGGAAAATACTCTTTCAGAAGAAGGNTTCAGACGAAGCTATTTCTGAGTCAGCAGCAAAACTTAGAGTGTTATTTGGTATCATCCTAATATTTTGTCAGCCATCAGAACCAATGGAATTATGGAGGAAAAATTTTAATAATTTGTGTGAGGCTATAATAATATAGAGTTCGAAACGAACATCATTACTCGCTTATGCCATGCAATAATGAAATATACAATGAAGGGCTTATATTGATAGAAGACAAAATTCATTATATATGCGCGAAAAATCTATTTCAGATTTCGGATTCCCTGCACCGATTCGCAATAATTGTAACAATATGGACCATTTAAAAGACTNTTATTTGGTATCATCCTAATATTTTGTCAGCCATCAGAACCAATCGAATTATGGAGTAAAAATTTTAATAATTTGTTTGAGGCTATAATAATATAGAGTTCGAAACGAAAATCATTACTCGCTTATGCCATGCAATAATGAAATATACAATGAAGGGCTTATATTGATAGAAGACAAAATTCATTATATATGCGCGAAAAATCTCTTTCAGATTTCGGATTCCCTGCACCGATTCGCAATAATTGTAACAATATGGACCATTTAGAAGACTTTTGCGGTGACCATACGATTTAAACGAATTAAATAATTACATTTCCGAAAATGTACCCAAGTCAGTGCGTGATAATCTTTTTGCTTATAAATCTGTTTTGAAAAGCGTTTTCGCTGATCAAGGTAATGCATTTATTTTGGATGCTCCAAGTGGTACTGGCAAGACATTTGTGACCAATTTAATACTAGCAAAAGTTAGGTCTCAGGGAAAAATAGCCATAGCCGTTGCGTCATCAGGTATTGCTGATATTATTAAGATATAATTAAAAACAAAAAAGTACTATTGACAGGTCTAAGGACGGCTCATTCCACTTTTAAACTGCCCCTTACGGTATCACTTGAAAGAGCTAGTGTGTTCTCTATCCACAAAAATGGCCCGTTGGGCAAGGTTTTGTAAGATGCAAGCCTAATAATATGGGATGAGTGCACTATGACTCATAAAGGTCACGCAGAGGCCTAAGATAGTACNTCATTCCACTTTTAAACTTCCCCTTACGGTATCACTTGAAAGAGCTAGTGTGTTCTCTATCCACAAAAATGGCCCGTTGGGCAAGGTTTTGTAAGATGCAAGCCTAATAATATGGGATGAGTGCACTATGACTCATAAAGGTCATGCAGAGGCCTAAGATAGTACTTTCAGAGAGATAAGAAGCTCAAATAAAGTGAAAGGTGAAATTACTTTGATGTTTTCTGGTTATTTCAGACAAACATTGCCTGTAATAGTTAGGGGAACAAGAGCATATATTATTAAAACTTGCTTAAAATCTTCCCTATTGTGGAAGTCTGTTGAATCCTTGAAGATGTATACCAACATGAGATGTCACTCAGNTCTTGCTTAAAATCTTCCCTATTGTGGAAGTCTGTTGAATCCTTGAAGATGTATACCAACATGAGATGTCACTCAGGTCGAGAAAACACAGATTTCCCAAAAAAGCTTATTTTGATTGGTGACGGGAATGTACCTGTATCAGACAAAAAAATTGCCATTGATAAAAACCTTGGTGAAATCGTGACATGTGAAGTAATCGTTTGGGTCAATATAAATAAAGCGCAGGGACAAACTTTTAAACATGTCGGAATAGATTTAAGAGAATACTGTTTTTTCCACGGACAATTGTATGTTGCCTTATCTAGATCAGTTTGCGGCGAAAACCACTATATACTAAAAATACACGAAAATTTGACTACAAATTATTTCTATGAAGAAGTACTGTTAATTGTTTGTAAATAATACCATTTATTTTTAATAAAATGGTGGGTGAAACCACCGGGCACAGCTATTTAACAATANTAATTGTTTGTAAATAATACCATTTATTTTTAATAAAATGGTGGGTGAAACCACCGGGCACAGCTATTTAACAATAAATGTTTACTGAAATTTTATTTTGTTCCTTATTTGTAATATGAATATTAAATAATATAATAAAGCAGTGAAATGTTGATTTCAATTTGTTAAAAGCTGGGTGAAAGGGGCTTAGTGGTGGGTGACAGGGGCTGGGATATAAGGTGAGATGGACTGAGAGATGTTTGAAAGGGGCTGAGAGGTTGGTGAGGGGTTATGCGGGGTTCTGAGAGGTGTGTGAGAGGGGCTGAGAGGTTGGTAACAATACATTTAAATTGAGTTTTTATTGTTTTCTTATTCTGTTATTTGAATGTTAAATAANACTTTATTAAAAAAAAAAAAAAACTCAACAATAATGCTGTATTCTATGCGGCCGAAGCCACGGGCACAGCGAGTAAATAAATAATTTGACACAATATTTGCTCGATCACACGTTCAACACAACCACTAATAGTATTTATGCTTATAATATCCTATTTAGCCGCGTATCTTCTATGCGAGCAGAAATATACGATAACTGTTTTCCAAATAGTGCACATACATAATATTAAAATCTCCATTTCTAGTCTGTTGAAAATATGTATTTGTACACTTAGTCAACACCGACTGTCACAGCTTAAAAAAATATTGAAAGAAAAGCCTGCCCATCTCCAAAGATGTAATGCAAACAACACGCCATTAAGGAAGCGGGTGCTATTTTTCACATGTACGGCTGCTCAAGAAATCAATAGCTGTTGGCAGAAGCACACCCGACTGCATTTGATGGCTTCCAACGATGCCCGAACCACCAAAATTACAAAAATCTTATTGGCTCCTAAAACAGAAGGAGAGGAAAACGGAGTATCTAGGCATGGAAGTCATGCATCATTTGAGTCTGGTACATTTGATTCCACAATGGAAGAAATCAGCGGAGGAGGTTCATTTAATAGTTCTGTAATGGACTTTAGGGTAGCAAGAACCAAACTTTAGTACCAGAAACAGAATGTCTTGTAATGTTTTACAATTCGAATTGTTGGATGAACATTCAAAATATTGTTAAACGTTAGTCTATTGTACGAACTATCATTTCTGGAGTAGTAACACTGTGTATGTAGTTGTAGTAGGAACTATACAGATAGTTCGGAATGTATCACACAGGTTTGTTACTTTAACGGAGCATAGTATTGTAAATCCAAAATTGCTGTTTGGTAACGGCAACAGACACATCATGTATACGTCACCTCGTTGTTTCAAAAGTTTACAGAACAAATATGGTAATAACAACAGTGTCGTAAACTGTAAAATGTAACATTTGATTCTAATTAAATTACAGGACTCTTACTGAAGCGTTAATAAAACAGCATGATATTCACAGCAGTGACGTAGACTGATAAAGGCACCCTTTAATTCTTTAAAATATTACAGAACTAGTAGAGTTCTCAATACAGACGATAAAAAGGAAATAATACTAATTAAGCGGAGAGTACTGACAACCTGTGAGGATAATGTGTACTCTCTAAAGTTTTGATAGACATAGATATGTTAGGCGTAAATGTAATAAAAGCAACAATAGTGCTGGAATGTCCCATTTGTTTTTAAGCTAAATACGTCACTTGAAAAAACAGGAGATAAAAATCAAATAAGTAATGCCATATTTTTATTGGTACTACAAATAATCTTATGTGAAAGTAAAATTTGTTTACATAGACGTTACACGTAAAAATATTTTTATATCAGATGACACCAAATTTTACATAATACAAATATATATACATATATGTAAAACAGTAATAAAACCATTTGATTAAATAATGAGCTACATTTTATGAGAATTCGTCTTGTTGAGATTCGTCTGTAGACACGTAGCATGGCGTGCATGAAATAAAATAAAACACTTTAAGATAAAAACATTAAAAAACCTGAATTTACTAATTGATACAACAGCCGAGTGGTCTAGGGAGTTTATCTATCAACACAAAGTCCGGGACTTCGAGGCTGATTTTAGTTCTGAAAAATTAGTTGAAATAGCAGCGTGTCCTATAAGTTAATGTGGAAATTAACAAAAGACGAAACAATATGGCGTATATAACGAATACGTTCTGCTGGGACTGCAATGTTACTCAGTAAATGCAACAGAACAAATGGTCAGGATTACCATACACATTTGCTTGGTCAATCATGCTTTAACAGTTTTAGAGGGTTCCCTGCACAAAAATATGGTAACTAAAACAATATTTTTCTTTCAGTGCAGCTGTGATTACCGGCGCATGTGTGGAGTAGTATTACATTTATCTGCGCTGTGTCGTTGCAAATGTCAAGTTGTCATATTTAATCGGCCCCCAGTTAGTGCATACGCGAGTACGAGTGGCCTATGCACAGCACCTAGTAAGGGTTGGCAGATCCAGTCTTGACAGAAGCCTTTGTGGATAACACCGCACTATTTGGAGATTTGTACCAGGCTACCGACCTTGGGTTTTGGCTTGCGGGACTCTCCTCTCCAGTTTGGAGTACACGTTTAGAAGCAGGGTGTCGTCTTTTGCATCTTCAGGCTTAATNCTTGCGGGACTCTCCTCTCCAGTTTGGAGTACACGTTTAGAAGCAGGGTGTCGTCTTTTGCATCTTCAGGCTTAATGTGTGTAGAGCATTGAACTGTACAGTTATATTCGCAAATGATTTTTAGGAATAATTTAACCAATTGTAGTTTCTATTCTCCGTAAAATGATGCCACAATTTAGCTTTGAGCACCCCGTGAAATCGTTTGAGAATGTTGGCTTTGAGACCGGAAAATGTGGAATAATTATGGATGCTCNAGCTTTGAGCACCCCGTGAAATCGTTTGAGAATGTTGGCTTTGAGACCGGAAAATGTGGAATAATTATGGATGCTCTCTTTTTTATAGAGTTGTGAAAAGTTGCATTGAAATATTCTTATTTATCGTTCATGTGGAGGATCTTCGGCCTGCATTCTTCGCACAATACGTCCGCCATGGCGTACGTGACATTAGTAGCATTTTTCTACTTAAGTGGTCTGGCCAACACATACAAGTGTCCGTTAGGTTTAAAATGTAACAATAGTCTTTGTCCGCGAAGTTTATTCCATTTCGACCAGGTCGGATTGGACAGTTTCGTCCAGCACTTAAACGTTGTCATTTTCACGCTGATAATATGTCCTCGGTTATTTGTGCAGCTTGTCAGCANGAGCAGCTTGTAAGCAGTCGCATACTTGCTCAATTCGAAATGTAGTCTGCATCGATTATAGAAATTATTTCGTTTCTTGTGCGAGATATTATTTCCTGCTGCATGCGAGATGATCAAAAGTCTCAGGTTACGTACTAGCACTAGCTCGTTAGGATTGTAAAAATATTGACAGTCAATTTTTCACTGCTGTGGGTAAAACCCTTACCGACAGCTTCACATACTATAGCAAACAGTCGGGCTATAATCGGAAATGTTGCGTGCACTGTATCTTTAAATGGGCATGTTGCGGGGTTATTCTTGACCTAATATTTATGACTGTACTTGAGTAATTACAAATCGGTGGAGTATCCAAATTGTCTGCGAAACAAAAGTTAGTACAATCAACACTGCATGNCAGGTCGGATTGGACAGTTTCGTCCAGCACTTAAACGTTGTCATTTTCACGCTGATAATATGTCCTCGGTTATTTGTGCAGCTTGTCAGCAGTCGCATACTTGCTCAATTCGAAATGTAGTCTGCATCGATTATAGAAATTATTTCGTTTCTTGTGCGAGATATTATTTCCTGCTGCATGCGAGACGATCAAAAGTCTCAGTTTACGTACTAGCACTAGCTCGTTAGGATTGTAAAAATATTGACGGTCAATTTTTCACTGCTGTGGGTAAAACCCTTACCGACAGCTTCACATACTATAGCAAACAGTTGGGCTATAATAGGAAATGTTGCGTGCACTGTACCTTTAAATGGGCATGTTGCGGGGTTATTCTTGACCTAATATTCATGACTGTACTTGAGTAATTACAAATCGGTGGAGTATCCAAATTGTCTGCGAAACAAAAGTTAGTACAATCAACACTGCATGTACTAAGCTGCATCAGGTTCGTGGAAAAAAAGATTTTTATATCCTTATTTCTAAAGTACCATTTTTTTTATCGCGATACTGCAAACTGAAAGCCGTGTCATTGTTACGGTCAGAGTAGAAGGCGATGTAATAGACTGGAAGTATACCATAAATGCCTGTTCACACCTGTATTTTCGTGTGTGCCCGTACAGCATATTTATAAGAGTTATACCATCTTTGTCAGAAACAATCTCTTCTTCCTGTCCCGAATGGAGCCCGAAGGGAGTAGGGGCCAAAACTTCAAAATTGACATCGCATTTTATTTCCACTCTATAATTTAACACGGTTGTCCATCGTTCACTGAGTGGAAATGGCTTTTCGTTATGTGTGTAAATATAAATATATACATTCCCTTTAAAAGGAAATTATTAATGAATTTCAGAAATGACCTTTTCGATATTTTTAAGAATCTCGAGAAATGTTTCTGATTCATTCTTGCACAACCTCTTAAGATCAGTTTTTGCAGCCAGTTTGGTCGTTGTTATATTTTGTGTTCAACTTTGCCCTTATTTATGTGTTCGATATCAGGTTGGCATCCGCGCCTCCGCAGCATACACACGCTTATCTGTAACCCCTAGGTCCCCCACGTGTTGATTTTCCTAACTTTCCAATTTTTGACAAACGAGCGACAAGTTTTATCCACATACACCTGCAAAGCGATTACCACCACATAGAGTCACCGTGGTGATCGGTGCCGACAAATTTTGGAATGATTCCGTGACTCACTGTTGCATACGTACGATAAACTGATCGAACTATCATCTATACCTCTCTTAAGTATCTGGCAGCTGTTTGGGCATGTAAGAACATGTAAGACTCAGGTAAATGCAGTCCAAGTTTGCGTGCTATCCGTTGCTAAAGTCCTCATCTGTGCGGGTCTGACTTATATAGACGATATCGTCGAAGACGGACACAGAGTTTGGCAGTGCTTCGTTCGGAGTCACCACATTCTCGTTTTCGCTGCATGGGAAATTACCCATTTCATCCATGGCCTGCAGTACACGTTCCAATCGCTGATATTTTCTTCTTTGGATATCGTTCCAAACAGAAACAACATTTCGAAAATATTTACACATTCTCGAATCCAAGAGTAAGGCCATTCTGTTCTACCAGCAGATTGAGAGGGATGTAAGTTTCCCTTCACACGGACGGCCTACAAATAAGTCCTTGCCCGGTATTTGGCAACGGGACACCATGGCGTGATTCATTCTCCGTTTGAGCATTTGTTTTGATATCCCACGTAGGGTGACCTATTTCCTGCTCGATTACCTTCATGAAACTGAAACGGAGACCNGAGCATTTGTTTTGATATCCCACGTAGGGTGACCTATTTCCTGCTCGATTACCTTCATGAAACTGAAACGGAGACCCATAAAAGGAGTTGATATATTCTTTGCTCACTCAGTTTAATTCCAGTCATTGTAAGAGAAAATCAGGTGAAATCTGGTTTCGGGATCGTCGAAAAGCTGATAGAAAATGTCCCATTCTAGGACACAGGTTATGCGGGCCAGGTAGAAGGCTATAAAAGAGGCTAGAATATGGCGACAATGTTAATAACACCCTGCATGAGGCATGAATGTAGTACAAAATAACNAGCTATAAAAGAGGCTAGAATATGGCGACAATGTTAATAACACCCTGCATGAGGCATGAATGTAGTACAAAATAACCTTCTCCTTGAACAAGTATCTGGAAACCCAGCACCAGGAATGCAGACTGCTGCACGGAGGGTCGACGAAATAAAAACATCGACAGACACTACACTAAAAAAAAAAGGCTTGCGACGTATCAAACATCATGAAAGCATAGGTAGCATTGAGAATGGGAGTGGTAGCAAAAAAAAAAGCATCCACGCCACCCCCAAAGGACCAAGAGGAAAATAAATAAGAAATTAAAGGAGGATTCCTGCCCGTGCTGAATCCTGTTATCGGAGCTTTGGCGGTATCGCCGGAGATATTATGAATAAAAAGAGCACTGCGAAGTAGGCTTCGAATGATAGAAAAAGTTAGAGGAAACCCACTGCCGTTAGAGAAAATTAGAAGTTATATTTGAGGGTCGAAAAAATTAAGGAGGCAGTGAGTAAAATGTGACTGATTATATATATATATTTTTAATTAGCAATCTGAAAGAATAAATAAAAATTTCTGTTTTAATAACATGCAACTTTACTTACACAGATACAGATATTAAACCAATTGCAATATTATTATATTTCTTTGTACATTTTCATACTACCTGCGAATAAAATTAAAGTTATATACAAAACAAATAATTATGTTAAAACTCTTAACTTACCCAATATACAATGTAATCTCCCAGGTTAAACTTAAAGGTAAGAAACATTTTTTTATTTGGGCTTTACAATTTTAAAGTAAAAAAAAATTATATGATTTAGCTGTTACATTTTACTCACTGCTCCGGCAGATTCAAAATCAAATTCTGAACCAGAAAAAAGGGTTTAGATTGAAATTTTCTTATATTATAAACATGGATACTCAACGTCATAATTCCAATGAAATAATTAAATAGACTTAAGAAAATGATNATTTTCTTATATTATAAACATGGATACTCAACGTCATAATTCCAATGAAATAATTAAATAGACTTAAGAAAATGATTACCTATAAAATATAAATAAAGAAAAAATTCCAACAGAAATAATAAAGTAACTACAAAATTTAATGGGACAAAGAANTACCTATAAAATATAAATAAAGAAAAAATTCCAACAGAAATAATAAAGTAACTACAAAATTTAAT
Organism: Clitarchus hookeri; assembly: GCA_002778355.1. Lineage (NCBI taxonomy): Eukaryota > Metazoa > Arthropoda > Insecta > Phasmatodea > Phasmatidae > Clitarchus > Clitarchus hookeri. The sequence continues at coordinate 63,341 of NQII01003238.1, read as the reverse complement.
GGGACAAAGAAATTTTATGCATATGGTAGACCACTATATGAACGTAGATCCCTCTGCAAAGATTATGAGAGAAAATGCAAGAGAAAGTATGATATATAAACAACTTGTAGTGCAGAGAAATATTGCAACATATTCTAAGCCATCTTCATCTCACATCTTTCCATGGCCTTTCATATTTTACCGACAGTAGTATCTATCTGATTTTATTATGCTGTTGCACCACCTCGAACTCTTGCTTGTGATTATTAAAAATATTATATAATTAAAATTCAATGAATATGGACAAAAAAGTAGTAATGTTGTGCTCAAGATTTATTTAACTGTTGTATGTGAAAAAATATCCCTTGTAATTAATGACTTTAAAAAAGTCAAAATTTCTTTATATGTATTTGCTAAAATTATTTTATTTTGTTCGTCCAAAATACATGCAATCTTTTACTATAAAATATATAATTAGTTTTTTACAGTTAGAAACTTATATTTTCTTATTTTACAATATGTCTTTAAGTTCTATGAATTCTATTGTAGTGCTCAATATGTTGAGCACTGAATCTATTGTTAATTATAAAATGAAAATTAAATTTAAAAGTATTTCTAAGTGAATATTGATTAAAGCTTGTAAAAAGTTTGAAGAAGACAAAACACTGAAATTTTCCATTTAAATACCTACACTTGAGATATTCATACGAAAATATGTAATATATGTTTCCATCGATACGTTAGAGAATCTTATCGAACTTAAAATAAATATGGTTGTATGGCATGTATTAGAAAATCACTAGGCTCAAAGAAAACCCGATCACATTGCAGAAGATACGAAAAGAATATACAAATAATATGTTTAACAATTCTCATCCTCATACAAAAGAAAAATTTTCAGATTTATTCAATTATGTACAATTGAAAGAGCTAAAGATTTGTCATCCCAAAAATACTAATTATTTTAACAAGAAATAATTTCAAATAAAAACAAAATTAATTTAAAATTTATGCTAATATATATTCTTTAATAGAGATGGGGAAAATGGCTACTATAAGCCGGAATCAACTGACTGTTGTTAATTAACAAGCATTTGATGAAACTTTAAATTTAAGAGTATACTCCAGATTGAGAAGAGAATAAAAAAATACTTATTTTCAATATTTTTCGATAAGAGAGAGACAATATTTATAGAAATATAATATGAAACGAATTAAATTTTAATGGAGATAAATATTTTCAACCTAGAACATTAAAGGGAGAACCAAAAATGTATTACATANGAGAGAACCAAAAATGTATTACATTACATATAAAATTTTGATGACGATACATTTTTTTCTGCATCCAGAAATACAGATAGAAATAAAGTGTATTATGATACAAATTAAATTTTGATGTAGAAAGATTTACTTAAACTAGAAATAGAGAAATAATCAGAAGCGTACTACGAAACGAATACCATTATAATTNGATGTAGAAAGATTTACTTAAACTAGAAATAGAGAAATAATCAGAAGCGTACTACGAAACGAATACCATTATAATTAAGACATATTTCTTCAAACTGGAAATAGAAGACGACAATCAATTACACGCAGAGCATTAGATATTTAAAAAATTCGAAAAAGTATTACAATGATTTTTAACATATGGTAGGTTCACGATTAATACAGTGATAGGCTGATATAATTGTTGAATAGTTATGTATATATGGAGAGTCTGGCGTAATGCATTTTTAATGGAAGTGAGTGGTATGTTCGTTTTGTGGAAAGGAGGTGTCTTCGGCTTGACTGGATAGACTTGGGATTGCTGGGCTACCCGATTGTGCTCAACGGTTTCGCCCACTAACCCTTCGAGCATATATATCTGATTCTGAAAGACATANGCTGGGCTACCCGATTGTGCTCAACGGTTTCGCCCACTAACCCTTCGAGCATATATATCTGATTCTGAAAGACATACTACTTTTATAGGCATAGGGCACGGGAAATCTAAAACTCTGTATTTATTATTACATTTAAAATTGGTTTTTTCATCTGGCAGGGCAATTACACGTAATTTGAATATGGTGAAGATTTTCACTAACTATATTTATCGGATGTATTACATCAATTTTTTGAAGTAACTACGAGGTTAATATTTTTAACAATTGAAAAAATTTAAAAATTAAACCTATTTTTTAAATTTCTATGATTATCAACTTTTGCGAAACTATGCAGAGCAATGTCTCCCTCGGGATCTCTTTCCCTCTCTATCTCTCTCTTTCCAACTCTCGATTTCCTCTGCTTATCTTTCCTTGTGCAACACTTTCCATCTCACCGTATCTCTTTCCCTTTCTCTCTTTCACTTTCTCTTTTCCTCTATCTGTTTCCCTCTCTCTCTTTCTTTCGCTTCTCCATTCACACGAGTTTACCATCATATCTATGTTTTTTTTTGCTTTAAAATTTATAATTTTTCCAGTGTCCTTTTAAATTCATGACAATAACCCGTGTAGTTTTTCAAATAAGTAATGATGAGATGAACTACCTAAAAGTAAGGACCCCCTCCCTGTCTCGAGTAGTGTTGTAAGCATACTATGGTTCCTGATGTCCGTACATGTCAAGTGATACATGCCCAACTTTTAAAACCTGAAAGGACAGCACAAGTAAATTAAAAATAATACACTATAGTCTGAATTGAAGGTGTTATTTTTTTCAAGTTTCAAATCTGTACTTTCGAGTACCTTAAAAATTACTTTCACGAATTTACACCATAGGCAACGAAATACCTCTATCAACAAATTCCCGTAAAAATAATACCGCCAATTATATTTAAATTTAGAGGGAAGATAAAACGGCATCTGTAAATGCTTTAAGAATTGCACCTAAGTGTTACTTTCTTAGTTCACGCGACCTAAAACAGTACAAGTTAAAATTAAAGCACTGCATGGAAATGCTAGTCAGAAAGAGTAAAAAGACTCAATAAGGTTGAGGTCACTCTATTACTATGAGTCTACATAGATCTTGTGAAAGGCACTCAGTAAATCATTACAAATCTAACTTTTTTAAAAATATTTCTGAATGACTNGTCTACATAGATCTTGTGAAAGGCACTCAGTAAATCATTACAAATCTAACTTTTTTAAAAATATTTCTGAATGACTGAAAATGATGAAAGGTTTTGTAACCAAGCTGCTGATAAACTCCAACTCACAGAGTCAACGAACTCAACACTTACCACTGTATTCTTTATGCAGATATGTATACGGTTATCGACCGAGGGCTCTCGCAAGGCGCTGATGCAGTCTGCCCGCCTGGCATGGTCTTGCGTGGCACGGCAGTAGGCTAAGATCATACCCCAGTCTCGTGCGTCATCCTTGTTTCTCAGTGTGGAGGCTCTGTTTACCCACCTCTCTCAAAACACGCATATCCCTTCAACTCAGGCACCTCTCTGCAGGCTCCATTGTACTCGCAACATCATCCCCTCGCTTCAAAAGGCGGCTGATCTCAGCCTGCATAGATGGGAAATTTAATTATGTAGCGTGAGAGAGAGACATAGTGGTGTTACAGAGCTGCCGGAAACTCTGGTGTAGCAATGGTCATCATGAGTGCCCTTTCTTCAACGTGGTTGCGGTTGTCACGGAATTAGGGCGCAGTGGCCTTTTGTTAAATGTCCTTTTTCTAATAGTGTCTCTGTGCACTTAGTTGTTTGTCGTTTTAGTAAAGTGCGATATGGGGCGATAAAAATTAATAATTAAAATTACTTAAACTANTGCACTTAGTTGTTTGTCGTTTTAGTAAAGTGCGATATGGGGCGATAAAAATTAATAATTAAAATTACTTAAACTAGTATTAATATGTTTTTACCATATAAATTAATAAATAAAATTGTTTTGGGCACTTAACAATGAAAAAAAATTATAAGATGTTAAAATTTTACATTATGAAATGTTATTACAGTCTTGTAAAAANATGTTTTTACCATATAAATACCATATAAATTAATAAATAAAATTGTTTGGGGCACTTAACAATGAAAAAAAATTATAAGATGTTAAAATTTTACATTATGAAATGTTATTACAGTCTTGTAAAAATATTTAATTAATATTTGCAATAAAATATATTCTCAATATACCTGTGTGGTAATTTAATATAAAAATGTTTTCTAGGTACAAAAGTTTTTGTTTTAAGTTTTCAGTTATTATACATTATGTATATATGATATATATATACATATATATATATATTTATTTATATGGTGCCTCGTGTCGTAACTAGGTTAAAATTAATAATATCGGCGCTTATGTTCCCCAATTTGAATTTAGACACCGATATCAAGGAGTTAGAAGGTGGAGGTAGCACGTGCACGTTTTTGTTTTAACATTCGGGAAAAAATTTTTTTTTACTTATTTCTTCTATTTCATCTTCATAGAAATGACAATATTAAAACCAAACATTTAAAACCATAATAAAATAAACATAGTTTTTCTATATGACAATTTAAAAAAGCATTTTGATGGTTTTGTCAATTTATTAGCTCTATGCTACTGTACCCCAAGGTTTGATAATTTTTTTTAAACTCTGAAACAATGTAAGTGTCTTGATCACTGGTATTCCTGCACTCTTGTATGAATTGTCTGCCATTGCCCACGCGTTTGCACTCCATGATAATTTTATGCTGGTCATGAGTTACGCTTTTGTTAAAATAATAGCAAAAGATTGTGCACATTTACGACTTATACAATTAACGGTACCGATTTTGGGTTGCAAATCTTTACTGTGTTTACGTATTGTGTATGTAAAATGATATGCCGACCGGCTTAGTGAACATATCAAGTGCTTACACCCTTAAACTAGTTTACCATGTAGCAGATGCTGGAGAGAGGAAGGTATCTTTAGTAATGGTTAATTATTATTTTTCTTACGTAGTTTGTTTATCCTAATTGTGACTTGTAGTAGCTTAATATATAGGATAAGCGAAGCGATTATTAGAAAAAAATAAACTGGCGCTGCTGGCGTAATTGTAATTCGTTTGATTTTGGAATGGAAAACCATGGTCTACTTCCGTGATTTGCGTTTCCATAATTCCGGATTAAGTTGGTAACGTGTTGAGTAATAAATGCTTGATTTTCCAGAGAGTATCAAGTGATGTGTTTATAGATTTTAAATGTATTCCTTCATCCATATTTAGTTGACTAATATCAAATTACTTTTTGGTAAGCCAGTGTACAAGTATCACCGTATTTGTAATAGTATTTAGAGGTGAACGCGTGCCGCATACATGTGATGAAGTAATAAGTATTTTTTTTTCGGCCATCAGAGTGCATCCACACGGCAGTTGGAACTTAGTGCTACCAACTAAGGCGGCTGGAATACCTCTATTTAAAGAACTGTTGAAACAAATTTTGTGAGCAAATTTTATGCAGCCAAACATCAATTCCTTGTGGTAGGCTAAGTTTTTTCAATGGTATAGTATAGGTGAGAGGAATTGTTTCCACGTAGCAAAAATTTGTCCCTTCATCTCTCCAATATAGGCCCGCGTATGTGCGAAATGATGATTGAAACAATATGAACAGGTGAAATTTTCTTCTATAATGATTAGCCACGGCTCTCATCTTGGTCACTTAATTGACCTGAAATAAAACAAAATTGTGTTATTTGACATGTGCGATTTTTATATCACTTGTATTTATTGTGTCGGTTTTTGTATGGCCTACTCTTGCAATTTTAATTTGAATAGTTGAAAGTCCCATCACTTTTGTGACTAAATATGGCCCTTTATATTTAAATGATAATTTCTTATGGTGTAATCTGTTATGGAGCCAAACCTAATCACCTTTGTCAATTGTGTTGGAACAATGAAATTTATCAAATTGATGTTTTTGATTTTTTTGGGATTGGAGTAAATTTATTTCAGCTTGTTCCCTATTTGTTAACAGTGAAGCACACCAATCCTGACACTCTTTTAGTATAATTATCTAATAATGCATGTAATGGTTGCATTGCCTCAACGCCATGCATTGCGTAAAATGGTTTGAATTTTGTGCTTGTATTTGCTGTTGTATTGTAATTAAAAATAATAAATTCCAAATACTCGTCCCACGCAGCGAAATCCTCATGCGCACATGCTGTGAGCTGTTGTCCTAATACCTTGTTTATGGACTCTACCAATCCATTGCAAGAAGGTTTATACCTAGTAGTTTTGAGTCTCTTAATATGTTATTTATCTAACAATGTTGTTATTAATTCATTATAAAAATATGAGCGTTTGTCAGTTAATATTTGTTGAGGACATCCGTATGTTAAATTAACTTCATTAATAAAGTCTGCGCGGGTATGCACGTATATTGTTTAACAGCTTTGGCTACAATAAATCGACTGAAAAAACCTGTTAATACCAAATATAGTGATTTCCTTTGCGGGATTTTTGTAATGGCCCTTTTGCGTCTATCGCCCATGGTCTTAGTAATTACGGTGTCTCGATAGGCTGGAGCTGCCCAATAGGTTTGCGATTGGTAGGCTTTTTTTTTTGACATGCGGGACAGTGTTTAATATAATCCTTTACGTCTTTATTCATGGAGTCCAAGTAATAGCTTGTTTGACTTTTTGTAATGTTTTAAAACACCAAAATGACTTCCTCCTAGTAATGAATACTTAACTTAATGCTCGTCTTAAACCTCGGCGGTTCTATATCCTCTGTGGCTCCTACAAGTGAAAAGTTTTCTTTAATGGGCTGCATTTGTTGATTTGTAACTATTGTTTGCACTAACTTATACAGCTGTGGCTACATCCCGTCTCTAATAAAGCATAATTTACCTTGCCCCGGATCTTAAGTAACACTCTGAGTGTGTTTGTTTTCACGTACTTGTGGTTAGGACGTTGCTGACATTAATATACTACTTCTGAATAGCGCTTGCGAGGTGTAGCCGACATGGTGGGGTTTCATCATTGTCGGACGTTTCCTTGTGTTTCTTATATGTTACCTCGTGAAAATGTGACACGGGTTCTGTTTTGATAAATAGTTTACGCGGATGTACGCGAAACTTGTTTTAGAATTTTTTGAACCTTTCTGCAATATGTGTTTGAAATTCTAAACTCTGACATGGAAACATTTCACTCTGTTTACTGCGGTGGCCAGTATGAAAGCAGAGGGTGGATGTTTGTTATGCTTCACTTCTAGGACTTATAAACATCCGTTTTTGCTTCTTTGCACCTTAGCTCTGCTGCATTTCATCATGCTCGTTTGCTTTCGCGACAAGGTTGTTTACGCGTGCGCAATTTATGCGTGATTGGTTTGTTTGAAATATTTTCTGGTAGCTCATTGTTCTACTTTGCCGCACGAGGTCCCTAGTTTAACTGTTGGTTTGTATTATGTGCTTAATTGCGCTCGTTTCCTGCATGATCGCACCTATAAAAGTTCATTTGCGATCTTACAAAATTTTCTCTTTCTTGTTCTCCATACTTGTTCCATTTAACTAAATTTTTTGTTGTAGCAAAACACCTACAATCTTCCCTAGAATGTTTTGCTGCAACTTGTGCATAGGTCTGATTCCTATTATTAACATTTGCGGTTCCATTCTAATGGTTTTACGTCGTTTTACCATTATGATGGGCTATTTTACCATATACGTTATTGTCTTTTTTTTTCACGGGGGTAACGCGTTTGTCCTCCTCCTTCTCTAGTTATTTTGCCTATATGAAAAGCCCCCTTGTCTAACATTCTTATTTGTGTATGCGGTACTGGAACCCTGGTTGAACGAACTACTCCCTGTTTATATTTTGATTGAGTCATAGATTATATCCTGACCCAATTTGTTTCTGTATCTTAATCCTATTCTCTGATTTCTTGAATTTTGTTATTTCCTAATATAACGTGACTTATGAAAAGGAGTGTACTGTATTTGAATAATTATTATTTGTTGAGTGGTATTTTTATTTCTCCGGTCATCCTTACGTCTACTGTTTATGCGTATTTGTTAGGTTATTATTTCTGTACTGATTGGTGTTCCTTTAAGTGTTGTAATTGTGACTATATGTGTTTTGTTGTGTGTTTTTCTGAACTACTTGATTCTGTTGCGCAGTTAGAGTGAATTTTGCATTTCCTCCTTCAATATAATTACCTCGCTATGCAATATTTCTGTTTCATGGCTAGGCGAACATGTGGCAATAGCTTTATTAGAACCTTTCAGCCCTAATTCAAATAGTTTGAGATTACTAAAGAGTTGTACTATCGTATTATTCTGCCGAACTATTAATTTATCTACTACTAAATGCAACAAAGACTTATAAATTACTGCTCAAAATTAGCCTATGTTAGATAAGGATTGTACTTTATATTATAGCACCATAGATCTTCAACATATGATTCACAACATTCCCCCATTTTTTGCTTCTTTGTGTACAGTAGTTGCCTACATTTTCCAAGTTGTCAATGGGTGAGAAAGTATTTCGCAGTTTATTTGCTGTTTCTACCCATGTAATTTACTGCCGTACTCTGCTCTGTACTGCATTTTCATACGTTCTCTTTGCTGTTCCTGCCAGATGAAAATTTATACGTCTACACCTTACTGCTTCATCCCAGTTATGTACACTGGAGAGCCAAAAAAANTTTGTTGATTTGTAACTATTGTTTGCACTAACTTATACAGCTGTGGCTACATCCCGTCTCTAATAAAGCATAATTTTCCTTGCCCCGGATCTTAAGTAACACTCTGAGTGTGTTTGTTTTCACGTACTTGTGGTTAGGACGTTGCTGACATTAATATACTACTTCTGAATAGCGCTTGCGAGGTGCAGCCGACATGGTGGGGTTTCATCATTGTCGGACGTTTCCTTGTGTTTCTTATATGTTACCTCGTGAAAATGTGACNTAGCCGACATGGTGGGGTTTCATCATTGTCGGACGTTTCCTTGTGTTTCTTATATGTTACCTCGTGAAAATGTGACACGGGTTCTGTTTTGATAAATAGTTTACGCGGATGTACGCGAAACTTGTTTTAGAATTTTTTGAACCTTTCTGCAATATGTGTTTGAAATTCTAAACTCTGACATGGAAACATTTCACTCTGTTTACTGCGGTGGCCAGTATGAAAGCAGAGGGTGGATGTTTGTTATGCTTCACTTCTAGGACTTATAAACATCCGTTTTTGCTTCTTTGCACCTTAGCTCTGCTGCATTTCATCATGCTCGTTTGCTTTCGCGACAAGGTTGTTTACGCGTGCGCAATTTATGCGTGATTGGTTTGTTTTAAATATTTTCTGGTAGCTCATTGTTCTACTTTGCCGCACGAGGTCCCTAGTTTAACTGTTGGTTTGTATTATGTGCTTAATTGCGCTCGTTTCCTGCATGATCGCACCTATAAAAGTTCATTTGCGATCTTACAAAATTTTCTCTTTCTTGTTCTCCATACTTGTTCCATTTAACTAAATTTTNCTATAAAAGTTCATTTGCGATCTTACAAAATTTTCTCTTTCTTGTTCTCCATACTTGTTCCATTTAACTAAATTTTTTGTTGTAGCAAAACACCTACAATCTTCCCTAGAATGTTCTTCTGCAACTTGTGCATAGGTCTGATTCCTATAATTAACATTTGCGGTTCCATTCTAATGGTTTTACGTCGTTTTACCATTATGATGGGCTATTTTACCATATAAGTTATTGTCTTTTTTTTTCACGGGGGTAACGCGTTTGTCCTCCTCCTTCTCTAGTTATTTTGCCTATATGAAAAGCCCCCTTGTCTAACATTCTTATTTGTGTATGCGGTACTGGAACCCTGGTTGAACGAACTACTCCCTGTTTATATTTTGATTGAGTCATAGATTATATCCTGACCCAATTTGTTTCTGTATCTTAATCCTATTCTCTGATTTCTTGAATTTTGTTATTTCCTAATATAACGTGACTTATGAAAAGGAGTGTACTGTATTTGAATAATTATTATTTGTTGAGTGGTATTTTTATTTCTCCGGTCATCCTTACGTCTACTGTTTATGCGTATTTGTTAGGTTATTATTTCTGTACTGATTGGTGTTCCTTTAAGTGTTGTAATTGTGACTATATGTGTTTTGTTGTGTGTTTTTCTGAACTACTTGATTCTGTTGCGCAGTTAGAGTGAATTTTGCATTTCCTCCTTCAATATAATTACCTCGCTATGCAATATTTCTGTTTCATGGCTAGGCGAACATGTGGCAATAGCTTCATTAGAACCTTTTAGCCCTAATTCAAATATTTTGAGATTACTAAAGAGTTGTTCTATCGTATTATTCTGCCGAACTATTAATTTATCTACTACTAAATGCAACAAAGACTTATAAATTACTGCTAAAAATTAGCCTATGTTAGATAAGGATTGTACTTTATATTATAGCACCATAGATCTTCAACATATGATTGACAACATTCCCCCATTTTTTGCTTCTTTGTGTACAGTTGTTGCCTACATTTTCCAAGTTGTCAATGGGTGAGAAAGTATTTCGCAGTTTATTTGCTGTTTCTACCCATGTAATTTACTGCCGTACTCTGCTCTGTACTGCATTTTCATACGTTCTCTTTGCTGATCCTGCCAGATGAAAATTTATACGTCTACACCTTACTGCTTCATCCCAGTTATGTACACTGGAGAGCCAAAAAAANTTCCTGCCAGATGAAAATTTATACGTCTACACCTTACTGCTTCATCCCAGTTATGTACACTGGAGAGCCAAAAAAAACTGGTATAGGCGTGCGTATGCGAATAACAAAGTTATGGAACCAATCAGAGTAACGCGATGTGGTTGGCAGCGCCTATAGACAACAAGCGTCTGGCAAAAATGCTAGATCGGTTACAGCTGCTACAATGGCAGGTTATAAAGATTTAAGTGAGTTTGAAAGCGGCGTTATAGTCGGCGCACAAGAGATTGGACATAGCATCTCCGAGGTAGCGATACAATTTGGATTTTCGCGTANAGCGGCGTTATAGTCGGCGCACAAGAGATTGGACATAGCATCTCCGAGGTAGCGATACAATTTGGATTTTCGCGTACGACCATTTCACGAGCCTACCGTGAATATCGGGAATCCAGTACAACCTCAAAACTTCGAGATCGTGAACGAACGGGACGAACGACCACTGACGAGAATCATTAAACGTGACAGACGTGCAACCCTTTCTCAAATTGGCGCAGATTTAAATGCTGGGGCATCAACAAGTGCCAGCGTGGGAACTATTCAATGGGCCATCATTGATATGGGCTTTCGGAGCCAAAGGCCCACTCGTGTAGCGTTGTTGACTGCATGACGCGAAGCTTTACGCCTGGCCTGTGCCCGTCAACACCACCATTGGACTGTTGATGACTGGAAACACGTTGCCTGGTCTGACGAGTCTCGTTTCCAATTGTATCGGGCGGATGGACGCCTACGGGGATGGAGACATCCTCATGCATCCATGGAGCATACATGTCAACAGGGGACTATTCAAACTTGTGGAGGCTCTGTCATGGTAAGGGGCGTGTGCAGTTGGCATGAAATGGGACCCCTGATACGTCTACATACGACTCTGACAGGTGACAGATACTTAAGCAACCTGTACGATCACCTGCACCCATTCATGTCCATTGTGAATTCCGACGGACGTGGATAATCAGGACAATGCGACACCCCACACTTCGAGTGCTGCTACCGAGTGGCTCCAGGAACACTATCCTGACTTTAGACACTTCAAATAGCCACCTAAATCTCCAGACATGAACTTTATTGAGCATATCTGGGATGCCTTGCAACATGCTGTTCAGAAGAGATCTCCACCGCCTCGCACTCCTATGGATTTGTGGACTGCTTTGCATGATTCATGGTGTGAAATGCCTCCTGAATATTTTCAGACATTAGTTGAGTCCGTTCATGCCACATCGTCTTGCAGCACTTCTGCTTGCTCGCGGGGGCCCTACACGATATTAGGCAGGTGCACCAGTTTTTTTCGCTCTTCAGTGTACAGCATTTACTGCAAGGTAGTGATTAAAAACTCTTAAATATCTTGCCCTACTTCTCCTGAAAATATGGGCATCATTTCTGATTTTTGAATCATTATTTTAATTGGTTTTGGGTCAGCCATTTTTAATAATGGCATGCTTTCAGCTCTCGAGTTAATGTAATGATATTTATAAAATTATACTAACTGTCTATATAAGTGTTTTCATACCGAATGTTAGACCACTCTATGTCATCGTATGTATGCTCAACATCATAATAATCTTGGGTGTAAATTAACCCTTTATTGTCAATTTTTTTTATGCTAAGCCTCCTGTTAGATGTGCGGATTTTCTATGTAATTCTAAAACTTAATTTTTTGATTTTGTTGATTAAGTTAATTTACTTTTAAATCAGAGAATTTAATCTTGTTGTGATATCTAATTCGCTATGTTCTATCACTTGCCTTGCTTCTGATAGATCTAATAATGCACTCTTAAATAATTTATTTGCTGATGCTAAGAACAGTTTACATTTATCAGAAATCATAAATTCCTACACAAACATGTCTATATAAGTGTGCTGTTATTATTGTATAATATTCGCAATACGTTAATTATTTAACATGGCANTTACACAAACATGTCTATATAAGTGTGCTGTTATTATTGTATAATATTCGCAATACGTTAATTATTTAACATGGCACTTTCTGCAAATGGTTTTCTGTGCGATCTTGATAATTACTCTTGTTAGAAAAATGTGTTTTAAGGTGATGCATTTTGTGTGATTGCTGACACTGTTAGTAAAATGTAACACTCCACTGCACTCATCAGTATCCCTAATATAAAGCATGATCAAAATTTGCATAAGCGTACTACAGAGCATAGCAGAATTAAGAAAAGACAAAATTAACAGTTAATTAACTCAAACAGAGGATGGAGTCTTTACGAGCCTCCACCAATGTTACCTTCATAGTTCATTCGAGCCTCCNGTTAATTAACTCAAACAGAGGATGGAGTCTTTACGAGCCTCCACCAATGTTACCTTCATAGTTCATTCGAGCCTCCCCCAATGTTACCTTCATAGTTCATTCGAGCCTCCACCAATGTTACCGTCTTAGTTCATTCGAGCCTCCCCCAATGCTACCTTCATAGTTCATTCGAGCCTCCACCAATGTTACCGTCTTAGTTCATTCGAGCCTCCCCCAATGCTACCTTCATAGTTCATTCGAGCCTCCACCAATGTTACCGTCTTAGTTCATTCGAGCCTCCCCCAATGCTACCTTCATAGTTCATTCGAGCCTCCACCAATGTTACCGTCTTAGTTCATTCGAGCCTCCCCCAATGCTACCTTCATAGTTCATTCGAGCCTCCACCAATGTTACCGTCTTAGTTCATTCGAGCCTCCCCCAATGCTACCTTCATAGTTCATTCGAGCCTCCACCAATGTTACCGTCATAGTTCATTCGAGCCTCCCCCAATGCTACCTTCATAGTTCATTCGAGCCTCCACCAATGTTACCGTCTTAGTTCATTCGAGCCTCCCCCAATGCTACCTTCATAGTTCATTCGAGCCTCCACCAATGTTACCGTCATAGTTCATTCGAGCCTCCCCCAATGCTACCTTCATAGTTCATTCGAGCCTCCACCAATGTTACCGTCTTAGTTCATTCGAGCCTCCCCCAATGCTACCTTCATAGTTCATTCGAGCCTCCACCAATGTTACCGTCATAGTTCATTCGAGCCTCCCCCAATGCTACCTTCATAGTTCATTCGAGCCTCCACCAATGTTACCGTCTTAGTTCATTCGAGCCTCCCCCAATGCTACCTTCATAGTTCATTCGAGCCTCCACCAATGTTACCGTCATAGTTCATTCGAGCCTCCCCCAATGCTACCTTCATAGTTCATTCGAGCCTCCACCAATGTTACCGTCTTAGTTCATTCGAGCCTCCCCCAATGCTACCTTCATAGTTCATTCGAGCCTCCACCAATGTTACCGTCATAGTTCATTCGAGCCTCCCCCAATGCTACCTTCATAGTTCATTCGAGCCTCCACCAATGTTACCGTCTTAGTTCATTCGAGCCTCCCCCAATGCTACCTTCATAGTTCATTCGAGCCTCCACCAATGTTACCGTCTTAGTTCATTCGAGCCTCCCCCAATGCTACCTTCATAGTTCATTCGAGCCTCCACCAATGTTACCGTCATAGTTCATTCGAGCCTCCCCCAATGTTACCTTCATAGTTCATTCGAGCCTCCACCAATGTTACCGTCATAGTTCATTCGAGCCTCCCCCAATGCTACCTTCATAGTTCATTCGAGCCTCCACCAATGTTACCGTCTTAGTTCATTCGAGCCTCCCCCAATGCTACCTTCATAGTTCATTCGAGCCTCCACCAATGTTACCGTCTTAGTTCATTCGAGCCTCCCCCAATGCTACCTTCATAGTTCATTCGAGCCTCCACCAATGTTACCGTCTTAGTTCATTCGAGCCTCCCCCAATGCTACCTTCATAGTTCATTCGAGCCTCCACCAATGTTACCGTCTTAGTTCATTCGAGCCTCCCCCAATGCTACCTTCATAGTTCATTCGAGCCTCCACCAATGTTACCGTCATAGTTCATTCGAGCCTCCCCCAATGTTACCTTCATAGTTCATTCGAGCCTCCACCAATGTTACCGTCTTAGTTTATTCGAGCCTCCCCCAATGCTACCTTCATAGTTCATTCGAGCCTCCACCAATGTTACCGTCATAGTTCATTCGAGCCTCCCCCAATGTTACCTTCATAGTTCATTCGAGCCTCCACCAATGTTACCGTCTTAGTTTATTCGAGCCTCCCCCAATGCTACCTTCATAGTTCATTCGAGCCTCCACCAATGTTACCGTCGTAGTTCATTCGAGCCTCCCCCAATGTTACCGTCTTAGTTCATTCGATCTAAGACAGTACAAGTTAAAGGTGGAAGGGTTAATAAGTAAAAGTAAAAAGACTCAATCAGTTAGAGGCCGCTCTATTACATTAATTTACATTGATGCTTCATAGATCTCGTGAAATGTAATCAGGAATTAAATACAAATATAACTTTCTCAACAATATTTCTGAATGATTAAAAATAATGAAAAGTTTGCAACCAATCTGCTAATAAATCAGAACTCTCACAATCGACGAACTCAACACTTACCAGTGTATTCTTTATGCAGACATTTAGACATTCATAGATCGACGGCTCTTGCTAAGCGCTGATGCAGTCTGTCGGCCTGGCACGGGCTCGAACTGCATGGCATTAGACTAAGACCTTGCCCCAGTCTCGTGCGTGGCTTATATATATGGAGTCGTCCTCCTTTAACGGTGCGACGGCTCTGTTTACTCGTGTCTCTCAAAACACGCATACACCTTCATCTCAGGCACCTCTCTGCAGGCTCTGTTGTACTCGCAACAATATGCACACTGAGAAATTACAGGAATGCTCAAGTTTATATCTCCTCCCCATACATTCATGCTTGCTTTTAATATGTTTGTTTAGAAACAAGCATGATGTGTGGGAATTTCTTTTCTACCTTTTTTATGTAAATGGAAAATTTTATTTCAATATTAATAGCATTTGTAATGTTTTATGAAGTATAAAAAAAAATAATTTATTTTGAGACTATAGAGTAAACTAGTGTAACCATTGCAACTGATGTCATCATCAAAAATTATTATTTCAACTGTAAGTCTTTCTCTCTCTCTCAGAGCACATGCTGCAGTGGGGGTCTGGCATTCGGCAGCGCATCGAAGAACAGCTCATCGGTTATGTGATGTCTGTCCGTAATTTACGACCATGCGAACATGCATGCATGAGCACTCACACCTTTCAGTTATCATATATGTCCGACTGCTACAGTTTCAATAATTTCTCGTTTGAGGGCGTCGATGGAAAGACAATTAAAAAGGCCAACAAAAAATATTTTATGAAAACTTTTTAAATAAATGCAGCTGAATCTTATGTATTTTTGGGTACTGAAACAGAATCTGGCATCAGTTTTTTTTATCACCTACAGTTCTCTCACAATATGCATTCGTATTTAAAAATGTGATATATGAGATTGTAATTTTAAAAAATTCAATACAGGTATTTAAAGTGTTAATTTTTTAGTATTTCCTTTCTATCTTCTCTTTGAAGCTTCTTATGTAGCTTTTTCTCTGATGTGACGCATTTTTTGGTTCTCGGTGAAGTGACCAGCAGTAATCACCCATCATGCTGACATTCCACCATCCCTGGTAACGTTTTTACATCACTTTGATGACCTGGTAAAACCGCTACCCCTGCTATTCACTCATCACCCAAGTTGTCAGGGAAAAAGTCAAAATGGTTGTGTAAGAAGTGGACTTTAAGGCTCATCAGGCATCCCAGATTTTTGAACTTGTCTATCATATTAGCTACGATAAGTTCATAGTTTGGGTCTTTAACATTGCCCAAAAACATAGTCACAACTTGCTTAAATTATATCCAAGCCTCCTTTTCCTTTGTATTCATTTTTGTTTCAAAGTTGGAATCGAACATTATTTTACGAATGTCAGGCTCAACGAAAACCCCTTCTTTCAGTTTGGCTCCTGATAAATAAGGAAACTTTTTACATAAATACTTAAAACATTCGCTATCTTTAGGCANTTATTTTACGAATGTCAGGCTCAACGAAAACTCCTTCTTTCAGTTTGGCTCCTGATAAATAAGGAAACTTTTTACATAAATACTTAAAACATTCGCTATCTTTAGGCAAGGCTTTTATAAACTATCTCATTAAACATAATTTAATGTAAAGAGGCGATAGAACAATTTTTTTGGAACTATTTAAGTTCTATGCTAAATATTCTTCTTTCCAAGTGTTAAGGTTTTTCTTACAGGCCAATGTTTTGTGGACCAGTGTCGATCCCTTGCTCTGCTGTCCAACTCACATATAAAGCATGGAAATTTAGTAAATGTTGGCCTAGGAGCATGCAAACAACTTTAAAATCTCCACACATCGTCCAATCGTGAGCAGGATAGTTAATTTCTTTTAAAATAATGTCTATATTTTTGTACGTTTACTTCATATGGACTGAATGAGCCACATACCGTGAAGAATAAGTATTACCATTGTGTAAATGAACAGCTTTTAAGCTAGTTTTTGATGAGTCTATAAAAAGTCTCCATTCTTCATTGTTTTACTCAATTCCAAATTCATTCAATAGACACCCAATATCATGGCAGTACACCAAATTCTGTTCTTGCTTAAAAAAAATTAGCGAACTGTTGATCTCTTCTTCTATATTGATAAATAGATGATCCAGGTGCCAACAAATGTTTTTCTTTTAACCTAGAGCCAAGAAATTCAACTTTCTCGTTAGTCAAACCCAAATATCTTACCAAATCATTTAACTCAGCCGGTGTAAACAACTGAAGTTCTAAATATTCTGGAGAACACTGGAACTCAGCATTATCCGGTTTACCTGCATCACATTCAGTTCCACTGGACTGATCAAGTAGAAAGTTCTCAATAGCCTGTGGTGGTTCAGGGACAGGAAGTCCCGGACCATGACCGACTGGCCGAATAGCTGAAGGAAGATTAGGGTAGACAATTACTTTCTTATTTTTGGAGTTATATCCAGTAACATCAATGCTACAAAAATAACAATCGTCTGAATGATTTTTTGGTTCTCTCCATATCATGGGTACTGCAAATCTAAAAGCTGTACTTTTTTTTTTGACCATTTTCTAAGGTCTTCAACACAATTATAGCATACCTTGTGTGGAGCGCAAGGTTTTTCTTGATCACCGAGTTTTATTCAAAAATATACCAAGTACAATTTTTAACAAACTCTGTAATATTTCTTTGGTGTTTTTAAATTATAATCTGACCACATATTCAGTAAAAACTGTTAGGAAAGTTTTTACAACCATGGTTAGCCATCCTTAGAGCACATGGGCAAAAAGCTGAAAAGTGAGGTTGTGTTGACTGAAAGATAACAAATAGTCATACTACCACTGCCAAGTTAATTTTATTTAGATTTGCTGTATGCTTTAGTATATTAATAATGTTTATAAATATTTACAAAATTATATATAAAAATATATATAAATGAAGTATATAAAAATGCTCAGATATTAGATAAAAAACTAATTTTTCGCACATTTCGCATATTAAAATGTGAAAAAATGGTGGGTGTTATAACTTTTTTATTATTATTTTCGTACTCAGCACACCAAAAAACATAAGAATCCAGAAAAATCATTAAAAAAAATTTGTTATCGTTTGGCTGTGTTATTGATGATGTCACATTGCTCGTTTGTTACATCCCAGGCTCTCTAGGTATATAAAGTGGGCAGAGTTATCCAGCGACACAACTCTACGTCTGATGCGACAGGTGACAGATTGTTTTCACCCTCCTAACCTTCTTAGATATAAATTCGGTAAGTTATTTTACGCCCCAAACGTCAAATACGACATGTGACGGATAATTTCTTTCTCCTGACATTCTTAGCTTTCATTTCGGTAAGTTATTTAACGTCACACAGCACGCTCTTGATTAACTGTTGGTCACGTGACAATCGGNCTTAGCTTTCATTTCGGTAAGTTATTTAACGTCACACAGCACGCTCTTGATTAACTGTTGGTCACGTGACAATCGGGCTCTAAGGGAATATAAGGAAATCATAATAGCATATTGTTTCTGTTCTTCGTTTGTTGCGACGGATGACACATGGTTTTCTCTCTCCTAACATTCTTAGCATTCATTATGTTAATTTATTTTGTGTTAGGCNATGCGACGGATGACACATGGTTTTCTCTCTCCTAACATTCTTAGCATTCATTATGTTAATTTATTTTGTGTTAGGCTCTTTCATAACACTTGTTCACGAGGGTATTTAATTTCTCACCAAAGTAAAAATCTGCTAAATTTTCAAATACCTGCTCGATCCAGTGAACAATTAGAGAATATTTCATTTATATTTGACGTGGAGCATTTGTAACTTTTAATCAAACTTACTGCAACATATTTTATATATTTTTTTATATTGTGCCTTTTATTTGGTGTCCTTCGTCATTTATGTGTGAAGTCAATATATCGTGTAGCTCCCAAAACATATGTACATATTAATTTCGTACTTTTATTGTCTTACAGAGATCAAGATAAAGCGTGAGTTTAATGGCTTGCCTGCGACCTGTACGATCACTGGTGCCAGCTGTGCTGCCTGTATCGGTGCCGATGCCATTCTATGTCGCTTCTCCAATAAAACCTTTGTAATCAACCATGACGCTTGAAGACACGAAAAGTATGGCTGTACGAAGAATACAGATTGAATCACATATTAGTGTGAAAATTGTGACAAAACATTTGCTAGGAGCGATAACGTGCAGAGACACTTGAAAACCTGTATGTTTAGAGGTCCTTCGCCTGACAGATTGTTCCGTGAGCGGNGAGCGATAACGTGCAGAGACACTTGAAAACCTGTATGTTTAGAGGTCCTTCGCCTGACAGATTGTTCCGTGAGCGGTCTCCATCTTCATTTAAACCAATAACTCGAGAATATATTTCATAATCATGTGAGCATTGCGAGGTCAGGAAATGCTAATGCTAATGGTTTCGCGGAGGCCGTAACTACTTTCCAGNGAGCGATAACGTGCAGAGACACTTGAAAACCTGTATGTTTAGAGGTCCTTCGCCTGACAGATTGTTCCGTGAGCGGCCTCCATCTTCATTTAAACCAATAACTCGAGAATATATTCCATAATCATGTGAGCATTGCGAGGTCAGGAAATGCTAATGCTAATGGTTTCGCGGAGGCCGTAACTACTTTCCAGNCCATAATCATGTGAGCATTGCGAGGTCAGGAAATGCTAATGCTAATGGTTTCGCGGAGGCCGTAACTACTTTCCAGCGCAAGTTAATGACGTGTGTCGCATAAAACAAGAGCAGCTCGTCAAACAATTTTTCTACATTTTTGACCCACATGAATAAAACTATTGCCAGAAAACTGACGAAAAATGTACGAGAACACAGACCGATTTAATTTAATATTTGGCTCGATTGTGATTATGCGAAACCGAATACTTCACACGAAGGTATGGACAAAAGAGCATTCAAGACTGCGAATGTACCTCTGTATTAGACTGGTGAAATCAAATATGTCGTAAAATCCTGGATAGGAAAAATATGCAACGAGGAAGAAAAGTACAAAGAGTGCGGTTTGTAGTTGCCATTTTCAACAGTTTATCACCTACAGATCAGAATCAACAAGCTGGAACCAATACGCGCCTAGTATCACATCGAGCTGACCACAACGATCAAGAACAGAGAGACTGTAATTAACCTGCAAAACATCACCTACCATATGAATATTTAAGTGCTCGGTTTTGGCATGTGCTGTGGATGGGAGAAATTTTCAGAAAATTGACCAGTGNCTACCATATGAATATTTAAGTGCTCGGTTTTGGCATGTGCTGTGGATGGGAGAAATTTTCAGAAAATTGACCAGTGTTACTGTGAGCCGAAATCGAAATTTGATTTTTCCAGACTCACATTCCGAGCACTGCTTCATCATATCAAAGTCTTCGAGAAGATCAACCATATTGTATCTGTAAACACTTATTCACTCACCATCACGAAGGTCGTGCCCTTACACATGGAAGATGTAGGAAAGTGTAAACACTTTGACCTATTGCGACATAAGTGCCATCACGTTATCGTTATTTAACGTCACCTATCTCTGCGCGGTGATGTACTCTTAGCTCGGGTCAGCTCCACTCCTTTTTCCTTCCTGTTCTCTCTCCCTTCCAACCACTTTCTCCTTCTTGCATCGGTAACATTTGATTGGCCATGGTAGTTTATTTAAGGCCTGGCATGGCCGCGCTCTGAATTCTTTATACCCTTCTGACATCTGCTACGTTACGCCGTTTCCGTAAGCCTGCTAGTTCTTCGTTTGCACCTGATGGCTTAAAAGTACTTCACTCGCCCAGCAGTGGTCTAGGACGTTATCATGTTGATGAGCTGACGTTTCTTCCTGTCAAGCTACAGAGCGACAGGGCATTTAAAATGGCGAGTCGTGGAAAACGTCAAAGTTGGCGGTAGGGTTTTTAAAAGATTTGGTAATTTGTGTGGCATAGTTGTGCTGTATCACGGTGGTGCAGTAGTGCTGGTCCAATTCAAAATTGTTGTTTTGTCTGCCTTTCCACGTTACATTCCGGCTTAACTATGATGTCGCGTTGCTGTGGGTCCTTTTTTTTAACGTGTCGCGTTCGTCTTTGTCCGCCGTACAAGTTTAATAAATGTTTCGTTTTGTAATGATTCCACGACTTCATCGTTAAAGCGTAAATATTTTTTAAATGTTATTTGTCCGTTATTGTAATTTTTTATTGGTCGGATATGTAACGGGTCCCATANAAGCGTAAATATTTTTTAAATGTTATTTGTCCGTTATTGTAATTTTTTATTGGTCGGATATGTAACGGGTCCCATACGACTGCCTCGTATCGTGATTGTTTTCATTGTTTTTAATATAGTTTAAACGAAAATGAGGCTTTGATGGTCAATTATCAAATATGCAATTACCACACATGGTTAGGAAGTGTTCTGTGTTAATCGCTTGTGGCGAATAAATTTTTTCGGCTTTAGTTGACATAGAGGCCTCTCATTGTTTCGTGAGTAACAATTTCTTGAAAAGACTTTTGGACTTGAGCATCATTTCTAAAACATGTGTTAAATGCGTGGTCGAGAAGTATTTGTGTGTGGCAAATTGCGACGTCAAAAGGAGCAACTTAGTTGTGCCTTTGAAATTTAAAGTTGGGAGATTTTCATTGACTTTTCCTTTTTGGTTATTTTCAGACCTCAATTTGATGCTATTTTAGTTGAGTTTTTAGGGAAAGCAAAGGCGTTGGTTAATGTTGACGAGTAATACTTATCATTTGGTTTTGCTCTGAACATCCGGGTCACACTTCAGGTCGACGCCGGAAATATTTTTATCTTTGTATGAAAACACACATGATTCTTTCAAACATTTTCAGAGCCAGTTATATCAATCGAGGAAGGTGTTCAGTGACGTAATTAGTCCGAAAATAGGGAAATGTGATGTACTTTCGTACAAGTTTTACTTTACAGATGACATCGCGGTACGCGATCGCCATTTCAAATCTCGCCCTCTCATCCAAGCAGCAGGCTTTTAAGGAGAGAATCGATAAGTTGTTGGAAGACAGCGTTATTGTCCAGTTGACGTCTGATTATTGTTCTCCTGGTTTTCTGGCATATAAAAGGGTAAACAACAAATATCGATAGGTTGTCAATCATTCACTAGTAAATAAAAAAAATCGTAAAGATCCTTTTCCGGCGCCAAATACTGATTGTGCTTTTCAGCACCAAGGTAAAGCCAGTGTATTTTCTTTATTAGATTTAAATAAAAGTTTTGATCAGTGTCTGTTGGATACTTCTTGTAGAAAATATGCTGCCTTTAGTACGCTGTTAAGCCAGTTTGAGTCTACTCGTATTCCTATGGACTAGAATTTTGGTAGTCAAAACATGTCTAGGATGTTAGATTTTGTATTGTCAGAATTGAAATTTTTGTTTGTGTTCAATTACATCGATGACATAATTGTGTGCAGTGATGATCTGGAATCCCTTCTCTTCTATCTGCATTAGGTGTTTCTTAAGGTGCGGGAAGTATAGTTGACTGTCAATCATGACAAGGTAACCTTGAGGTTGAGTAAGGTCAGATTTGTTAGTTATTTACTCTCTAAATGTCAAGTAGTGGATGATTGATCCAGATAGTGTGGACCCGATTTTGAATTTCCTTCGCNAGTTATTTACTCTCTAAATGTCAAGTAGTGGATGATTGATCCAGATAGTGTGGACCCGATTTTGAATTTCCTTCGCTTAAGAACTCTGAAGGGAGTTAACATTTTTTTTAGATATTATGGGCGACTACTCCTTATTCATTGAAAAATTTTTCTGAATTGGCTGCACCCTTAAATTTTTTGTTTGAAAAGGAAGGGAGTAGAGTATACGTGGAGTCAGGAACAAGAATTGGCCTTCGCTGTTTTGAAAAAAGTTCTTGTCTTCCCCTCCTCTAATACACCTACTGGATTTTCCTCTCAGGTTTTTAGTGCAGGTTGATGAATCATCGCTTGATTTGGGGGTTGTTCTGAGTCAGAGGACTGATTAAGGTTTGGTGACAATTGCCTTTGCCAGTCGTAGCCTCACTGAACCGNAGTTATTTACTCTCTAAATGTCAAGTAGTGGATGATTGATCCAGATAGTGTGGACCCGATTTTGAATTTCCTTCGCCCAAGAACTCTGAAGGGAGTTAACATTTTTTTTAGATATTATGGGCGACTACTCCTTATTCATTGAAAAATTTTTCTGAATTGGCTGCACCCTTAAATTTTTTGTTTGAAAAGGAAGGGAGTAAAGTATACGTGGAGTCAGGAACAAGAATTGGCCTTCGCTGTTTTGAAAAAAGTTCTTGTCTTCCCCTCCTCTAATACACCTACTGGATTTTCCTCTCAGGTTTTTAGTGCAGGTTGATGAATCATCGCTTGATTTAGGGGTTGTTCTGAGTCAGAGGACTGATTAAGGTTTGGTGACAATTGCCTTTGCCAGTCGTAGCCTCACTGAACCGNAGGGGTTGTTCTGAGTCAGAGGACTGATTAAGGTTTGGTGACAATTGCCTTTGCCAGTCGTAGCCTCACTGAACCGGAAAGCAAATTGAGTATATATTATAGGGAAACCTTTGCTTGCTTATTTGAGTTAGAAAAGTTTCCATCGTATATACAGCACGATGAGTGTGATCTATATACAGACAATCGGGAGCTTAGCGGGGTTTTGAACCACCCCCAAAAGCTCGGTAAGTAAGGTCGATGAGTCTTGCGTTTGTCGCGTTTCCGCTTTAAGGTCCACAATATTCACGTTTCTGATAATCAAGCAGCAGACGTTCTTTCTAGCATGTACATTCCCGCTGACTTTGAGGCGGAAAATGTTCTTGACACCGATGCTTCTTTGAGCTTTACACAGGCCTTCTCCGAGTTGATAATTAAACTGTGTAAGGCTCAGGCAAGTGACCCTTTTTGCAGTCAAGTTGTAACGGATTAAGTGCTGGAGCGGTGCTTACATATGTAAAGGAATGTGGTATTTTGTATTTCACCGAAAAAAATGCACGTGCTCGCAACATTATTGTTCCGGAATTGTTAATGCACATGGTTCTCTCTTACTTTCATGATTATTGTTTTGTGGGCACTTGGCTGCCAGTAAAACGTTTTACATGATCGTGGATAAATTTGCCTGGCCTACCTTAAAGGGCGAAGTTTAGAATTTTGTGCGATCCTATGTTTTATGTCAGAAGTCAAACAGGCTCAGCACACCAACGTTGGGCAGGCGGTTATGCAAGTACCACAGGCTCCATGGAGTGTGGCACAATAACATTTTTTTGTACGCTTAGTAAGATCTAAAAAGTGCAGTGTGTCTATTTTTATTTTATTGAACTAGTTCACTAAATTTATTATTCTGTTTCCACTCTGAAACATGAAGGCTTCTTCTATAGTTAAGGTGCTTACCTATAAGGTCTGGAAGGTTTTTAGTGCTCCAGACGAAATTGCCACTGGTGATACTAAATACCTTACCTCTGGAGTTTTCAAAGGTATGTGTTTTCATTGGGCGATTAAACATTTCACCTCTAGCCCATACTGTACGAGAGGATATCAGGTAGAAAGGTTTAACAAAAATATAAAGGCTTGTTTAACCATATTTTACTATCAGGACCATGCCAAGTTGAATCAGGTCCTACATGTTATTAATGTATATTATAATAGTGAACTCCACGACTCCAAGGGAGTTCCATCGTAGACTCGGGGCTGCAAAGCTGCAGGTCGTTGCTAAAAGGACCAGGGTAGATTGCCAGCTAATTTCAAACTATGGGACCTAGTCCTTTGTAATAATTTTACTCAGACAAGATTTGGGACGGGATTTGAAGGGGAAGTTAATACCGAAATTGTGTTGCCTCTTTGAGGTCCTTACGTTTTTAGGGCCTAATACTGTAAATCTTGTTTCGTACAGCTCAGCCATGTGCTGTGCTTATGTGCCATGTAATTGGTNACAGCTCAGCCATGTGCTGTGCTTATGTGCCATGTAATTGGTTGTCTATTGTCTATGGTCTTATCTTATTGCGGTTCAGCTGCGGTTTTGTATAGATTTTGCAAGCGCACAATTGTATCCTTAACTTGCTCCCTTGTCATTTATATTATAAATATTTTATACCTTTTTTATCTATTTTTAATTGTCTTGTTCCCACCCTCCGACCCAGCGTTACTGAGTCCACCTTGCTTCGCCGACTTTTACTGCTTCGTAGCTCGTGTCTGTGAACTGAAGAGGTTTAGTCCCTGCTGTTAACTTCTACCGCAACCCCCCTGGCGCCTGCGTGTTACTGTTCCTTTGTGCCCGAGAGGAGGCTAGCTCTCTAAGCACTGTGATACCTTTTTCGCTCTTGGTTGCCCGCCGTCCCGGAGACAGTAAGATATTGCAGCTAATCACTCTCTCGTGTTGAAGATGCGGCTAATAGACTTTGACCTACATGTTACTGTGTTTTTCATAGACCTATAGACTGTATATCGCTATTTTATGCTTCTGTTTATACTCTACTATGCGTTTCAGTTTTACGTTCTGTTTCTTCTGTGAACTATGTGTATAGTTTATCGATGTGGAATTTTGATTTTGAGAGATTAGTCCCTTGGACACAGGTTTTGGGGTGGGGTCCAGCATTAGCGCCGTCACGTTATGTTTATTTACCGCCATCTATCTCTGTGTGGTGGTGTACTCTTTTCTCGGGTCGGCTCCCCTCCTTTTCCTTCCCTGTTGTCCTTCCCTGCCTTCTCCTTTTCCCTTCTTGCATAATAATCTTTGATTGGCCATGGAATTTTAAGGCTTTGCATGGCCCCACTCTGTCTTCTTTACGCCCTTCTGACATTTGCTACATTACGCAGCTACTTTACGCCGTTCTGACGTTTGCTACATTACGCAACTACTTTACGCCTACTAGATCTTCTTTTGCACCGGAANGCTACTTTACGCCGTTCTGACGTTTGCTACATTACGCAACTACTTTACGCCTACTAGATCTTCTTTTGCACCGGAACGATTAGCCGCACTTCACCTCGCCGATATCATGTTGTTGAGCTTACGTTTCTTCCTGTCAAGCTACGGAGTGATGTGTCACTTAAAACTGTGAGTCGTGGAAAATGTTAAATATTGTAATAGGTTTTTTAACATTTTCGGTAATTTGTGTGGCATAGTTGTGTTGTACCTCGGATGTGCTGCAGTGCNGCTACTTTACGCCGTTCTGACGTTTGCTACATTACGCAACTACTTTACGCCTACTAGATCTTCTTTTGCACCGGAAGGATTAGCCGCACTTCACCTCGCCGATATCATGTTGTTGAGCTTACGTTTCTTCCTGTCAAGCTACGGAGTGATGTGTCACTTAAAACTGTGAGTCGTGGAAAATGTTAAAGATTGTAATAGGTTTTTTAACATTTTCGGTAATTTGTGTGGCATAGTTGTGTTGTACCTCGGATGTGCTGCAGTGCTGGTCCATTTCAAAATTTTGGTTTTGGCTGCCCTTCCAAGTTACATTTCGGCTTAACTATCGTGTTGCGTTGATGTGTGTCCTTTGTTAACAGGTCGTGCTCGTATTTGTCTTCTGCACAAGTTTAATAAATGTTTGGTGTTGCACTGTTTCTACGACTTCATTGTAAGATCAACAAATTTTTTAAATGTTATTTGTCCTTCATTGTAATTTTTTATCGGTCGGAGCTGTGATGGGTCCCATACAACTGTCTCCCACCGTAATTGTTTTGATAGTTTTTAAAATAAATTTTAAGAAAAAGGACGCTTTGATGGTCAATTATCTACTGCCCTGCTTTCAGTCTGTTTTAAACTTAAATGGGTGCTAGGAAATATACTAAGTTAAGAAAGAATATAATTTTTTTAAGGTTGTTAATTGGAACAGCATAGTTTGGCTCACTCTAATTTAAATGTTTGTTGCCATGGAGCCGAGATGCATTTAGTATAATACATATTAATTTTTTTGTGATCCAATATTAATGGTGCAATTTAATGATTTAATGGTTTTATTTGTGTCAATAATAATGAATTTACTGTGATCTATAATTATATAAAATTGTGATACATTACGCTAGTCTTTTAATTGCTTTAGCCATTCAGCATTATTTGTATTTTGTCAAAATTAATTTTGTTAAAAGTTTGTTATCTGCACGTAGTTATGTGTGAACTGTCATACTATTGCTGCTAAAAACCGACGGTGGAAACTCCCATTATACCATCATTAAGAATGTTGAGTGCATATGTTTATTGAAGAAGTGATTCCTGGTGCCATGGCACAGTGCATCAAACGAAATGTGGTGTCAGACAACATCTATGTGCTGGAAACATATGATCCCAGCAATCCCTCCATCTTCCTGCAGTACCTGGATGCCAAAACCTGTACGGATATGCCACATGGCTACCACTTCAAGTATGTAACTTCAGGTGGGTCAGCACAGACATGGGCATCATGGGAAAGCCTGATAATGGTAATGCTTGGTACATCCTAGAAATGGGTATCGAGCACCCCACGCCCTGCATGAAAATCAAACAGACCTACTGTTCCTATCTGCCAACAAGTGTTTTCCCAGCTGCAAGCATCCGAAAATGACTATGACACAAACAACTATATTGTCCACTACGTTACCCTGAAACAGTTACTACCAATGTCATGGATTGAAACTCGTAAAATTTTATACAGTGCTCCAATTCGAGCAAGATGCATCGGTGAAGCCTAACATCAAACTAAACACTGCGATAGGCGGTCACCAACGACTTCGAGGAGGAATTATTTAAATTAGCTAATAATGCTACAATCGGAAAATGTATGGAGAACAAAAGAAAACGTAAATAATTGAGCGGGTTTGCAACGAAAAACATATTAAAAAACTTATAATCATAACAACATTCCTGGACCGATCGATGTACAATGAATCACTTTCCCTGATTCAACTGCAGCACGATTTAATACTTTCTGACAAATCCATATGTAGGGTTAGTGGTGCTCGAATTGACGAAAACACAGATGTACCGATTCAATTACCATGTGACAAAAGCTTGGTGCAGACAAGACCTGGATATATCATATTTGGATAAAGTCTCATTCCTGTAACAGATACGAACCCAGGACTTCTATAATGATATGGTCGCGGACACTAGCTTCTTCGCTGAATTTGACACCAGCAATTACCCCATGGCTCACAAAAAACTTCTCGTCTGCAAACAAGAAAGTTGTAGGCAAGCTCAAGGACGAGTACGATGGAAAGATCATGACAGAATTCGTAGGCCCCCAAGCCAAACTATATCCCCACAAGATCAATTGCAAAGAAAAGAAAAATCCTAAAAGAATTCAGAAGTGGGTGGTACTAGACACAATCGAATTTTACAATTACATAGCTGCACTGGAAGAACAAACAACGGTGCATGTTAAAATTAACACAATATGAGTGCACCAACATTCTCTTTACACGGGGAGCGTAAATCAATTGACTTCACACATTATTTTGTCCAGGAATGTTCGTTGGTTATCAGTTTTTTAGTAGGTGTTTGCTTAAAACCAGCTCCATTTTTTTACATTATCTTTTGTTCTACATAAATTTTCCAAATGTAGCAATATTGGCCAATTTAGAGAATCCCTTCTCAAAGTCGTTGGTGGCCACCTGTTGCAGTGTTGCGATTTATGTAAGCTTTCAGCCATGCTTCTTGCTCGAATTGAAGCATTCCTTGAATTTTTTAAAGTCTCTATTAATAACATAGCACCTGTTTCAAGTTATGGTAGAGGACAATGTAGCTTTTTTTGTCTTCGAGAGTTTTTATCAGCTTCGGATGTTTGCTGCTGGGGGGACACCGGTTGACAGGGGGCCTCGGTGTTATAGTGGTAAGACTACTCGCCTCCCACCAAGGCCGACTGAGTTCGATTCACGGCAGGTCAGCCTCAGATTTTCGAATGTGGGAATCTTGCCGGACGATGCTACTGGTCGGGAGTTTTCTTTGGGATCTCCTTTTTCCCCACCCTTGCATTTCCGTGTTACTCCATACTAACGTAGCTTCATCTTCATCAGCTCTCAAGACCTAGATGTTAAAAGCCACCCAAAATTCTTCACTCACTGGTTGACAGGTAGGAACAGTATGTCTTTGTGTTAATCAAGCAGGGCTGTGTGGTACTCGTTATCCACCTCTAGGATGTACCAGGAGATACCATTGTCAGCAAGTTCATGAATTCAATGTCTGTACCGACCCATTTGAAGTTGCGTACCGGCATCTGTAGCATCATATCCCATCCATATTGGTTGTTGGCATACAGGTACTGCAGGAGAATGGAAGTCCTGCTGGTATCATATCAGGTGCTTGGAATAGAAAGGGCAAACCCAAAAAATCGATTTTTGTTTAATTTTCCATTTCAGATGGATGTAGGCTATACGTAGGAACGTCGTTTTGCCGTTGTTCGCAATTAGTTTACACACAGTTTCAAGCTAAAGGGAGTAGTACCATCTTCTGTAAGAATCTCGTAGTCTGATTTTCCTAGAGGAGCAAGGGCGAACCCGGGTCTGAAACCTTCCTCTCTGCATGTTTTTCATCAGAGATCACTCGTATTCGTCCTTGCTCTTTTGAGGAAAGTATATGTTTATCTGTTTGACGTGACCGTGTCCTTGAAGTAGTTACAGGAACGTGCATGTTTTATCATGTTTGACCCTTTCGACTTGATTTCTGTCTTGTATTCTCCAATGTTTATTCACTTCAGTTGTAATCGTGACGTGCTCACAGACACTTGTCTGAACTTCCAGCTTAAGTTTCGAGTAGTTCCGTTTGAGATAATAAATGACGAACATCAAACGTCGCGAAAGAGACAGAAGAAACCTGAGCAGTGCGAGACCAATAGCTCTAAAATGAAACGGAATTCTGGGGAAGTTTATGAATCAAGAAAGACGAAACAAGACGTTCCTGCACGAACCATTGGATCACCTTGTACGGGTAAGTGTCCAAAGCAATGTTTTGACAAGTTGGGTACTGAAAAGATAGAAACTTTTTTCCATACGTTTTGGGAAAGTGGTAATTATGATCTCCAAAATGTTTATCTTTCAAAATTGTTGGAATGGGATGATCCTGTACATTCGGATATTACAGGCAGACCCAGTCGTAAACTTCGAACTATCCACTATTCAGTGTATGATAATGGTGAACAAGTATATGTTTGTCGTCAAGCATTTTTAAGTATTCCTGATTTAAGCGAAAAACGAGTGCGTGCAGTTTTGGCAAAATTGATTCCTTCTGGGACAGTGAAGGTTGATGAAAGAGGAAAGAAACCTCCAGGTAATAAAATCGAAGGTGATCTTCGCCAGTTTGTTAATCATCACATTGAATCACTCGCCACTGTTTCATGTCACTACGGCAGAGCTTAAAGCCCTTTCAGAAAGTACCTGCCACCAGGTTCTTTCGTTAGAGAATGTTATGAAGCTTACCGAGAATGGCTCCAGAAGTACCACACTGGAAAAACGCCTGTCTTAGAAAGTTATTACCGCCATGTATTTGTGAATGAATACAATATAGGTGTTGCCCCCAACTGTGGATGAGTGTAACACGTGTGCAAAACTCAAGCTTGAAATAGCCACAGTGATAAAAAGTGAATCGGATTCACCTCGAACATGCACATTAGAGACTGAACTTAAGGCTCACGTTGTCAGACAAAAAGGAGCTCAGCAGATTATGGGAAGTTACAAAGGCAATACAGATGCAAGTATTGAAGTTATCTGTATTGATTTACAAGCCCTACCGACACCAAAACTAACATGCAATGCCCAGTATTACAAAATAAAAATGTGGACTTACAATTTTGGGATTCACGACATTAAAAATGGAAAGCTACTATGTGTGTTTGGGATGAAAAGATTGCAAAACGAGGGCCATGTGAAATTGTAAGCTTTCTCAGTCATTATTTGGAAAACTTTATTCACGAACAAGTCAAGACTGTCATCATTTTCAGTGATAATTGTGTAGGCCAAAACACAAAATTTCAACATTGTTCTGTCCCTCTTGCGGCTCATTCATTCAGGCCGCTTTGAAACTATTAAATATGTTTTCTTGATTCCAGGACATTCTGAAATGGGTTGTAACCGAGATTTTGGACAAATTAAACTCAACATTAAGGACACTGAGATGTTTTCAAAGAAGCATTACATTCATTTTATTGAGAGAACCAGACGTAAGAATGAGTTCCATGTTGTTGAAGTTAAACAGGAAATGGTAAAAGATTTTGATGTCCTTCAGACCATGGTAACGAAAACCAAACTAACTGGAGCCAAGTTCAAGGAAGGAAAAATCTTGGATTTTTCTAAACAATACAAAGTTGGATTCAAGATACAGCACTTTTATAACACTAACTTACCTAAATACGAACAACTGCAAAAAGGAAATGACAGAGTTTACAGTCAAACACTATTTATCTTATCGTCTACAGAACTTCCTGTGAAATACCCTGCACCACTCAAATTGGCTGATGAAAAACAGAACGATCTTCAGGATCTCCTCGATTTTGTACCATTGCCATACAAAACTGAATTTGAAGAAGCCTTTCGGGGACAACAAGAAGATCTACTGATACCAGAGATGAATGAAGACTATGACAACATTCATTATGATTGAACTATTTTGTTTTTTATTATCTATAGTGATGTATTTTTCATTTTATGTAACTTTTTTGTAGGTTTATATGAGCTTATTCGAGTTTTGTGTATTTTTTCAATAAAGATTTCAGATGTTCCTAAGTGTTGATAGAAAGTTTTCCTTCATTTATATCAAGGTTTTTGAAATTAAATAGGTACCTACTAAAATATCGAACTTACATATTTAATACATTCTCAATACATACTGTTTCAATCCGGTTTTTGAATCAGCAGTGATTAAAATAAAGATACGCCCTTACTGTCCTGACCACTTACAAAACTTTGAGATTGATTTCTGAACACCCCAATTTCGGGATTCGCTTCGCCCCTTCTATTGCAAGCTCCTGATATGTTTCCACTTCATAGATGTTGTTTGCCTCCGCATCTTATTTGACACATTTTGCCTTGCCACCACGGATACCTTCTTCAATAAACACACACACACATATATATATATATCTTATTCGGTTAGTAGTTACAGATCTACCCCCGTCATTAAAGGCATGACATCAACGCAAACCCCGGCCAGTCGAGTTTTAAAGTGAAAATATACTAGTCCCTGAAATTATTAAAGAAATCGGCCAGGATGAGCACATCTGTCACAAGGTCCAAGTCCGAATACTTTCCCAGTTTCGTTTAGTTGAATGTTTCCCATACCATCGGGACATGAGTGTAATTTTAGTCAGTTATATCAGCGGCAGTCAGCCGGTTGTGGAATGCTTCTTTCGCGGGCAGCTGTGCCTCTTTCAACTTCCTCCAGCTGTCAACATAATCATATGGAAATACGCCTTTGCGTGTGACGAGTGACAGTTGGTCAAACCCAAATAACTTCTTGGTGTTGTTAATTTCGAAGGCGGCAGGTACTCGGCCAAAGATGCCAGACTGCGGGACATGAACTTTAATGTATCGACCAACTACACCGAAAATCTGTCTCCCAGCTGCTTCGAAAACATAATCATTTTCTCTTTTGTGTGCGGAATAATGAAGATGTGTTTCGTATCGTAACCGAGCTGCGTGATGATGAAATACTCGTCATAGCTCAGGTGTTGGAAAACCCAACCTCTGTCTTCGGTCTTTAACGAAGCAGATTGCAGAGGGTTAATACAGACCCGATGCACCGCCCTGTGAAGCGGTAATGGTCACACACTTTATATTATATAATATTATGTGTAGTCGCTATGCCAGATAAAAAAACCAAATTTTAAATCGAAAATAAATAAAGATTTTGCGATTTGACATACTATATGCCTATACAAGTAACCTGCCAACCCGAAACAGACATATATGCTTGAAGGGTTAGTGGGCATAACCGCTGAGCTCCTTCGGGTAGCCCAGTAATCCAAAGTTGAGCCAATCAAGCATTTAAAATACATTAGGCCAGACTCCCCATTATATATATATATATATATATATATATAAAACATTAAATAATTCAGAAAAATTACCTAACACGATTTTTTAAAAATATTTTTGATGAAGTTGTTGAATTAACTAGATAATAGTTTGAATGTATAATTTATATAACAATAAAACTACTTGTAAAAAATGTTAAAAATAATTATGTCATAAAATGTAATTCATAAATATGAAACTATTTAGAGCACATTGATACCTCAGATTATATTATTTTTCGAATGAAATGACCGAATAAAAATTCCTGGATTGTAAAAAAAAGTAATATTTAGGAATACGAGTAAAATAGTTTAATTGTCTGAGAAAAAAAATGTATGTATTAAATATAACATATCAAAGAAAAAAGTTTGTAATGGCATTAATAAATAGTGTGATGAAAAAATTTTATTTGAAATGTACAATAACTATTATATGAATATAGAGACTACAACAGAATTGCTTTCGAAATGCTTCAAAATATTTTTTTATATATGGGGTACAATTAAATAAATCATAATTATCCCAAAATTAAGATAAAATAAATTTAACTGATAATATAATGACATTACCATATGGGTTTCTTAAATTTTATCAGGAAGGAAAAATGGGAACCATAAATAATTTAATTTTATTAAAAAAATTGGCAATAAAATAATTAAAAATCAATCTTAAATTGTAATCAGAACATTATTTCTGGTTTTTATTAGTGATCCCAACTTTAACAATATTCTTAATCGTAAACATCTCCTTTGAAAACCGATAATAGAATAAATATATAATAATACCTATTAATTTGTTAAACAAGTTTTTAAAAAAATACAATATAATCATTGTTAATAAAGGTTTCGCTTTTTACAATTTTAGAATCAATAAGCTATTATGCAAATATTTTAGTGATTTACTTAATTTCNTAATAAAGGTTTCGCTTTTTACAATTTTAGAATCAATAAGCTATTATGCAAATATTTTAGTGATTTACTTAATTTCGTTGGAAATATAATTTAATAAGAATTAAAATATCTGTCATTTCTAAGAGCACTTCGATGTTACAACCACAACAATCGATTAAAAATAAATTTTCGTCTCTTATTTCTAAAATAATAACATAAATTATTTTTATTAATAAGTTTATAAAATTATGTATGTATAAGTTCCTAAACAATCTACTCAAGAAATCTATTTGAAATATATAATTTATTTATTTAACTCATTAATATTGATAGAATGTTTTTTTATATTTGGTGCCAAATGTGTTTTATGAAGATAAATAAAAGTTAGAATGTTCCCCATTGAGTATATTATNATTACCTAACACGATTTTTTAAAAATATTTTTGATGAAGTTGTTGAATTAACTAGATAATAGTTTGAATGTATAATCTATATAACAATAAAACTACTTGTAAAAAATGTATAAAATAATTATGTCATAAAATGTAATTCATAAATATAAAACTATTTAGAGCACATTGATACCTCAGATTATATTATTTTTCGAATGAAATGACCCAATAAAAATTCCTGGATTGTAAAAAAAAAGTAATATTTAGGAATACGAGTAAAATAGTTTAATTGTCTGAGAAAAAAAATGTATGTATTAAATATAACATATCAAAGAAAAAAGTTTGTAATGGCATTAATAAATAGTGTGATGAAAAATTTTTATTTGAAATGTACAATAACTATTATATGAATAGAGAGACTACAACAGAATTGCTTTCGAAATGCTTCAAAATATTTTTTTATATATGGGGTACAATTAAATAAATCATAATTATCCCAAAATTATGATAAAATAAATTTAACTGATAATATAATGACAATACCATATGGGTTTCTTAAATTTTATCAGGAAGGAAAAATGAGAACCATAAATAATTTAATTTTATAAAAAAAATTGGCAATAAAATAATTAAAAATCAATCTTAAATTGTAATCTGAACATTATTTCTGGTTTTTATTAGTGATCCCAACTTTAACAATATTCTTAATCGTAAACATCTCCTTTGAAAACCGATAATAGAATAAATATATAATAATACCTATTAATTTGTTAAACAAGTTTTTAAAAAAATACAATATAATCATTGTTAATAAAGGTTTCGCTTTTTACAATTTTAGAATCAATAAGCTATTATGCAAATATTTTAGTGATTTACTTAATTTCTTTAGAAATATAATTTAATAAGAACTAAAATATCTGTCATTTCTAAGAGCACTTCGATATTACAACCACAACAATCGATTAAAAATAAATTTTCGTCTCTTATTTCTAAAACAATAACATAAATTATTTTAATTAATAAGTTTATAAAATAATGTATGTATAAGTTCCTAAACAATCTACTCAAGAAATCTATTTGAAATATATAATTTATTTATTTAACTCATTAATATTGATAGAATGTTTTTTTTATATTTGGTGCCAAATGTGTTTTATGAAGATAAATAAAAGTTAGAATGTTCCCCATTGAGTATATTATAATGAAGTTTCTTCTTCAGAACTAAATTTATAAATGTAAATTTTAAAATTTTATTAATTTATTTAAATAATGTTTATTATTGGGCACTAGCATTTGCATTAAAGAATATAATTCATTAAATGGAATGGTGAACTCTTGTAACATATTATTGGTGTAGTTGTTGTCGGCCCAAATAGTTTTCCACAATCTCGAAATCCTAGCCTAAGACTAAATTTTATCATTTAAATGAATATTTCATAAGGTTGCTGCTACGGAAGCACTCTCGACTGTTCACATTGATAACGATTATTATGTAAACTTATTACACAGATTTTTAACTTCCGATTACATAAAATTATAAGATATACATGCGCATTGTAAAAAAGTTTGGAATTTTAAATATGATCGGAATTCTATAAGTTTTAATCAAGTTCATAAAAATGCATTACGGAATGTGGCCACAATTAATGCAAATAACTTTAAAATCAAGAACAATAATTTTACGGAAAATTTATTATTAATTAGTATAAATGAATTTCATCCATATGGAAAGATTTATTAATGTTTTAAGAAGTAAATTATTGATTCATATTTTGCATTTAATTTTAAATTGCTTTNTGAAATTGCTTTGTTTTATTTATTGAATATAACGGGAGAGGCTATTCTATAGCGCCAATTTTTTTTTTCTTACATTAAAAACAGCAAAAATTTACTTTTATAAATAATTTAATTTGTATTTATTCTAAAATTATGAGAGTAATTATATCCTTTCAGTTTTACACAAATTAAATTACCTTTCATTATTAAACTCACTCAACCAAATATTGATAAGAATAATAAGTTTCTATAATTAAAAAACTTAAAATTTCCGATTTTAAATAACTGAGTTAAAAATTGTTATTGTATATATATATATTTTAACATTGTAAGTTTTATTTTTAGGTTCTGGGCCCGTAAAGCCAAGCCCAGGATTTTTTTGACATTTGTCCTATAGTTTTGGTTTCTTATGTAGGTTTAATTTTTGTTGTTTAATATTTTGATTTATTGTATTCTTTTATCAAATCACCTAGAATTTTAGTCCATTGTAACTTCCATTCAAAGGTAATTCTCCCAGGTTTTATTTTGGTACGATTTATTAATTCCACAAGAGATGCTCTAAGTTTAGAAAAGTTGAATAATATTCAAATTTATATATTTCCCCTCTAATTCATTAAATGTATTAATTATTTTCCGTTAATTGTTTATTATTTTTAAAATCTATTTATGAAAGCAGATTTATAGCTTTTTAACGAATTCCGCCATAATATCTTTAAATAAACAAAATTCATTTCAAATAAATCAGCTTGCCAAAAGTCGTCAAATCCAAATTAAACTACTATTCTTCTATATATGTTATGTTATTCTTTATTCGAATTAATTATATTTTTTTATGGACTATAAATTCATTAAATATTCTTTCACGAATGGACATTACCTATTTTTTAATAATGTTAATTTTTAGATTTACATATTAAACATACACTGAAGAGACAGAAAAACAGGAACACCTGCCTAATATCGTGTAGGGCCCCCCGAGTACACAGAAGTGCCGCAAGACGACGTGGCATGGTCTCGACTAATGTCTGAAGGTATGCAGGACGCAATTCACACCATGAATTCTTCAGGGCAGTCCACAAATCCAATATGCGCCAATTTGAGAAAGGGTTCCACGTCTGTTACATTTAATGATTCTCGTCAGTCGTCGTTCGTCCCGTTCTTTCGCAATCTTTTTCCAGCAGCAGCGATGTCGAAGATGTGATGTTTTACCGGATTCCCAATATTCACGGTACACTCGTGAATTGGTGGTACGCGAACATCCAAATGTTATCGCTACCTCGGAGATGCAATTTCCCATCTCTGCGGAAGGCTGGCTATTTACAATGTAAACTTTTACTCTAACAACATCGCAGGCCATCAAAAACCCGAGAATGGAAGGCTAACTTCCAAGTCTACTGGAGATGTTAAAAAAACTTAATTTACTTAGACCACGGCATTTGGGGGTTGGCACAAAAGTTGACGGACTGTCATAGGGCCTACTTCTACCATGGACAGCACGTTACTTCACAAGTTTTAACCTCATTTTTAGACTACATGCTGGTATGTAATATATTTGAACTCAATAAAACAAAAAATAAACATGGTAACACACGTCTCGGACTTCCTTACATTAATTAAAAACATATCTGAACCCTTGTTATACGACATGCTCTAAGTGATCCATCCAGATCACAGTAATTTTTAATTTTATTATGTCTTCTCTGCCTGTGCCATCCTGGTAAGGTGTAGGATTTCTTGATAGTGGCAAAAAAGTTAG
Organism: Clitarchus hookeri; assembly: GCA_002778355.1. NCBI lineage: Eukaryota > Metazoa > Arthropoda > Insecta > Phasmatodea > Phasmatidae > Clitarchus > Clitarchus hookeri. Next base: position 25,473 of record NQII01003238.1, on the reverse strand, counting down.
AGTGGCAGACGGCCGGTAACCGAGGAAGGCCACCTGGAAGCTCTTACGTGTAGTGACGTGGTTTCTTTTTTACTGTTACAGGCGGCTTGCAGGCCGTACAAATAGGAAAAAAACACTCTTATCTACGAACAATCCATACCAGCTCACCACACGAACCAACCAAACCAGCCGACCTTAAGAACGAACTATACAGACTGACCATATGAACCATATACATCAGCCTAAAATATGAACAAACCATACCAGCCGATCATATTAACTAACCAAACCAGCTGGCTATAGGAACCGAGCAAAGTAATCATCCACGCCAAAAACCTATTCCATCCAACTAGACCAACAACTCATTGAGACTAACTAGGGATACAAATGAGCAAGACCAACCATAAAAACGGATCATACCAGATGATCCGACCATGCCTCCCAGCCATACCAATAATACCATACGAACCATTCGAACAGACCAACCATACGAGACATCCATACCAGTCGTTCAATTGAAACAGTCACCCAAAATACCATATGAACTACTCAAACTAGTCAGGCATACGAACGAACCATACCAGTTATCCATAAGAACCAATCATATGAGCCCTCCACATAAGCCATCAACACCAGCTTAAAATACGAAACAGTCATACCAGTCAACCNAAGAACCAATCATATGAGCCCTCCACATAAGCCATCAACACCAGCTTAAAATACGAAACAGTCATACCAGTCAACCACACCTCCTAATCATTCGAAAATCCCATACCAAACAACAATTCAACCGATCAGACTAACTATCATCAATGTCAGCCAAAGAAAAAACTCTTAATGCCGACCAACCATCCATACCGATCNAACCTATTCCATCCAACTAGACCAACAACTCATTGAGACTAACTAGGGATACAAATGAGCAAGACCAACCATAAAATCGGATCATACCAGATGATCCGACCATGCCTCCCAGCCATACCAATAAGACCATACGAACCATTCGAACAGACCAACCATACGAGACATCCATACCAGTCGTTCAATTGAAACAGTCACCCAAAATACCATATGAACTACTCAAACTAGTCAGGCATACGAACGAACCATACCAGTTATCCATGAGAACCAATCATATGAGCCCTCCACATAAGCCATCAACACCAGCTTAAAATACGAAACAGTCATACCAGTCAACCACACCTCCTAATCATTCGAAAATCCCATACCAAACAACAATTCAACCGATCAGACTAACTATCATCAATGTCAGCCAAAGAAAAAACTCTTAATGCCGACCAACCATCCATACCGATCGTCCATACTAGCCAACGACTCTTTGCGCCCAGGACTGACCACAATCAAGAACTGCTCCTGACGAGACCAATTCCTGCCAAACTGACTATAAAAATGGACAAGGCTTTCCATCTCTACCGAAAGTTGATGACAGCCAATCTCGTAGCAACCTCTGCGTGCAAAATATTCGTAAATCTTATCTAAATAAGGGCAAAATCTTCTCAAATCCTAGAAAATCTTCGCAGAATATTCACAAAATCATCGCAGAATATTAGTAAAAAATCCAAAAATTTAGCAAAAACGTATTACTTACAGTTAACCATACAAATGGACCATACAGGCGATCAGACNGTAAAAAATCCAAAAATTTAGCAAAAACGTATTACTTACAGTTAACCATACAAATGGACCATACAGGCGATCAGACTTACCAACCATACAGACCGCAAATTACTAGCTGCCCATACCAGACGACCATACCAGCCATCCATCCAACCAACTAGACCAGCCAACCATATTGTCCCATCATACTGGTTAAGGTATGACCGCACACAAGACTAACTCCTCCCAAAACTGAGACCTCCCAAAAATGACTCTACACAAGACTGCCTTCTACTGAAACCAACATCTGCCAAAGTGACTTGAACACTTCGCTAATATTAGGNAATGACTCTACACAAGACTGCCTTCTACTGAAACCAACATCTGCCAAAGTGACTTGAACACTTCGCTAATATTAGGGAATTTTCTCAAAATATTTTCAAGATCTTCACGAATCTTCGCCAAAACTTTGCAAATTTTTGCGAAGCATTTGCAAATACCTGCAAAAATCTTCGGACAAACTTNTCACGAATCTTCGCCAAAACTTTGCAAATTTTTGCGAAGCATTTGCAAATACCTGCAAAAATCTTCGGACAAACTTTGCAAAACATCTCACCAAGAACTGATCATACCAAAGCAGAGAACCATACCTGCCAACCAAATTTGCAAACGACTGACTCGACCTGAGAATGACACCACCCAAGACAGACACCTGCCGAGACCAACTCCCGACAAACAGCCTAAAACTCTAAACGAGACCAACCAGCTATACTATCCGACCATACCAATCACCCGTGTCTAAATTTGACGACATACCATCTCGAAACTAGTCGCATGATTCCTACTCTCATTCCTAAAATCCTTACTGCGAAAGTTCGCAAAAATTCGTGAAACTTCGCCAAAACTTCACAAAAAAACCGTAAAACATCTCACCCACCATGATCATGGAGCGAATCGACAGGTGAGTATCAGTAATTATGAGAAGCACTTCGCGATCTATGTCACGAACAAATACATGAGCTATGAATGATCACTCAAAGCATGACGTGAGCCACATTATGAAGGAATGTGTGAAGAGGCTTGGTTAGCCGATATACGAATAAATTCTCGTCCACAAAAATCATGAGACCCCATGGATAAATATGGAGGCAACGTGGAGAAATTGCGGAGCTATTGCAGAGCTGATTACAGAGCAGGCGGAGCAATTGCGGAGTGATTGCGTATGCAAACGGTGCTGATGTCAGTGCAAACTATGGTGCGTGCAGTGGAGAGACACAGATTCCAGAATTATTCAGACTAAACCTAGAGACTTGCCATGCTATCATAGCTTGATTAAAGCCATCATATATGTTGCGCTGAAAAAATCTCACATTCCCTGTTTGCACGATAAGGGATCAGGGATGCTACGGCTTTATGCATGATGTGGTTAGACGTAACCACAAAAGACCTTAGACTCCATCATAAAACTGGAACATGTGTGATATAGCCGCAAGACTCTTGTCGAAAACCACGTAATGAAGCTATGCATGTCGAGGGTTGGTCGGCCGATGGGAAAATTACTTTAAAACAAAAAAANGTCGAAAACCACGTAATGAAGCTATGCATGTCGAGGGTTGGTCGGCCGATGGGAAAATTACTTTAAAACAAAAAAAACATGACACCTCAGCTTCGTCGGAGACGAAACTGAAGATGAAGGTGTCACCTCCATCTTCACCATGAGACCTCAGCTTTGTCTGAGACGAAGCTGAAGATGGAGGCGTCGCATTCATCTTCATCCATGACGTCTCATAATTTTTTGAGGAGGAAACTTTAATCGTACATCGCCGAAGTGAGCCTCGTCACACATTTATTCATAATGTGGCTCACATCATGAGTAGAGGGATTATGGGGATTTTGGCACATCAGGACCTGGGACCAGAGCGTCGGAGCTGTTCGTGCTCTGTCATTCTGGTCTGCTGGCGGCCATCTTGGATACATGTGATGTTGGCTTTTATATTTTGCCTTGATCCCGGTGACCCGGGAAAAATATCTGACCTGCAGATATCATCGCTTGTGCACTAGCATATATTAATATTAATTTATAATATTTCTTAGGCACTTCATTTATATTAGCATATAATATGTGTACATATTACAAATAATATGCATGTACATTTATATTACAATAAAATATGCATTTTGGCATAGAAAATATGGATTGGCGATGGTATCTGCGGTTTTTATATTTTCCTCTAGCCCTTGCTGGTGCGAACAGAGTAAAAATGGTTTTCTCCGGGTGCTCCAACGGTTTTTAATTTATATGAAACATCCTTTTTATCTCTCTGAATAAAACGGGTAAAAATCTTCTTATGGATGACCGCTCCTCCATTCTAAGTGAAGAGTAGAATGAATCTGAGCCTAAAAATTTCTAAAACCTCGATATATTACACTGGAAAAATGGTGTGTTGAACTACGTTTCCGACAGCTAACTCGAGAAAATGAAAATTTTTTCACTTATTGGTTATTCTTCATCAGTGATCTACATTGATTAACATTGGTATTAAGCAATTTTTTGATAGCACGAAAATATCATGGTGGGCGGTCCACCCAACCACACCAGTACATTTTTTTCAGGGGACACTGTGTGTTTTGATTTGAGAGAGATAGCGTGGAAGTTGAAATGGGTGAGGACGTTTAGGTCGGCGAACATGGTCAAGTGTCCCGAGTAAAACTGCCAGCCATCGCCGAGTTCATCACGGGCGATACTGCTGGCAATGGCATCAATCACGTTTCCAACATGCGCGATAATACAGGTGCGACTACTGTCTGGAATCGAACCTATCTAGCCTTCATGCGATGCGTGCGCTCTGGTAGCCGTGCAACTGCTGTCGAGATGATGGTGTGAAGTATTGAGTGTGTCTGATCCCGTGTCAGTGCCAAATAATCTTTATAAAAAGGGTGCCTGATCTCCATCACCACGTTTCGTGGTTCTCTGGGAAGGTGATCAGCGCAGTGTTCACAGAAGAGTTTGATTAATTTTTATGCTTCGGGAACAGGGTTTGCAATTATTTCTGCTGTAATTTAAATGGAATTAAAAATTATTTTATCTCTGGAGAAGGAACGAGGCGTGATGTTGAGAAATTTAACTTGTGTAAGCATGGGCTCGTTTTCACCCTAGGNATATTATTTTATCTCTGGAGAAGGACTGAGGCGTGATGTTGAGAAATTTAACTTGTGTAAGCATGGGCTCGTTTTCACCCTAGGGCAAAAGGCATTATAAACAAACATAAGGATGTGCCTGAATGTAATTGCAATGGTTAAAAACCTATTTGATGCAAATTTACAATCATATATTCATAATCGTTTCGTGAAGTCTGCTATGCTTGACAGCAAGGTTTTCCCATTAAATTTTTTTTCGTAAATTTTCAAAGTGGTGTTTTTCCATCATGCTTGGTAATGACGGCAGTAGTATTTCAAAGATTATTTCCCGAGTCGATACACATCAGGGTTCATGGGAGGCTACTTTATAATACATGCTCCTCCGTCAATACCCCTGCTAATCACAATGGAAGCGCCGCTGCTCCCTGTGTGTTGTAAGAATATTCCGTAAATAAAGTCTTATCTGAGTTATTTTTCCTAAGTTTCTTCATCGTATATGAGAATTCGTTCCAGCTCGAAGAGTTGCGAAAAAGGGAAGGGACATGTATATGATAATGAAGCCAGTGTAGGCGGTGAAACAGTGGAAAATTTTTCAACGTCCTGACACATTTCCTCACCGGCTTTGCTGAAAAAAGTGTCATAAATAGTGCAGAAGGTGACAAGAACACCGACTAAATATTTCCTGAAGACCCCGATGAATTTGCTTATATACTCAGTCATTTGATTGCCTTACACAGTAAGGAGATATCTTTAATCATTGTTGAACTTCATGAAAAGGGTTACATTGAATGAAACCATTGTGTACTATCCATCGTCTGCAAACTTCAGAGAAATGCAAACATTTAATAAATGGAAAAAGAATAATAATACATTTATGTGTTCTTAGCTAAGCACTTTTAATATATTGAACCTTACCCTATGGTTTTTCTTAAAACTTGTTATTTTAGTGGCATATAAAATCGAACGCAAGGGTCTGTATTAAAGAAAAATGGAATGAGAAAGTGCGTTACGGGAAATATGGTTCAACCTGAAGTATTATGTCTTTCTTGGGCTGTCTAAGTTGGCTGAGCTCTGTTTGACAAACAAACGAACTGAGGAAGGAACTTTTTTTGAGATATGAATGGGTGAAAATCGTAAAACTGTTTTTATTTTGACTAACGTTAGGTAAAGCACACAATGCTCGCGCAATACACAAAGGTTGTTAAATGGTTATATCTATTTGCATTAATAATTTTTTATTTTTTTAATATATCTTTGAAACAGCAAGCTATCTTGAAAACTTCTTAGGCATGGGAGACAGCTAAGAATCTCTTAGTCCTGCTGCAGTTAGACAGGTAGGCATTTGTAGGCAGATTTTATTTCGACTTGTACATATGTGAGAAGGAATTCTTTAGGCAGGTTTTCTAGCTCGTTATCTGAGTGCTGCAAGTGATTTTATCTTTCTTTTTGTCGTAATATATAATAAAATTATATGACCACTATTATAACATTGTACCTTTTTCACAATGTCCCACACTTCACAGAGGATATTTCTTGGCCTACCATAACATACATAACATGATGCTTACACACATATGTATTTGCCAGTAAATGCGAATTACAATTTACTTATATATTTATATTTTATAAATCTGTTTGTCTCAGTGCATATCAGTGTTGCCTGTCTCATGCGCGACTAATGGTTTAAATGCTTGTTGTTTCGTATATGCTTACAGTTCTGCTAATATATCAATACAAATTACACATATGGACAATAATTACATATAAATATATAGTATTTAAAACATGACAAATTGATAGCTTGTAGTGTATAACTNTATTTAAAACATGACAAATTGATAGCTTGTAGTGTATAACTGAATTTCTCTTGTAAAGGAAAGTAAAAAATGTGTGACTCGACTGGTGTGGTGATACAACTTTCTCTTGGCCANCGTATATGCTTACAGTTCTGCTAATATATCAATACAAATTACACATATGGACAATAATTACATATAAATATATAGTTTTTAAAACATGACAAATTGATAGCTTGTAGTGTATTACTGAATTTCTCTTGTAAAGGAAAGTAAAAAATGTGTGACTCGACTGGTGTGGTGATACAACTTTCTCTTGGCCANTACTGAATTTCTCTTGTAAAGGAAAGTAAAAAATGTGTGACTCGACTGGTGTGGTGATACAACTTTCTCTTGGCCAGTGTTCTGTGTCATCTCCCCTTCGCTTGTCGAGACATGCACAGTGTTCGCGATTGCAATCGTCTTACGGAGGAAGGTCCTACAGATTCTCATAATGTTAAATGAGTGCTCGAAGTAGGTCGGGTAGGATGTGTTCCTCTGCTAGTGTTGTGACTGTTGGTTGTTCACTAGATGCGAGGGTTTCGTTTCAGTTGATTTTATATTCTGTTGTACAGGCCAGGATGGTCTGGTATTGCATAACATTTTTTAACAAACTGAGTACAGTACTCGACACATGTGTAATAAAGACATAATTGTGATGGTTAGTAAATGCTTACAACTATTTTCCCTTTACAATTGTTTTTAAAAATATATATTTGCATCATCGTGTGGCAGTGGTGTCTCTCTTGCTCGACTTATGGTTAAAGTGTATATTGGTTGGTTACAAGCAAAGGAAAGTCGTCTTTACAAGTCGTATAATGCATATCGTAACTGTATTGTATAAATTTTTTTGTGGTTGGTACTTGTGATCATTTGCTCTTTCTCATTTCATCATGCATTCTAACTTTTTCTTAAATATCTTGTTATGATATCAAAATCGATACAAATACTGTGAACTGTAGCTCCATCGGAGTTCTTTATAAGTAATCTTAGGACATACTTGAAACTTGCAACCTTTTTCGTTGATGGGGGTGATNAGCTCCATCGGAGTTCTTTATAAGTAATCTTAGGACATACTTGAAACTTGCAACCTTTTTCGTTGATGGGGGTGATGTCTATGTTACGAATTTGATGACAGAATATTAAACGGTTTGGAAAATACGACCAACTATGCTTATAAATTCGCATAGGTCTTAAATGGCCTTGTGATAATTTTCGTTCTCGGGAGTGATGTGTATGTTATGAATTTGGTGACTATATCTAATACGATTAGTAAATTAGGGTAAACTGTGCTTATACGATGTAAGAAGTTGTATGACAGGGGGCAATGAACACGAGCATTCTTCAGCTTATATGAACGGTGCTGGCTTGTCAGTTTCGAGAGCCTCACATAGTCTATCAGAGACGTGGCCCTTTCGAGAGCCTGCCATAGCCAATCAGAGCCGAGATCCTATCGAGAGCCTAGCGCAGCATGTTAGGATAACTCCTCAATCCATCGAGTCCTCAGTCGCCAAAAAGGGGTCACCGGCGGAAATTGTGCAGACATTTTTTTTGAGAGAATTTTAGAAAATTTGTAGGGAAATTCGGGAAATTTTGAGGGGNACTGAGCCACATTGTGGGATCATCGGCGGAAATTGTGCAGACATTTTTTTTGAGAGAATTTTAGAAAATTTGTAGGGAAATTCGGGAAATTTTGAGGGGATATCTAGCATACATTGCTGTTTTTGAGAAAAAAAAAGGAAATTTCGATGGGGAAAAGGGGAAAAAGGGGAAAATGATGTCATTCAAGATGGCCGCCATGTGACCCTGTTCCCCCTTCTCTTTACACTGTTTTACAACTGTCTATTTTCTACTACTCTTACTGTATGTGAATTATAATTTATGCGTATAAAGAGTTTTATTTGCTGACAATGGGTGCTAGGAAAATCGCCGCACATGGAATAACCATATGGGTTTTTTTCCCGCTGCCTAAATTTCCTAATGTACTGATTTTAAACTTANGTTTTTTTCCCGCTGCCTAAATTTCCTAATGTACTGATTTTAAACTTAGGAGGAAGTTGTTTTTCATGATGAGAGTCTATGCCTGGGTTAGGGGGGATGCATGGGATCCTTCACTTTGCGTGAGTGGTAGCAAAGTGGTTTGAACTCTGTTTTTTGAATTTTTCCAGCCATGATTATTCTATAGAAAGCACCACAACACATCTGTACNATTTATGCGTATAAAGAGTTTTATTTGCTGACAATGGGTGCTAGGAAAATCGCCGCACATGGAATAACCATATGGGTTTTTTTCCCGCTGCCTAAATTTCCTAATGTACTGATTTTAAACTTAGGAGGAAGTTGTTTTTCATGATGAGAGTCTATGCCTGGGTTAGGGGGGATGCATGGGATCCTTCACTTTGCGTGAGTGGTAGCAAAGTGGTTTGAACTCTGTTTTTTGAATTTTTCCAGCCATGATTATTCTATAGAAAGCACCACAACACATCTGTACACGACACATGATTTTTTCCAAATCCTTAATTAATTTTTTTAAATAATTACGTTCGTACACGATAAACATATATATATAATATATATATATATATATACACTTTATGTAAGGGGCGGCTAGAAACTTAATGAAAAAATATTTTATTTACTATAACTAAACTGATATATTAAATATTTTATTTTCTTTAAATTATAACAAAAATTATAAACTAAATATTTTTTCTTTGCCAATTGTGTTTTTTTTTTTTACTTATAAGGGCAGGACATATCTCGAGATTAAATAGAAAACTTTATGTGGTTTTAAATGCATTTACTTATGCATACACGTTGCAATATTCTCCTTTTGCAAGATACAAGGAATACTTTTTTTCACGTGTTCCTTCTCTGAGTCTTGGAGGGTATTACACACATATTTTTTTAATGTACGAATAGTTCCTTGTAGTCTTTTTTTTATGTACCAAGGGTTATCATAACAACAAACCTTAGTGCTTCGGCGTGGCACAGGGCACAGCAATATCTTTCATTTTTTCAGTCGTGAAGTCTTGTGGCGTACGTCTCGACGAGCTGTCGAAACTGCGGGCAGCGGCAATGCTTGTAAAATTTTACAAAATTCGTTCTTATTGAGCATGCATTGCGAATCGCCGACTCTTGGCATGTTACAAACACATACACAGGGTAATAGGGAATTATGGAAGAGTCCAGCATTGCCGGAATTTACTCGTACGGAATATTCCTCTCGTCCCATCTTAGTTCGTGCGTTTCGTATGTCTGTAGAAGGTACGTGTGTTGCATGGTGCGGTCGAGGGGCTGCCATGGACACGGCAGTAAAAAAGTGAAAACTTTGGTTTTCTCGCCATCGTCACTTTACGAGATAGCAATCTAATTAATTGTGTACGATTCCAACGAGCTTAAACCTTGGATGTTGCAAAACATTTTTTTTCCACTAGATGTTTTTTTGTTATATAAAAAACATTGGGTTCCCTTGCACATACCTAGATTCCAAATTATTTTACAAAAACACATAAAACTGAAACTTATTCGAGGTCCATACAAATCGGTCACATGTGTTCGGGGTTGGTTTCCAAGCCGGATAGTGCTTGACAGTAAATTTCTTGAAGGGGAGCATCTTCCACGGGTACAGCTTGCGAGTAAACTTCCACACGGACGTCATCTTCTAATTGTAGTGAGTTTTCAACTGGGAGGGCGTCTTCAACGTAGACGTTTTCTTCAATGGGGAAGTCGTCTTCCACAGGCGCAGACGTCACGAGGGCTGCTCGGTGGGCCTTGCACCAACCACTGCGATGCGGTGTGTCGGGAACCGAGGTGGCGCAGCCCTCGAAAAACTCCGTGCATGGGAGGCAGTCCGGCATGTCTTCGTCCTGCTGCAGAAAGGCTGGCAAATACTTGAATACGGTCGAAATTTCGTTAGGTGTGTAGACCAGGAGAAATTCTTTCGGCAGCTACGGTAACTCGTCCTGTCTGTCCAAGGCACTAATCTAGCGTATCCTTCCGAATGCCCAAATGGCTGAAAGGATTTTATGGCCGCCTGGACAACACGCGTTTTTCTGAAATTGAGAAAAATGACTGATTTCTCGAGGCAGCTCAGAGTGCGTCTTATAAAGAGTTTTTAAGGAAAAAAAATAGTCTGCACTCACAATTTAATTAGACCAACGATTGGTGGGAACGAAGGTTTCCGAAAACGCACGAGCAATTAGCCAATCCAATAGATTGTCATGTGACGTGGTTAGCCATTGATAATCAGGGGTAGGGGTGAAGTCCTTACAACTTATTGGCCGAACGATGTTGAATAATTGTCATAGGGGATTAATGAGTACGGGCATATTAGTAAATGAGAAACAGTGGAGGAGGTGAACCGACAAATTTGTTGAACAAATATTTTCGAAAACACCCGAGTAATTAGTTAATGTGAACCATTGGCAGAGCAATTAAATATATTGGAAGTGGGTGGGCAATTAGTTAATGAGAATCAGGGGTGGGGCAATTGATGAATTAAATGTATTGGGAGGGGGTAGTGGAGATGGTCAGTTGTCTTCTGGGGAGCGGTACTGGGGATAGTACCATTAATGTAAAATAAATTACTTCCGTTAAAGTAAGTATAAAATACATGTAATTAAAAAAAACATTTATTACTGATGTATGATTTATTGCGAACTATATGGCCATTTTATCTAAATAAGTGTTGTATTGTGACAATATCATTATTTTAAAAGTCTGTAATTTTTAGCTAGTTTTTTTGTTATTTATGTGTAGACAAACATATTGTATGTGTTTGTTCAATATAAATCCTATATTTCTAATAGTATTTTTTAGAAATTATGTTGGAAATACTTTCGTAAGGTTTAACGTTCTTTAGAAAATTTTAAATAAAATGTTTGCCTTATTTGGATTGTGGAAGACTGTACAGCAGCGAAGGTATTATAGTTGGCACGTGGTAGATAAATTCCTTTTGTGGTTGACAGCCGACTTCCGAACTTCGTGAAGGGTATCGCAAAGTAAATGCTATGTGTAAGGCACTAAACTGACATTTGCAATTACTNCCCTAAACTGACATTCGCAATTACTGAATGCAATTACGTCATCAATGCCCAAAGAGAGGCATTTAAACGTAAATGTTATCATAGGCTGCGGCAGCTCGTTTTCGGTAATGCCTAGAATCTCGTTGGCATAAGTTATTTCCCGTTATTAATTGCTCGGAAGCGGGCGATGAGTGGTTTTTGTATACAATGACTCAGAATTATACATGAAATCATGTCGATGGTTGTGTTCAGCGTAAGCAGCGTTGCGATACGCCCTGGTGAAGGTTTGTAAGGCGATTCACGATAAATGACACTATTTCAGATAATTGGTTTCAGAAAGTTAATTTGGAACAAACAAATTGAACTCACTCAAATTAATTATTACAATGCTATTTAATTTTGACCAACTACAAACTTTAGACATTACATTTAAAGACGGGTCAGGCTGTGTTAAGTGAAAAATTTTAACAACATCCAATACCATTTGCTTAGCTGACTTGTCACATAAAATTTATATTTAATTCACAAACTCCATGTTAATATTCATAACTGATAACTTATTTAACAATATTTTCTTTACTTTAAACATTAAGGCAAAGCTTCAGCTTTTATGTGAAAATTCTTCGTTTTCGTGTCATAATTTCAGTTTCAGAGGTATTATTTGAAATGCGTGATTATATAAATATAAGATTTACTTGTTGTTAGCCTACGTTATTAAGGCAATAAAGGCTTATAAGATCACTTTTCTGTCTGTGTGTCTGTGCGATTGTGTGTCCACCCTTTCAATTTGTGAACGCGTGAAGCANAGGCTTATAAGATCACTTTTCTGTCTGTGTGTCTGTGCGATTGTGTGTCCACCCTTTCAATTTGTGAACGCGTGAAGCAAAATTCACCAAACACGGCACACACATATAACTCAGTAAGGACACGTGGATTTTATATTTCTTGACCACGCCGGGCCTTTACTATCCAAATTTCGGCCATTTTAAAATTTAGGGTAATAGGTCATATCTCTGAAACCATTTAACTGATTTTAAACCAATTTTGTAAGCTTACAGAGCAAGGCGTAAGTATTTAATTCAACGGTAAAATCTGTTGTTGGTTAGCGATTTTGGAAGATAGCGCCACTTGAAAAAATTAATATACTCATACAATTTTCACCAAATTTGGCACGTAAGTAATACTGTGTTATGCCAGATAAAAGTAAATATCTGAAATCTATTAGCACTTATTTTAAAAATGGCTCTCCTACTAATATTTTAGATTTATTTGATATAACGATCATACCGTTTAACCAATTTCAATCATACTTTATACGCTGACAGTATGCATTACAAGCATCATACAATCCATACAACAATTACTATTGTCAGCAATTTTGAATTAATACAGTTTTTGTGTATTATCACGGGAAAAAATAGACTGATCCTTGCCAAATTTAGCACACAAGTAGTACTGTCTCAGTTAAAATATAAACTACGTTTCAAGTTTGTCAGTCTCTTAAATTTCACAAATGGAGAACATTTAGTTATTTAAGCATAGTATGCTACAACTTCGAAATCATTTAATCAATTCGAACTTAGATTTGTGTGCTGGGCGTAAATAACACACATCAGATGTGTCCACACGAAGACGCTGTTGTCGTCCATTTTGTAAGATAGTGCCACATGAATAAATCAGGTTTTTATAATATATCTACAGAAAAAATTTACTTATTCCTACCAAGTATGGCAAACAAGTAGTACTGCGGCAAAATATGTAAATTGAAATGTTTTAGGCATGTGAGTTTTCCGTGCTATATCGTCGAAAACATGTCATTAATTCCAAAGCAATTTTGTATGCTGGCTGCATATATTACAATAATCAAATTTCTGTACACAAAATCTCTTTTGTATGCCATTTTGTAAAAAAGTATCACATGAAAAAATTAAAATTACGTGATACCTCCGAAAAAAACATCCGGTTTCTACCAAATTTGGCAAACAAACAACACTATGGCAGGCCATGTAAACTAATAATGTTTGAGAGGGTCAGACATACATATTGTCAAAATGGCGTCTATGTAAATGATTTTGTTCATAATGTTTTATATCTGTAACTTGAAAATAAATTTTAGCTTAACTTTATATGCATACAGAATCATTTGTATCAATCAAAAATGTCTATGCAAGGGCTCATTTCTCCGCCATGTTGTAAGAGAGCGCCACGAGAGATAACACAGTTTTTATTCCATTTCTCAAATAACAATCAATTTCTTTCAAATTTTGCGAAAAATTTGTACTGTCGTTGGCCATATTAATTTATGGTTTAAGTGTGTAAGACTCTTATTTTCTGAATGCCCTTAATTAGATATATATATAAAGCATTCTAAGACAGCGTCTTAACAGGGAGCTCGGGAGCCAAAAGCTTGGTAAGGAAATCACAAACCTCATGCGTTTGCATTCCGCTTCGATTGTGACCATCTTGGCAGCCAGTGCCAAAATTCAAAAATTTCAAAATTTTTGGCAAATTTAGTTTCAAAAAATTATTAAGTTGACAAAATTAATTCTCAAAAAAAATATTTTTCAAAATTAATGTTTTTAAAAGATTGATTTAATATTTAAAGAGTAGGATTAAATATTCCAAAAGTAAAAAAAATTCTTAACATTTCAAAAGTTCCAAAAAAAAATTTTNATTCTTAACATTTCAAAAGTTCCAAAAAAAAATTTTCCCGTGCTCATTCCCTGGCGGCCATGTTTGTTCATGGCTCCCTAAGCCAACGCCAAGGAGGTAGCCATGTTGGTTGTGGCTCCACAAAGACACCGCCCAGTCGTTATGTAATGCTCTGGCATTCAAGGGGGATGNCAACGCCAAGGAGGTAGCCATGTTGGTTGTGGCTCCACAAAGACACCGCCCAGTCGTTATGTAATGCTCTGGCATTCAAGGGGGATGGTGCTACGGTGACACAATGGATAGAGCGCAACTCCATGTTCTTGCATTCACACACTGAGGGCGGCTCCCAAGAGAAACGCCTGCCAGGACATAGCCTCGGGCTACGGGACTTCACGCTCTCGCATTCCATAGCAAGGGTGCCGCGGTGATGCAATGGGTAGAGTGCAACTTCGCGCTTTCTCATTCTGAGGGTAGGACAGGTGTGTCCGAAGAGAGACACCTTAGATTGCAAGTTAAATGTCACGCTNCGCGCTTTCTCATTCTGAGGGTAGGACAGGTGTGTCCGAAGAGAGACACCTTAGATTGCAAGTTAAATGTCACGCTGTAGCATTCCATTTCAATGGGGCCGCAGTAGCATAGTGGATAGAGTGCATGTAAAAATTTCGTACTCCCGCATTCACAGGAGAAGGCAGACGTGCCCCAAGAGAGACGCCTGCCTCAGACTACGGGACTTCACGCTTCAGCATTCCATTTCAATGGGTGCCACAGTGATGCAATAGGTAGAGCACAACTTCATGCTCTCGCATTCACAGGGGAGGGGCAGGCGTGTCCCAAGAGATACGCCATAAATTGCAAGTTAAATGTCATGCTCTAGCATTCCATTTCAATAAGTGCCGCTGTGACGCAATGGGTATAGCGAATGATAAAACTTCATGCTCTCGCATCCGCAGAGGAGGGCAGACGTGTCCCAAGAGAGATGCCTGCCTTGGGCTACGGGGGACTTCACGTTCTCTCATTCCATATCAAGGGGATGGTGCCACGGTGATGCAATGGGTAGAGCACAACATCATGCTCTCGTATTTACAGGGGAGGGCAAGCAAGCGTGTCCCAAGACATACACCTTAGATTGTAAGTTAAATGTCACGTTCCAGCATTCCATTTCAATCGGTGCTGCGGTGACACAATGGTTAAAGCGCATGTTAAAACTCCATGCTCTCGCATCCACAGGGGAGGGCAGACATGTACCAAGTGAGAGCGTGCCTCGGGCTATATGGGACTTCACGTTCTTGCATTCCATATCAAGGGGATGGTGCCCCGGTGATGCAATGGGTAGAGCGCAACTTCATGCTCTCGCATTCATAGGGGAGGGCAGGCATGTCCCATGAGAGACATCTTAGATAGCAATTTAAATGTCACGCTCTAACATTCAATTTCAATGGGTGCTGCGGTCACACAATAGGTAGAGCTAAACTTCATGCAATGGCATTCACAGAGGTAGGGCAGGCGTGTACCAAGAGAGACGCCTTAGATGGCAAGTTAAATATCATGCTCTAGCATTCCATTGTCCCAAGAGAGACGCCTGCCATGGGACGCTGCGTGTAGATGACAAGTTATATGTCATGCTGTAGCATTCCATTTAAGCAGAGCCCTGGTAGCATAGTGGATAGAGTGCAGAACTTCGTGCTCTTTCATTCACAGGGGAGGACAGGCATGTCACTAAGAGGAAGAGATGCCCACCATGGGAAGTTGCTAGTAGATGACAAGTTAAATGTCACTCTCTAGCATTGCANATGCTTGGAAAGGCGTTTTTATTGCAAATAAGTATTAACCAATACGTACAGTAGTGCGGTTAATATTATTAACGCTCCCAAGCAAGGACACGATAGGCAACGGCTGCAAGCGGCACACACCTGAATGGCGGAAATATATATTTAAATAGTCAAGTAGTATGATTAAAATTATTAACGCCCCCCAGGCATTGGCAACGTCCCCGAGAAAATATCGTTCCAAGCCTACAGCCCCAGGCAACGAGTGATTTTCCACACATGATGTGCGTGGCTCTGCCGAGATATACGTTTTTGTACCAAGGCGACACACACACACAAACACACACACACACTTAAGCGCGAGTGTTGGAAATATTGACATTTCACTGCAGTAAAGCTGTGCGCAAAGCCGGCGACTCGCCGAGAAATACGTTTTCGAAAATATATATTTTAAAAAAATATGAAAAGTAAAGAACCAATAATACTTACACACATAGAGCAGACCCGTCTGTTGTAGGTCTTGCTTCTACGACGCTTCACGAGATACTATATGATACAATGCTTAGAAAGGCGTTTTTATTGGAAATATATATATATACAAATACATAAAGTAGTATGATTGAAATTATTATTATCGCCCCAGGCAGGAAACACGCAATGCAACGGCTGCAAGCGGCACACACATGAGTTGCGGAAATATTTATATATATAAAATATATCAAGTGGTATAATTAAAATTATTAACCCCCCCAGGCATTGGCGACCTCTTTTCAAAAAATTGTTGTTTGGTGCCCTACAGCCCCAGGCAACAAGTCATTTNCCCCCCCCAGGCATTGGCGACCTCTTTTCAAAAAATTGTTGTTTGGTGCCCTACAGCCCCAGGCAACAAGTCATTTTCCACACATGATGTGCGCGGCTCCGCTGAGAAATACGTTTTTTTACCCAGGCGACACACACACACACACTTTAGCTCGAGTGTCGGAAATATTGATATTCCGCTGCAGTTAAGCTGTGCGCGAAGCCAGCGACTCACCGAGAAATATGTTTTACGCACCATCGCCCAACCGCCCTCCACAGCAGTTGCTACAATAGAGCATGTAGGCAAGGACACGCGGACCTCGACAGCAATCCGCACACACACGTGGAGAACTTATTTATTTTTACATATCGTTCTCTCTACCATCTATATGAAGGACAGCATGCCTCCATTTGGAGATCACAGGGTGTTTTTATTGTATTTGCGCAATTGGTGCTTAATTCAACATATCATCTTTCAAAGGTCTCATCAACACATGCAAACAAAGATTNATTGTATTTGCGCAATTGGTGCTTAATTCAACATATCATCTTTCAAAGGTCTCATCAACACATGCAAACAAAGATTCACAGCGTAAGTTACACCAAAGGGGAAAAATACATATTCATTACTAGATATTCCGAACATATATATGGTTTCTACTGTTGGGAGTGATTCCATGATTGTTTTATAAACATATAAATATAGGATAAGTTACCCTTGTCGAAATCACTGCCGCAACAAATCTACTTACCTCTAACGCAAACACTACAAGCAGTGGCCGGGAGGTTTATCTCAGTGTCTTCCCAAATTCGATTATCATTTAATTACCCTCCTATGAGACCACATACTCCATGCNCGGGAGGTTTATCTCAGTGTCTTCCCAAATTCGATTATCATTTAATTACCCTCCTATGAGACCACATACTCCATGCTTTTGCATTCCAACCGAGAGGTTGTCTCAGACATCGCACGTTTGCATTCCAAGCTGGGAGGATTATATCAGAGTCTTCTCAAAAATAATTGTAATTAAAGGCTATCCTATTAATGATATACACCACGTTCTTGCATTCGAAGCCAGGAGAGTTATCTCAGAGTCTCCCCAACATATGTGCGAGAGTTATCTCAGAGATTTCCCAACCATACACAATGATAAAGTATTAAAGGCAAGGCACACTACTATGAAAACAATGGCAGGAACAATCGTGTGACAACTGTAACATATCATTTCCATATGCCTACAATGCGAAGAGACATATGAAGCATAAATGTAAGCTATCGCGGAAATAAAGTGAAAACACCACCGCTCATAAAGGAACCTAACATGTTACGTGAGGCTCTCGCCAACCTATCATAAAGGGCGCTACACCAGCGTCCATAAAGGAACCTTACATACAATGCGAGGCTGTCGTTCACTGAGGAAAGCCGAGACATGCAATACAAATTGACATGTATACAGTATATAAGCTAGCATCACGTAAAATTAAGATCATTCCGTTGTTGAGCACAATTGTGAAAGCAGTCTTGTTTACAACAATATGATGACAGAATCAATTCACGAAGAATCACAGTCACCAACATCGACATCAACAGCAAGGTATACTGAGGAGCCACTACACGCATTANATCAATTCACGAAGAATCACAGTCACCAACATCGACATCAACAGCAAGGTATACTGAGGAGCCACTACACGCATTATGATATCTACGTAACTACTACAATCGTGCATCCTGCTATAATATGAGGATGGAACCAATAGCGGAAGATTTACAGTCTACAACCTGGCCAACAGCAAGGGGTGGGGTCCTGAAGAGCCGATGCAAGCGATACGCCATCAATGTAACTACTGTGGAAATACTTTTAACACAAGGTATAGTTCACGTCGGCATGAAAGTTGCCATTGCATGTTCAGCCTGGCATACAAAACGTTCCACTGTGATACCTGTGATGCCATGTTTTCCATAAGTGATAGTGTGTATAGCCGTAACAATACATGCAAAAGCTATGTTTGTCGTTCATCAGGAATGGAGTGCATGTATTGCGGCAAGAAATTCAGGAATCATAGCTGGACCAAACGACATGAAGATAAAAACTGTAAATTTGCTACCGTCTACAAGACCTACCCATGTGATAACTGCAGTGCAGTATATTCGAATAAGGGCCACTTGAATGCTCACAGAAGATATTGTTCTTCTTCTTCTAAATAAGTTAATATAAAGGTTTCGCTGGAATGAACACTATGTTGAGCATGTATCAAATGTAGTTATGTATTTATTTTATGTCAAGTCTGTAAAAAAGGTAAAGGTATGTAAATGTTTTCAGTGTTATTCATTTATGTTAATCCTTGTCAATATTAAGTTCACCTCCATCTCTCAGAAAAACTAGATTTTGACAAAGTCGAAAATAAAATTAACTGTAAAAAATATTTACATATTAATATAAACGATCACCATCAGTCCTTCACAAGGACGACAGCTCGAGTCTTCGCTAACATGGATAGCTCTTAACAACCAAACATAGAATGAAAAAATTAACGATGCTATACAATACCAGACTATTCTGGACAGTACAACAGACTAGCAAATAACTTCCTTAACAACCAACTGAAAACGGTCCAACATATTCAGTGTACAACACTAGCAACAGAATGCGACTGTTGTGATATGCTAGGGAATATGTGAGACAGCTCAGATGGTTGGGTGACGACGCAAGTGCCGTGCAGGTCATGTCAAGTTTAGCGAATAACAGTAGCCAATAGTGTGTTATGTAAGGCTCCAAAGGTCACACAGACCCTGCTACGCACACGATAGCCTTCAGCAAGCATTACTGAAATCNTGTGTTA
The DNA here is from genome assembly GCA_002778355.1 of Clitarchus hookeri. Lineage (NCBI taxonomy): Eukaryota > Metazoa > Arthropoda > Insecta > Phasmatodea > Phasmatidae > Clitarchus > Clitarchus hookeri. The sequence continues at coordinate 5,817 of NQII01003238.1, read as the reverse complement.
TGTAAGGCTCCAAAGGTCACACAGACCCTGCTACGCACACGATAGCCTTCAGCAAGCATTACTGAAATCCGACGTGCAGAACACTTACCTATGTGTAGAAACACAGATTGGAACCTAGTACTTTGACTCAGAGGTATCTTACAACCTACTATCATCGAAGAACATTAATGCAGACATGATTCATGAACCTTCTTTGAAGAGTGACGGGAAGTCTTGCTGCATAGTGTTGTAAAGACGTTTATGACTTGGTTGAAAGACCTATATATATATATGAAAGCATATACAATAATAAAATTAAGGATGGATAACTTACAACAAACTGAGATATGTAAAAAGCCGAAAAAAATATGGACAAGTTGTATGCCAAACGTGCGAGTACCCCATGAATACTAAGGACGACGAGCAGGCAATACGAAATAATCTGAAATATTTATATTTTTGAATGGCTGTAATGACCAGCCCCAAATTGCGATAGTGTATAAATGGGAGGATATGTTATGGCCTATAAAATTTAGTATAATATCTGCCGCTGTCGAGGATTTACACCACGTTGTTGCAAGCGATCGCGATAAGTACTTACAATTTAAGCGCGCTCGCATGGAGCGCGACGCAGTGTTGGCGACACGCAGCGTACAGAACGCCTTACGTGAAATACATCAACACGTTTGCTGTCCTTGCAGTGAAAACTCTCTCTCATCTTGTGACATACACACAACGTGAAACACACGGCAACACGTGAAGTACACTTTAAAATCCTTAACTAACATGTTAAATTTTATTTAAACTGGTGCAACAGAAAGAATTATCGGTCTATCGAGTTCTTGTGCCTCTATAAAAGAAGGCTCTCTTAGTCCATTGCAGAAACAAACAGCAGCCAATTATAAAGTGCCGGCACANCTTGTGCCTCTATAAAAGAAGGCTCTCTTAGTCCATTGCAGAAACAAACAGCAGCCAATTATAAAGTGCCGGCACATAGTAAATAAGAACATAGAGACGAAACTGTGTGATGTTTCCTTTGATGTGGAAAAACCCATTGGCTGTTTGGCTGCGAACAGCTCCGGGAACAGACCTTGCTGTATGTGTGACTTGCTACTGTATGCTACTACAGGTTCCGACCGTGTGCATGACTGTTACTTTCAACTTAAATGAGATATATTTAATACTCTTTGTTAAAGCGTTGTGTGTTTCGGAAAGGTACAGTCTATCCCTCTTGTCGGTAACATAATAATACGTTTATGTTATATATCTACTCACCACCATGATGCAGACGAAACACCTACCCCAAAATATATATTAGAGCACCAGTAGCAGGTGCCAGCGAGATGCGGTGTTGATCCTGGGCGCACACGCAGAGCACAGTGGCCGGTCGGTGCACGAGTGATCATTGAAAAAGCTGCGGGGGCTATACATATCCCTTCCGAAAATACCGATGTGGAATGGTAGAGCATGAGACATGTCTCCGGCAGGCTGCCAGGTAAAATGTTGTTAGAAGGAATATGAGTAAACCAAGGTGGAAAGACTGTTGTACTGAGCAGGATGGTCTTGTCTAGCACTTTTTAATGTCTCGTAGAGTATCTCATTACGATATTGACATGAAAGAACACATGACATGTTCAGCCGATAGTTATCTTGGATGGTGTCATCTATTTTAACGTTAATCATTTATCAAATCAATGCTAATATTAGGTTCACGTCCATCAATAGGAAAAGCCAATTATCAGATTTTGTCAAAGTCCGAAAGAGAATTAATATTTTTGTACAGTTCCAAGGCACGAACTCAGTTCTCTATCGGAGGTTTCTTGAGACGACGGCCATCTTGGATGGATTCATAGTATTATTTTAACGTTATTCATTTATTATATTCATGCTTATCGAAGGATTCTTGGACGATGTCATCTATTTTAACGTTATTCATTTATCAAATCAATGCTAATATTAGGTCCACGTCCATCACTAGGAAAAGCCAATTATCAAATTTTGTCAAAGTCCGAAAGAGAATTAACTTATTTGTACAGTTCCAAGGCACGAACTCATTGCACCAAACATCCTGACATGAGGTCTGAATGTTCGGTGTTACGGTTTGAATGGCGTCCCTAATTCTCGTTTTGAGGTCGTCAAAGTTAGCCCGAAATGGTGGACGAAACATTTGATCCTTTATGTACCCCCGATAAAAAAAATCGCACAGGGTAAGATCTGGACTTCTTGGGGGCCAGTGATGAAGAGCCTGGACATAGGCTGCTCCTCGACCAATCCAGTGTTGCAGCAACGTCTCGTTTAGGTATCCGTGAACAGCTATGTGCCAATGGGGTGGTGCACCATCCTGCTGGAAAATTCAGTCCCCACCGCCTCTTCTAACTGAGGAAACAACCACTCTGTAAGCCTGTCGAAATAAGCGATTCAAGTATCAGTGGCTCGTGAAAATAGAAAGGGCCAAAAAAAGTGTATTTAGATACAGCACAAAACACATTAACTTAGGGGGAAGTGCGCGCTTGTGTCCCGTGATTTCATGTGGAGGCTCCTGACCCCATATCCGAACGTTATGCCGGTTCAAGTTACCATTTGTATGGAACGTCGCTTCGTCACTAAAAACCAGCTTAGACATGAAGGCATTGTCTACCTCGTTCTGGGAAAGGAAACATCAGACCGTTATCTTCACATTGACGTCTCGAATGCGAGCTCGCTACACCCACACTACCTCAAACCGAGAGTTATGAACGCCATCCAAACCGAAACACCGGACATTCTGACAAGAGCGTGGAACGAGTTACATTATCTCGTACAAGTCGTTCAGGCCACTCATGGTGGTCACATTGAACATTTATTAATGTATGGTAAACAAACTGCACGGTTCCGCGGTTCATTTGATTTGTAATCAAGGTTGTAGGTTGTTTGGTTTTGATATTATAGTCCTTCAAAGTTAGGGTATTCTTTCAAAATTGTGTAATGCTTCTAATCAAGTAAATAAGTAAATAAGCAATGTATTTACGAAAAGTGAAGTGTTTTAGGCGTGTTTGAGCTCCCGTAAAGCTAGTACCCAGGAATGTACAAAGAGAGGCATGTGATGACGAATAATATGACTGAAATTTGATGGATATGCGGATTTTACGTAGCGTTACGGCGACGTGTATTTTGCCAGCTTAGTTGGCGCTCCCGCTGACTGACATTTTAATGCGCTCTCCTAAAAAGCCCCCTTGGCTACGTAATTTAATTAGCTTTGTGGCGTTTGCGTATGGCCGTTGGGCGGGCTGGCTGTGGCCAGGGTATTTAAGTTGGGACGAATTGTGAAGTACCCCCGGGGTGTTTAGTTTCCATCCACAGTCGGCTCGACTTTGATTGCGTGCATCGTCGTAATTACTGGCGAATTTAATGAAACTGGTCACGGTTTGAAATTTCAAATTAGTTTAAATCTACAGCTGCGAGCTTTGTGCGTATTAGCATTTTCTTTGCGGAAAAGGCAAAGTTTCGAAAAGGGTGCAGTTTTTATTATGAACCAAGCTGTTCCACCAAAATCAACCATACAGGTCTGACTAATGTACCAGCTTTTTTTCAAACGTTTACACTGAGAGAGCTTGGTTAGAAACTTCAATGAAAATACGTACGTCTGTCTCTCATTCAGGCATGGTTAACAGCACGGATGAGAGAAAACTGGGGATAATTAAGTTCGGTGCCCTTCTCTGGGGCTGGACCTGTCGTCCCAGCTCGGCAGGTGAAATAAGCTGGGTGTGAAGCAAAGGTGGAATTAATGAAATGNTGGGGCTGGACCTGTCGTCCCAGCTCGGCAGGTGAAATAAGCTGGGTGTGAAGCAAAGGTGGAATTAATGAAATGGGATAAACGGAAGTAACATGAGAAAACTCCCACACGAGAGCTGTGTCCGCTGCAGTCGGCAAACGAGAATCACCGTCCGAAAAACTAACTACCGCAATTCGGGGTTAACGATTATTGCAGAAACCCCGTGATAAAAAAGCTGGTGAAGAACCTGTAAGCCAACGGTCGATACTTTGATGCAGCTCAGTATTCAAATTGAAAGTGAAATTTGTTTTAGTACTAACTTATTCGGTTTTTATTAAAATTATAAAACGTATGTGTTGTTTTGAACCAATGACTTCACGTTTGTAAGTTTGGTTTTCCTTTATCAACCTTGTTTTTAACGTCAAATTCTCTTGCAATGCACTTGTAGTTTGTTCAGCTTTATAAACGAACAGAGTAACTAGTCCCATGTGTTTTCGAAAATATAATCCGATTGATTTATTGTTGCGACAAGTTACGGAATCCAGTTATGGTTGAAATATATATTACGCACTCACTCGGGTAAACTAATTTAAAAGGTAACGCGTAAAATATAAAACCACACCGAAATCATATCTGTGAACTACAACCTTTTCGTGGTGGTACTCTACAGAGCTTAAAATCTTATTAGTAGATCCTACAGAGAGCTCATTTCCATCACTGATGTTAACCTCTGGTTGCTGGACTGCAAATTGTGTGGCTGCAGATGATGAAGAAAGCAGTTAGCATTTCAGTACACTACGCAAAAATCATTATTTTATTATGCGTTTAGCATTTATTTAAATACATTTTTATTATTATATTTTGTTATTGTAAAATTAATAGGCCAACACATTTTTTTTTTACTTATTCACGATACACCATCGAATACAATTAATTTCTAATGTTTACTTATGATATAATATTTAAACATTCTTATGACTTAAAGATAGATACCTACCTATAANCAATTAATTTCTAATGTTTACTTATGATATAATATTTAAACATTCTTATGACTTAAAGATAGATACCTACCTATAAGTTCGAAAGCGCTGAAGGCTACTTTGGTTTTCTTAACCCACGGGGCTAGATACATTTACTGGATTTTGAGAGTCTAGTTAGAATGTTTGCTTGTGGTAAAACGCTGACCAGTATCTACGTGTTTTCATATTTTCTATAAAAAAATGATTTTGCTAATATATGTGACGAATGAATGAATTAATAATCTAACGACCTTCGGTTGAGCTTTAGAAGTAATGCCAGTCGTGACTGAAGGGTAATGTGGAATAGGAAACTAATATGGAGCAACGGTGGAATCCAAGGGTGGCAAAACTGACGTTCTCTGAGAGAATCTGCCCGCCAAAGAAAAAAACCGCTAAGTGCTCTACGTGCGAAAATCCGATGTGATCTTGACATAGTGGAAGGTTGGCGAACTTACTGATTGGTATCTTGTGCCCCACCTAAGTAACAAACCACTTCTCTACGCCCAAGAGTATTCTTACGTATATTTCTCGCCGAGGTAAAGTTTGTTGTTTNGGGGGGGGGGGGGGAGACGTGAGAGCTACCCCAAAAGTGCTTAAAGCTAGAATGTGTCCATCTATATAAGAATTACAGAGCAGATGTGGCAAGTACAATATTTACATTTACTGGATTATTTATTTCCTGTATGTAACATTAGTCATTTATTCAGAGATCTAGTCCACAGAGCTCTCATATTCTCACAGGCTGTAGGACTGTCCTATATCTGTAAAAATTTTGCTCATTTTTACAGTGCATTAGTGATGCAAGTCCATAAACATTTCGTAGTGTTGTTAGTGATGGATTTAACAGAAAACATAGTGTTATCGATAGTTGTGAAGATTCGGAACGTGAACCAGGCAGTAAGGATACATCAGAACATAAAAAAACATTAATGCAAAATGCAAAAAAAATTAAATAACGATGCTTGTTAATAATAAGTATGATGAAATATTTAAGGTTAGGAAACAAAGATGAAACTAGGCCTATTTTGATTTACAAATTCGTGGTATGTTATTATACAGGCTTAA